>VZSZ01000921.1:3429245-3679934 GCA_013398815.1 Ibidorhyncha struthersii | reverse complement strand
CAACTAGCTCTGAAATCCTAAGGGGTAAAATATGAGATCAACAATTTTTACAGTTAATTAGGAGTCAGACAGTTAGCCAGTTTTATAACAGATATGAATCTATGTAAAATTCTTCCATTCAGTCTTTATACACCTCTGTCATCCAGCTTTGAAAGGCTGTTGCAGTGAATCCTTGAGCTATATACATCTTGAATGTACTTTAATGATTCTCAATTACATTTCTCTTTATGTATGACTTTGAAAAACATCAGTTCATCTCTTCTTGGGTAATTCAACTCTATTTAAAATTTTGGGCAGTATTTAACTCAATTTTCCTAAAGACTTGGAAAAGCTATACAAATAGGAGTAAAATGTGCCCTTGCACCTTCTCAACACACGGACGTTTGCTGTTTTGCAAGTTGCATTCTAGGAATGAATGGCTTTCTTCTCCTTGCTCTTTGGTGATGTTTGTTGAGTTTCCCTTTCACTGTTTGTCTGCCTTTCACGGATTTTGACTCTCCATTTCCAGTCATTTGGATAGCCAAGGTCTGGCTTATTTTCCATTTTTCAAAGTGAGTATTTTTATTGCAGGCATCTACACAAAGAGAAAATTGACGTCTGGCAACCCTGAGGAGAGTTTGCATGAGCAATTCCTACATCACAGGCTAGTTAACTGGAGGCTTGAAAGGGGGATATATGATCAGAAGAACAGTAAATCCGTTTTCTGAAAAAAATAAAAGTTCATTTTAATCAGCTCCAGCTTTTCTAACTTCTCCATTAGTGTAGCTTGCAGAAGTTGCACTAGAGATTGGGGCCCACATACAACAGAAAACTATTTCTGTGAAACAGACAAGGGTAACAAAGGGAAAGTGAGTTGCCCAAATTCACAAAGCAGGGTGGATGTCACAGCTAGTAACAAAACTGTGAAGTTAAACTGCTGATCCAATCCACCACATTGCCTATGAAATGGTTCTTTTTCAGTGTGTGCTGGTTCTGGTTGAGGTAGAGTTCATTTTCTTCACAGTAGCTAGTATGGGACTATGTTTTGGATTTGTGCTGGAAGCTGTGTTGGTAACAGGGATGTTTTCATTACTGCTAAGCAGCGCTTCCACAGCCTCAAGGCCTTTTCTGCTCCTCACCCCCAGCCAGTGAGGGCTGGGGGAGCACAGAAAGTTGGGAGGGGACACAGCCGGGGACAGCTGACCCCAACCGATCAAAGGGATGTTCCATACCATGTGACATCATGCTCAGTGTATAAAGCTGGGGGAAGAACAAGGAAGTGGGGACATTTGGAGTGATGGTGTTTGTCTTCCCAAGCCACTGTTCCGTGTGACAGAGCTCGGTTTTCCTGAGGATGGCTGAGCACCTGCCTGCAATGGGGAGCAGGGAATGAATTCATTGTTTTGCTTTGCTTGCACACGCAGCTTTTGATCTGCCTATTAAACTGTCTTTATCTCAACCCACAAGTTTTCTCACTTTTACTCTTTTGGTTCTCTCCCCCATCCCACCGGGGGGGCAGCGAGCGAGCGGCTGTGTGGTGCTTAGTTGCCAGCAGGGGTTAAACTACTACACAATGCTTTCTGACTCTTCCTTTACTCTGTCACCTATGTTTTTCACCTCATTTTAAGGACTGGGTAAATTAAAAGGATTGCCATCACTTGTGGTAGATTCTACACATGCAGAGTCTGAAATTAAAAAGCACCAGAAAGGTTCTGTTCATTAAGGCAATGGCTGATTCTACAAACTTAGGAGTGGAACGCACTAAATACCCCAGTCTATATCCTTCACTGCAAGATCACCTAACCTACTATCACTACCCAAGACATGAACTAATACCACTTTCCAGCAAAATTTTTTGTCGTTTGTTTATCCACACTTGTGTGTTCTATGCAAAACAAAGGGGCAACCATTTGGAGCATGGTACCACTTAAGAGTCACATTCTTTGTATCTCCTGCTACTATAAAATCCTTATCTGCCTCAAGCACTCTTATACAACTACAGGTTGCTCTCTGTGTTTGAAAATCAGAGCGTGCTTTGCAGTATCCATCAACATTTGCTTCAGCTTTTAACAGGTAGCCGCCCTTGACAGATTCCTTCTGTAAAACTGAAAAATATTCAAAGTGAAAATTGCTCAACTCTTTCTGCTCTGATTTTTCCCTACTCAGAACTGCATAAGGCTTGTTTGCAGACCTTCAGTGGAGAGATGCTGGTAAGCAAGAACTGGCAAGAGGTGCAGCATGAACCAAGCATCTACGGCAGGTTTTTTTGAATGAGACTAGGAGTAACTTGTGCTGGGAAACAGGCACTGAAGCACGGTTATGAAAGACATAGATGCAGGCGAATCCTACGGTTGCCAGGAGTGAATACGAGCAGCTGGAGAGAACATCATCACATTGCTGAAAAGTAAAAAAAAAAAACCAAACAACATTTTTCCATAATTCACAAGGTGATTCTGACATTCAGTACCTGACATGATTTCTGGGTAAGGACTTCGCTGTCTCCACATCTGCTGCAGGGCAGCTCATGGTTTCATCATTATCACAGGCCCAAGTCAAGCATTAGGGAACATTTCAAACATATCATCCCTTAAAACTGAAGGCTCTGCTCACATGCAGTATGAAAAAGGACAGTTCTCCTGCTGTTCCCTTGGTCGCCTTCATCTTTTTCTAACAATACTGACTCTTGGTACTAAATCCATGCTTTCACTAATACGGCTAGCACAAGAGAGTCCAGAAATGCCTCCTATTAGCCCTGCAATTACAAGTTGAGAACCTGCACCAGCTCAGGAATTTTATCTAGACAAAACCCCTCTCTCCTTCTGGCTCTAGACTCCGGTAAAAGGTTATTAAGATGCTGCATTTCAGAGTGGCACCTCTGTATACATAATTTGTATGCTGTTCAAATTTATAAAGGGGACGAAAGGTGTTAGATGTACATGTACATGATTGTTATGTGCTGGACAACAGGCCAAGCCTGCCATGACACCTGCAACTCATAATCCATATACTTATCCTGCTGGACAGCCTGCACTTGCTGTAAATTGTGGGGTTTACACAGTATTTGCCCAGACATACAGATGTTCTATGAGATATATCCATGTTCCTTATAACTAACAGCTATCATCAGTTATAAAAATCTGCCAAACGTTTGGACTCAAACACACTAAGAATGTCAAAAAGCTCTTGCAAAACTCATGACATTCTCATTGCTGGAAGCCATCATGACATAGCAGTTGTACACAGGGAGCATTTTGGTTAGAGGTACATAAGGCTTTACGCAGTGCAAGAAGTCTTGTCTTTGATTCCATGCTTACACTCTATCTTGAACAGTAAGTTTCCATGCCTTTGTGGTAACCCTTCCTTCATGCTACAGATCACATATTACTCGCCATATGCACACACCATCTGCTCCTGTTGGATGTCTGCAGCAGAGAAGCGGCTTAGTGCAATGCTGCATGCCTAGCTATGCTGGGTGGCTCATACCTGCAGAATATAGACTCAACTCCTTATGAACAATTCCTGACAACAAAGAGATTCTTGAAAGCCATAACTTACAATGTCTGTCTTGAGAAGAAACTTACAGAATCTCAAGAAAAATGTCATGGACATGCCAAGGAGAACCATTTGGTTCTACATTTCAAATTGGATAAATCCTCTACTATAGTCATATTCTTTCTTTGGATGATGCGTCACAGCAAAACAAAAGCCTTATAATAATTCACTTGGCCAATTGTGCATCCTGCTTTGGGGGTTAAAGGATTTATTTCCAATTCTTATTCAGATCAGCTGGCACTGTCTAACACATACTCTATTACTGACCGTTTTCCACAATGTTCTTAATACAGTTTGTTGAAGGACATTAAGATACCAAGTCAACACTAAACTGATTCAGTGTTGATTCAGCAAGGCAGTTCCATAAAAGAGCCAGTAAAATGCTCTTTGTAAAACAGCATACACAAGGAGAAAGGATTTGTCAAAATTGGACAAATTTATATACTCAATTCGTTCTTCAGTATCTTTTAAGAACACAGCTACAGTACTGATTCTGCTGTGGTAGTCAAAGATTATTCTAAATTTGACATTCCCTTCTTTCATTAAACAGAAGAGTACAGGCCGTGCTGCTGTCTTTAAGTTTGCAAGTCTGTACCAGAGATCACAAGCTGCTAAGCACAGTTTTTCTTTGTTTGAAAAGGGGTAACTGATAACCTGTTGGCCTATTCTCCACACACAAGTCTCCCTCTTTTTCTTTACGGCCATAAAAGTCTACCTGTGATGACAGTTTGATTACTGCACCAATATTTTTTGAGCGTTAAGAAAGATACAGAACCTACTCTGCTGTACTTAGACAGAAATAGGTTATTATACCTAAGTTATTTTCTCGCTTCCATCACTCGACTGACTCCCCAAACTGGAATAAACACAGCAGTGTTATGTCCTGAGTCACTGAGACAATGGCCAAAATGTTTGCACAAAGAAATTTTCTTAATCACAGCAGAACTTTTTTTTTTTTTTTTTTGGGGGGGGGGAGGTATTTTAAACTCTCAGAAGGAATTTCTATGAAAATTATTTCACTGTTACCAAGTGATCTAACCATAACCATAATATTAACCAGTTGCAGAGAACTGTTCCAAATAAACCCATGAGCTAATCTTTTAGAAACCATCAAAAAGTATGCTAATTTGAAGGAAATCACAAGCTTCTTGACAAATAGTTTAGGAACAGAAAATAAATTCATCCTGTTAATCTTTTTTTTTCCTGTTCCAAGTTTAATATTACCATAAGCAAGCACACAAAGCATACAATTTAAGATTAACAACTGCAGCTAACTTCAAGGGATTTTATACTAATTTTCAAGCTTCATTAACAAATGGTAAGACAGCTCAAAACAGTGACTTAAAGGGAGACAAAAGCATTTTTCTGTCTAAAAATAAGTTCTGTCTGATATAAGAGAACATATTCATCCTTTCCATCTTTTCTCTGGTTTGTCTGGTCATTTACAAAACACACGACAAATTATTTGCCTTAGTCTGAAGATCTAATGATCTTTCCCACCTTTGTAACCATATCATCACAGAACGGTTTAGGTTGGAAGGGACCTTGAAGATCATCTGGTTCCAACCCCCCTGCCATGGGCAGGGACACCTTCCACAATACCAGGTTGCTCAAAGCCCCGTCCAGCCTGCCCTTGACCACCTCCAGGGATGGAGCTTCCACAACTTCTCTGGGCAACCTGTTCCAGTTCCTCATCATCCTCACAGTGAAAAATTTCTTCCTAATATCGAATCAAAATCTACCCTCTTCCAGTTTAAAGTCACTCCCCCTTGTCCTATCACTACATGCCCTTGTAAAATCCATGAAAGCTTTTCTAATGAATCACTGTACTACCTTACAAAATTTTAAAAGATCCATTATACCTTGTATAGTAGTGCTGTTGAGATTTTCAAAGTTGTCCAATGTATTTAGATAAAATAGCCTTTAAAATATTTTTTAATACTCTAAAAAAAAATAATTTTTTTTTATACATCACTTATTTCTTGCACCACATTTGATAGGCAGGAAGAAGACAGTGATGTGAGCAATAAAGCAATTAAAAATATATTAATGTCTCTATAAAAGCTTAAATCTGAGCATCTGGAAGGCTTGTACTGAGTATATCCTTATACAGATAATCGCAAAGAATTTACAAGCATGGAAGAATTATAGGCAAACACAAATAACATGCAGAGAAAAGCTGTTTCAATAAAATGGTCTTCTCTTCAGAGGAACAGAAAATGAGTGATAGTAGGTACATCTTAAAGACATTTAGATCAAGCCAGTGGAGATAGTAAGCAGAGATGAAAGCATTGTTTAGTACTACAAAAGTAATTTGAAGTAATTCCCATTAGTGGGAATGACAGACCAGTGATGCAGATCCAGAGAATCTGCTTCCTTTTTTAATTAACCGAGATGTTTACAAGAAACTAAAACAAACCACACAGATGTAAGCATGCGCATACACAAGCATGCTCCTTTTCTTAAACACTACAGGTTTCACATTTAATTTACAGCATTCTCTGTTCGCATAGAGAGCAACACTTTTAATTGCAGAGCAGGTAGCAACAGGTATTTCTGTACAACTGCTCAAGAAGTAAAATGTCATTTTCCTCTAGAGCACTGCTGTCAAAATTACGGGAATATAGGGGGAGAGCTAAGCAGAGTAAGAAGCTGAGAAGAAATACTTGGCCATTTTAATTACTCTTGCTATTCAGTACTACTGCAGTAAAAATTGGGAGTCAAATTCATGGACCAGGACCACACACTCTTACACAGTCCTCAGAAAAAGGTCCGTGAGAGTGGTGAAAGGGAAAATTTATTAGAGTGGTAGGTGAAATTTTCATTATAAATCTCTATGCTTAGCTGCATCCCACAGCTCTAACCATTTCCTGCCTAGGTTTTCCAGATGTATCCCAAAGCATTACACCCCTACAGAACACACACATTCAAGACTAGTTTCAATTCCTTTTTTTCAGCTGTATCCTTAGCAAATGCTTACATTCGATATAAAACATTTTCAAGCACAACAACGCCCAGATTTTCTGCCTTGCGATGTCCTGACCTCCAGAGATGACCACCTCCACCTGCCTGTATGCTGACAGCATGCTATTAACCTTAGAGAGCCAACCAACATAATTTCTCAGCAGCAGTAACGCTCTCAGTCTACTACATAAGCCTAAAAATCTATTTTTTTAATAAACTCTGGAAATAATATTTTTCTTGTGAAAGGTAAAGTTTTTGTTCCCAAAATGAACATTAAAGCAAATAAACACCAAAAGAATTATGAAAACTAAAACAAGCTCGCCGTTGAGGGAATTTACAGCTTTTGGAAGACAACACTTTTTTTATAATCAGACGTCAAACCTTGTTAAGAAAAACAAAATCTGTACTGTGTTCCTTTTATCTTCACTTGACTAGTCTTTCCTATGGGATTAGTGGGATAAGATGAAACAATTTTTTATCTAGGTATTTTGCTCTGACTTTATTCCACTTAGGAAGTAAAATTCTGTATGCTTCGCAGTGTCAAGATAGGCTTGGGGGCATTAAAAAAGACAAAAAAAAAGGTGACTGCACCTGGGGCGCTATGCCTGCATTATTATTCCAATTTGTCACGTTTAAGTGAGCCTAGATATATAAATCAATATTTTAAAAGGGAAATCCTTCTCTTTAATTTCCTTTATCATTGTTTTCCTGTATTACTCAATAAATAAAGTTAATACTACCAGCCTATGAAACTACTGTTTATCTTTGAACAGTCATATATAGGCAATATACAGTTGTTCATGAATCGGAAGCATCTTGAAGGACAGCATGGCTTTTCACACTATTTGGGCACAGACATGAGGCACCTAAGAGGCAACTGTGCAAGTAATGGGAAAAGTTACGCAAAGTGACACTGTTGCTAAGTATTAGCTGACATTTCACTATGCTACTTTGCTTCATAACTATCAGAGGAGAAAAAACTGAACCCACCACAAATGCTTTGGAGCTTTCTGGTTTTCTTCTAAGTGTTTAGGCTAGGCCCTGGTGACAAGGACATTACAACTGACGTTTTTTTTTTTTTTTTTTCCCACCTAGCACTCGATGTATGTAATAGGGCCTGTAATATGGGCATTACATGTAATTTAACAATCTCTTCAGCAGAGAAAAGGGCCAGGGGCCCCATTTAGTACATAAAGAACATGGCTGTAAATGACTTTATTCCTAGATAATTCTTGCAATTCACCTGGTGATGGCCCACGACCATCAATCGCCGCTGAAGAAGTGCCCCAAACAGACATACTCTTTCTTGCATTCACAGATGACTATGACCAGTATTTCACATCATATAGAATAATCTTTTTTAAGAAGGAAAGAGGGTTGGAGGGGTTGCAAGAGAAGACATAAACTATGTCTCATTATTTGAACATTGTCAGTTCAAAAAAGGTCAGCTGAGCTGGAATCTAAGTAATCCTGAGCTGAAGTTAGTCTATATTTGTTCCAAATGGTCATAAGATTTAAATTCACATCTTCACAACTGAAAACTGAATTAAGAAACAAATTTTTGAACATTCACCTACAACAGGAAAGCTTATGACAACAGAGCGAGCTTATTGATTACAAAGCAGTCACCTCATGTCTCCCTCCACACTCCTCTTTTTCATTCACATAGTAAACAGCACATGATCTAACCACAAACTGTATTTCTTGTATAAACTGTCTGCTGTAGATGTCAGTGAATCACACTAAAATCTTTTGTACATCCTATCAGTCTTCTCACTGACTGCATCTAAATCTGGCATGAACACTAAGTATCAATAATCATCAAAATATGATTTTGGCTACGGGTAGGAATAATTACAGGCTAGCCCTGTGCGGTGGTATTTAACCCAAAGACCCTTAAGACAGTGTGCTTGTCAAGGAATTCCCATAACAGGAATAAGATTCATCACAAGAAACAGTGCAATGAATGTGAATGATACCTCTTGAGACTTAAACGATCACAGAGTGAAAGAGAATTGTTCTCATTTGTAACGGTACCAGCTATTTAAAAAAGAAAAAGAAAAAAAAAAAAGGTGGCAAAGTGCCTCCAGCTGTTTCCCTCAGATCTTATTATTTGGGTAGTTGCAGACTTACCTTTTGCGATCCAGATGCTGAGCCCTTAAATGAAGTGCGTTTAAAGGAGCCACTCATCCTCCGTAAGGAACCTGTGAATTTTCCTCCTCTTCCTTTCTTAATCCCCTGGCCCTTACCCTCCATAAGGGACCTAGTACCCCAGCACCAAAGAAAACTCTGATTCTAGTCATGTAGTCAGAGAAGTTTTTTTCCTGAAGACAACAGTCATTAAGTCATAGCTTAAATAAAAAGAGAGACAGATGGATAAAACAAAATCAAAGCCAAATAAGGAGACCCCTGTTCTGATATGCACCCTGTCACAAGTGTTACCAGCCAGCTAGACAAGTAGAAAAACAAGGCAATACACTGACACGAACTGCCGTCCCCCTCCCTCTTCTCTGCTGACTCTATAATCAGGCTTAATGCACACAGCTTCTGCAAGCTATGGTTTTTAATGGACAGAGATTTAATAAATGGTGATTGAAGGTAAATCTACTTTAGAAGCAGCAGCCCGAAAGGTTTTTATTCGTGCAAAGCACAGGGCACTCAAATGGAAATTACTTGGTATCAGTAGAAAGGCACACAAAAAGAGCAGATGGTCCTCAGCAGACTATGGGTTAGAGGCCTGGTGGAATTCTACAGGGTGACTGCTGATGGCGAGTGCCTACAGCAGGTCTCAGGATGAGCGCGCCAAGGTTTTAAAAGCAAACAACCCATCAGATCACAAGGTAGATTCCAATTAATTAGGGAATATGGGTTGTGGCAAAGAAGGTGTGGTGTGTATTATTTTCATGAATTCTTATTAATATCTCAGTTAATCTATTTTGTACTATTCTGCAGAAATATGCACAGTGAAAGCAAAAGCAGGCAATTAGGAGAGAATAAACAAGAAATGAGGAAGAGACAAGGTGTTTTAAAAGAACAACGAAATTATTATTGACTAGGAAATATCTAGTTGGCTCCAGAAGACTTGCCTTCTCGGACATAAGCCAGGAACCTGTTAGAGAGCCTGGTTTAGAAAAGAAGATGGATGAGAGCACAGAGAAATCAGAGATACATTTCAGAAATATACGTTGCTGATGCGCAACTGTGAGGTAAGTCAGAGACACCAATCATTTACAGGATTTAGTTATACAGTCATGCTTATTATTTCTTATTTACTCTTTTTTAGGTTCACCCCTTTGTCCCCCAATAAAGATGGAGCGGGTGCCTGCTTGCAGCTGGTTAGAGGAGGCACAGACTATTGTGTCAAAAACCAAAACCAAAAGTAGAAGAGGCTGATAGACAGAGATGCACTAATTTTGCTGTTCTGGTCAGCACAGCCATAATCAAGAAAATGAATTTTCCCAAGTGGGCAGGTCAGCAAGTAGCTGACAACTTATAACATACTTAAAGTTGTGTTGGAAATTGGGAGAGTAAGAGTTCCATGCTCTGCAGGAGAATCACTTCTATTACATTAGTGCAAAGAGTCTGTGGGATTGGGTTAATGCAATGTAGAGAGGAGGGCATGGACGCTGAAGGGTCACAAAAGAGGTCCTCCTTCTAACCATTCATTAAACCAAGGCAAAACCAAGGAATGAAAAGTTAGCATTTTTGACAAGACTTTTGACAACAGCTGTTGTACGATGCTGTTTTAAGAAATGGCTTGGCTTAAGTGAACAAGGCTGAGGTAGAAGCTGGCAAATGGAATATAAAAATCTGGCAAGGACAGTAAACTGATAGAACACGGACAGAATAATCTTAAAGGGAGTTGTGATGAGACAAGATACTTTGTAAAGTAGTGCCTCATAAATTCCACGTACACCTGCTCTCCAAAAGGATTTCTCCATTATATTTGGCCAGTTAGCAGCAAAACATTGCAATTATTGCATGGTCTTCTGTACTGTATCACTTAGTTAGTTGCCAGAAGATAAAATATCTAGGTCAAAACCTACCCTGTCATGAAATTAAAATGCTAGGATTTTTGAAACAAAACAAATTACCTCTATTTATACCAGAGCTTGATTTGCCCAATCCTGCCTTTTTCATCTATAAAAGTCATCACTTCATTCTGGGACATATTCTCAAATGGTGGTAGCTATTACAGCAGTCACTTTCATCAACAGTGACAGATTTAGTGAGCTAAGAATATGTCCTCCTGATCTAGCATCTTATTTGATAATTATGAACAAAGCTGAAAGACATTCAGATAATAGCATATGCTGAACATTTTTGTTTTATATTGTAGTTTAAAAAAATCCAACATGAATGCTGACAAGGAACAACAACAACAAAAAATATTCAAGGCTCCTTTGCACATTTCCTCAGTCACAACAAGCGCCTGAATGCAATGAATGAAACAGAGCTGCATCCTAGCCGCTATTTGTGACCTCACCTCACAGAGGCATCATGTTATGACAGCGCAACTCCTTGAAGTGATGTTGGGCTGCATTGCTCAGAAGGGATGACTAATAGTATTATGGTAAAGGACAAAAATGGGGACATGCTCTTCAGAAACCAGAAATTCAGAATATGAATCTGTTCTCCAAGACACAATGTAGAATGTGAATCAGGAATGCATTAACTTGGTCCTTTTGGATCTGTGATTTCAAGACTTTTGTCTGAGCTCCCCATAACTGGTTTTGGTATATTTTAAGGACCACACTGGATTGGCGCAAGTCATCAGTACCCAGAAGATGTTCACATCCAAGTGCCAGATGAAAGCCTTCTGGCAATCAATGCAACAGAAACTGCTGAATACTAACCCCAGTTAAAAAATCTGGCAAGTCATTCCTGATTACATTCTTGTCCCCACTGTGTTTATATAACACTTCATGGGCTGTTTCCACTATACTAGGGGAACAGAAACACGCACCATGCTGGCACTTTCAACAGCTCCGTGACTTAGAAGCACAAGTTTAATTGATTTTCCAAAAAAGCTTGTGGTTTTAGGAGTGCAGTCTCACATCAGGAAACCTTTTAAACAAACATTGTTACTGAAGGTTCCTGTCCCACTTTGGAGTTTTCTATTTCATCAGTTGAGCTGATTCAATGGTTTGCGTGGTCTCAATGAGATCTGTGTAACCATCTGGTTTAAATCAGCTTTGGGGGAGGAAAGGGTAATGATCTCTCGCAATAGGATGTGGTTGACAACAAAGGAGTATCTGGCACAGTACGGAAGTGAAAGACCCTTAAACTGGTTCTGAAACTGAACAATCTATGACACGAAAGGACACATCTGTCCATCATCCTCTGTGTTTTGCAATAAAATCAAATTGACCTGTGGGAATGTATTTAGCAGAAAATTGAACCAGCCATACAAGGAGATAGACTGACTGTAAACCTTGTCCTTGAAGTAGTCTTGAGGAGAGAAAAACAGAGACAACAATGGTTGCTTCACAGCAAAATAAGGAACCGAGCCAAGAAGAGCTGAAGAGGAGTCAGATAAACAGGGTGCTGAAGAACCAAAGACAAGACAGCTTCGCGTGCTCTTCGCGTGTAGAAGGATGTTAACCAATCAGCTAACGCGTGAATGCATGCAGGGATAGATAGATTGTATATAAAGGACAGCAGTAAATCAATAAAGCGGCTTCTGTATGATTCACATTGGATCGTGTGGAGTCCAGATTTCTCTCCTCATTGATCAAACTTAGATTATGAGAAACCCAAGACCACACATCCCCATAAAAGAGCAAGTGGAGTGCAGGCACGCTCCATTTGCAAGATTACCTTCGGGTCTTTGACAGCCTGCTCCCTGGGAAGAGTAGGGTGCATCCATTTCAAAGTACACAAAACTAACATACTATGTAAGACATAAATACCTGTGTATCCTATAGATACTACACCATGGAAATTTAATATCTGCAGTCATGGGAAGATCCATGGCTCAAAGGCCCTATCACAATGTGTTTTTTAAAAAGCGAATAGTTAAAAGACAGCTGTAGTTGTTTCAGCCTACAGAAAATCTAAAATGGACTAAATTGCTCTTCCTGTTCATGGTCAGAGCTATTCTATGACATCATATCAGAAATGCTTGATGTCAGTCTAAAAAAAAAAAAGTGATAGATTTAAAGCTTTGATCTGTAGTCCACCACATTAGCTGAAATGTTTCCACTCACTTCAGTGGTCAAACTAAATATGGAAAGCAGTAGTGTGTAATCCAATGAACTTTATTTACACGGACAGACTGGGGTACGACAGGCTTATAGCCATATAAAGAATTAAACGTAAAAGGCATGTAGAATTAGGCCTTCCTTCACTTTGCATTTAATATGACTATTAAACTAAATGTGCATTTCTTTCACAAGTGGTGGATTAAAAAACAAAAATCAAAAGCATTTCAATTTTTTTTAATAGGATATCTTAGAAGAATATTTTCTGTAAAAAAAAGTATGTTGGTGTCCTTTGACATTTCTGATAAAATAAGAAAATTTAAACAGTCATGTATTTAACTAAAAAAAACCCCCTACATTCCATTAAGGTATTGATTACTAAGAACAGGAGCTGCTGGTATTGTTCTTGGTGTCACATATATACTTTTCCAAAAAGTATTCAAAGATAGTCATAATTAGTTATGTTGTGTTTACTACCAAAACATCTAGACAAGTGTCCCCACAAGCAAATCCATCTTCCACTCCAACAGGAATTTACCTGCATACGGACATAAGCAGACGCCCGGGTTGCCTGACATCACTATGGTGCTGCAAACTATCATCATTTTGAACTCTCTAAACTCTTCAGAAACTCACCTGTTATTCTGTTACTGGCAGGATAAACCTGCTACTCTCCCAAACTGAAAACAAATGGAAATGTCAAAATTACTCTTCAAGATGATTTCATCCTGTTAATCCATTTATGTACTCTCTACAAGTTGGCTAGCTTCAGACAGCCAGTTCAGTTATTTAACGTATTTTTAACTTTCAAAAACCCAGCCTCTTCCAAACTGTTTTTCTCTCATTGTAGTACATATAAAAAGCTGCAGGAAATCAAACAAAGATCTCAACAGTTGTGCACAATAGCCTCCAAAGCAGATGGCAGAGGGCCTACCTGAAATGAGCTGGAGCAGAATTAAACTGGATAACATTCTATAGTCAAGTTAAAGGAAAGGAGCGACAAGTTTCCTGACTATTGATGAAATGCTTTGCTTTCCAAATCAGACAATTTTGCAGCAGTAGATTCACTTTTGAGAGAACAACGTGAAACCAAAAACCTGTAAGTACAAATGCTCCTCATTCTAGAGTGCTGCATACTTCAAACTGTAAAAACAAGTGTTTAACATTTGAAGAACTATTACTGTTTGATTATACTGGCTTCTCAGTGGTCTAATAACAGCATTGTATGTGCCTTTTCTCATTTCCTCAGACAACATTTTCCAGCTTTCTCCACCCCCCCCATACCTACACATTCAGTTGCACTGGTCATGAATCATGCACATCACAGCAGCAGTACATTACTTTTATGTCACGAACAGAAAGCTATGAAACGACTGCTAGGTCTCATTATTAGTCAAAAGAAACAAAACGCTCCACTACAACACCGTAGTCCATTATAAAGTCCATTGCCTTTAGAAAAAAAATCACCACTTTCTTCCCAAGATTTTTATAGCTTTCTTTCCTCTCTTTATCAAGAACCAAAAAATTAGGTTTTAAATCTTTCCTTCTTGTTCTTTCAAGTTCTCCATTTGTACTACAAGTACTTTCAAATTTGTAACACTTAAATAGAAAGGGATGGAGGAAGGATGGAAGGAAGAATCTAATGACAGTAAATACATCATTTATCAACATAAATGCAGAACAAGCAGTGGTAACGCTCCACAGTGGGGTACAGTAACTTAGTACCAAACTAAAGAGAAAGGTATTGAGGCTCCGAAGATGAGACAGACACTGGGGGATCAAAAATTACATGGACATCAAGTAACTTGTTTTATCACAAGCTCTACTACAATTAGTGCCATTCGGCTCCCAATCACTTTTTCTTTTCTTTTTAAACAAAAACTATCTTTGGACAGTTGATGACACTAAGTGCAGATTAAAGAGCTGTTTTTACACATTATATTCAGGGCTACAATTTCTGGCCTTACTATTAACATGAATGAGACCTAAATGATGGGCAAGTTTATGGAGTTATGAGCAGGAACAGAAATCAAACCAGCTAAACAAAAAAAATCCAAAGCTTTATGTCCCTAAAGACAAGGGGAAAATACACAAGTTTTACATTTTTAAGGTCTGAATAAGTTTGAACACTTCATGAAATCATGATGTTTTTCCTTGGCAGTATGATAATTTTCCAGGCAAAGTGCATTTCTTACTTGCAAAAAAAAAAAAAAAAGCTTTATAATTTTGCAATACAGAGCTTGACATCGTTCTTAGGTCAGAATAGCTGCAACTCAAATAATGAAGAGAGAGCATTTGGAGACTTTCACACCATTTTTACAGAACTCTTTAAAACTTCCTGTGCACAACAAAACTGATAGTGGGAGCACCTTGTCTTCAATTCCCTTTGACCGTTCACACTTCAGCTATACATTGCAGTATACTAGTATTTTATCTCAGTTAAAGGTCTTAGCCATCACGTACTTCAACAGTTCTTGATTCTTTAGTTTGCGTCCCTGTAAACAGAATATTGTTCAGTGCTGGTTACCTACCATGAGAATGAGCACACTGTAGGTTGCTGGGGACTGCTGTCAGCTGGGTGAAGAAAGTTGACTTCTGTAAACTACATATCCTCAAAGCAATGCTGCAGTAACCTAGGCAAAAGCATATTTGGATTAAAAAGGTAACAGTTTACACAACAAATAGCATGTAACTTGCAGGTAACATCAATAGAAAGTAAGTTCCATTTAGTCAATTCCATACTTAAACTCATAGGAAGACTGTAGGCCACTTTGTGATACTTTTACTTCAGCATCATCTCTATCTTTGTTATTTAGCAACTGTCCCCTCTCTCCTTTGCTTGCAAGAAAAAAGGACAGTTTTAAAATGAAATTAAGCAGACTATGAGACATGCAGACAGAAGAGAAAAGGTAAATAAATAACCTTTGCTTGTGCCAGTAGGCTTGTAAATTGATGCCTGTGTTACCATCCTTACGTATTAGAAATAGTCTATACTGATCATATAAACAACAAAATGCAAGCCAGTAATCTTATTTCCATAACCTACCTAGGGAGTAGAACCTGCAAAAATCCATCAGGTCTCTTTGTCACCTCACTCTCAGGGATAGACTCAGCTTCCCTGTGTTTGTAGAATCATAGGAAAAACTAAGTTGAAATGACTTTTGAAGCTCACCTAGTCTGACCTCCTGTTCAAAGGAGAGCCAACATAGAAGTTGGATCAAGTGGTTCAGGGCTTTGTCCAGCTGAATGCTGAAAATCTCCAAGGACAGTGTTTCCAGCCCTCTGGGCAACCTGCTCCAGTACTCAAACATTCCCTACTGTGAGGAATTTTTCCCTTATGTCCCTTTGGAATTTCCATTGCTGCAACTCACAGCCATTGTTTGTTCCTTCTGCACCTCTGAGAAGAGCCTGGATCCGTCTTCTCTGTAGCACTCCTTTACTTAGTGGAAGACTGCAACTAAATTCCTCCTTAGCCTTCTCCTCTCCAGGCTGAACAAACCCAGCTCTTCTAGCCTATCTTTACATCAGGCGCTTCCTTACCTTAATCATCCTGATGGCCCCCTACGGAGACATTTTTCAATCTCTCTTACGTACTAAGGGGCTCCCAAAATGAAGACAGTATTCCAGATGCAATCTCATGAGTGCCCAACAGAGGGAATAAACATTTCCCTCTTCCTAATACAGCACAATACACAGCCTTCATTGCTACAAGGGCACACTGCTGGCTCATCTTCATTTTGCTGTTCACTGGGATTCCAGGTCCTACTAATGTGTGGGCTTTGCATTTGCCTTAGTAAAACGTTACTAAGTTTATGTTGGTTGACTCCTCCAGTTTGTTGGACGAACAACCTCCCCCTTGGTATTGCTGCAAATTTCCTACCAGTGCACTCTATCCAAGGACACTAAAGGTGTTACACTGTATCAGTCCCTTCTGTATCACATTATAACTACAAAGACATACTCAAAGTGAAAATTAAAAATGCAAAAAAATGCGTTCATATCAGCAGTTTAGAATTAACTGTGCTGAACTGAAGCACAGCAGGATAATTTGGAGTCTGAATTTGTGACAGGGGGCATGTCTGAGATCCTGCTATCTTAATACACCATCCTTACAGACATTACAAGAACAGTTTTACAACAGGCAGAAGTCAATTTAACTGCAGGCTGAGCCAGCTGAAGAATTCTTGCATAGACAGCTAGTTGTCAGATGTTCAACAGTCTTCCATGTGGCTACATGACCACTAGTACTAGGAGTGGAGGAGCCTGTGGTCGGATGGGCTTAATTTGATTACAGCAGAACACCACGAGTTTTTCTCTTGCAGCTTTGTGGCTCCTTTCCCGTAAGTAGCCTCCAAAGTACATTAAAGGCTGCTCATACAAGCACAGAGCTAGTTTTCAGAGGGTTTGGAAGCACACTGGGACACATAGCAATCTAAAGTACAATCAGCTTCCATCTAAGTGAGTAGGTGTGTTACATTAGATGTGCAAATGAAGAATACCTTATGTCACAGAAAATGGTGTCAGGAAAGTATTTTTGCAAGCACATTTGTCCAGCACTGCATATTTGACATTCATGTGCTTTCAAACAATACCACAAGAGGCTCTAGTTACTATTAGCAGTGACTTAATATCTGATTAATAAAACTAAACGAGTTACTTGGTTCCTTTCCCTGGTTTGAAACTACATGGGATGTAAGAAATATGATGGCTGAGGACAGCACAAGCTACTATGTGCGTTCACCTGTTCCTGCTGGATCTACAGTGTCTTATAGTTAGATTGTATTGCCCAGAACTTAGTAGCAATTTCTGTAGCATTTTCTGTCTTAAGATTCAAGTGAACATGAAAAAGATAAACTTCAATACCCTTGGGAAGCAAGGAAGCATTCCCATCTCTAACAAATAATGGAGCAGCTGAGGCACAGCAAAGCTGAATTACTTGTTTATATCTGTGTGATGTAAAAAATACGAAGGACCTCCAGGCGTGACGCTTCACCTTTTTTTTTCAGTTGGGTTTTTCTTTTTTCCCCCCACATGCATCACTGATGGCACTGTTGATTACCAGGAGAAAACCTGTCACAGCTCCAGCTTGACTAGACTGCACATTTCTTTATCCACTAATTACATGTGTACTGGTAGTAGTGGATATGCACCACATGTCAGGAAGGCATTAGATAACGCCTTCCATGAAAAAGATAATAGACCCATACTTTGCACATCAATATAATTTTCTGCTTAGGCTCTCTTTTTTTTCCCCCTATAAATATTACCCAGATAACTAATAACAGAAATCCAACTCATCATTGTACAGATAAGGAACAACATAATTGGTTTAAGGTTCAAATATCGGTAAGAAACTCACTAATTTTGATTGCTCAAGCTCAGACAGTTCCTGACCTAATTCTGAAAAATGCTGAACAAGCATCAGCTCCTATAATAGCAAATGGGAGCACCCATTTCTTCAATTCAGATTCTTGTTGCCTCAAATGACTTTCCAATAACTGAAGCAGATAAAGGCCCTTATCCAGCACATAAGACTATCTAAATTAATTTCAGTGGACATTTGTGAGGATCTAGACCATGGTTAATGGGTATTTTTTAAAATTCAGGCCTCGATGGCATATTGTATGCCACATCTCCATGTACAGTAATTTACTTCACATGCAAATTGCCTACGAATACAATTAGAGAGCTAGTAACATCTTACTGCTGTTACCAAAGAGGCAGAGCTGAAAACAGGACAGTGGATCCCTTCACATGTTCAGTTTCCCACCAAGCTGAAAGAGCTGAGGGCACATTTACATCAGCTTGAGAGCACTCTGACCAATCTCTTCCTTTTCTCATCCTATGATTCTGCAAACGGCTAGGTCTTCTGAACTAAAGAAAGGGAAAGAAAACCAATTTGTTGAGTTTTGTTTCTTTAAAACATGGGGAGGTAAAACCTGAACAGGCTGTCCAGAGAGGTTGTAGAGTCTCCCACACTGGAGACATTCAAAACCCACCTGGATGCCATCCTGTGCAACCTGCTGTAGGTGACCCTGCTCTGGCAGGGGGTTGGACTAGATGATCTCCAGAGGTCCCTTCCAATCCTGACCATTCTGTGATTCTGTGAATTCTAAAGATGGGACTCTAACGATAATAATAATAAAAAAATAGTCTATGCAGATTAAACTTCGTAACTGCTTCAGGGACACTAAAGCAGAATAAGCAAAGCTCTTTAAAAATAAAGCAGTGATTCAGTTTGAATACTGAATTCGGATGCTAAATTACTACAGATGTTTCAGGCCTTCACTTTGCACAAATCTGTTTTACCCGTGCAAAGCCTAAAACACTGGCTGTGATGTTTCACTCTTGGTTGTGTTGTTTAGAATGGCAATGTTTCATTACTCTGGGCTTTTATGAAAGCAAACTAATTATTGTTTCGGCTCCCCTAATGAGCTAAAGATTGAATGTACTATAGAGTTTTCATGTTGTTTTGTGGGCAAAAGCAGGGGAAAAGATAACTTAAAATTATTTCTCCAGCTCTATTTATTGCTTCAAGTTTCAGATGAATGGCTACAGAACAGTACCAAGACAGTGGAAAGAACCTCACTCTCCACAATGCTTTGTTCTACTGGCTTGTGCACTTTGCTACAGGAATATAGATATTTTGCCATGAACTGCTGTCTTCAAAATGTACTGTGTGACCTCAGTCAGTTCAGATCAGGAAACTGGACTAATAAATCCCTATCTCAGAAAGGCAGCTGTAGTTTAGAACAATTTTGTCTTTTTGTCCCTCTCCTTCTGCAAACTTTCTAAAGGTAGCAGAATTTATTTCAAAGTTTGTTAGAACACAGCTATTTTGAAATATTTCAGTTTTGATAAACCAATACTTTTTGACTGAAACCTGTTTCACTCACCAATTCTCCAATCAGCTACATAAACAAAGCATTTCCATACTGAAATAAGAAATGAAAATAGATCCTCATTTGAATAAATTTGTGTAAGTTACAGGGTAGACATTGGAAATTTGAGGTTAGGGGGTTTAACACAAGTATTAGCGGAACTAAACCAAGGCCCAGTTAGTTTCTCATGAACCTGAGGATGCAGGAGCACTGGTGGAACTGATTAAACATCTTCCATTAAAAAAAAAAAAATAACAAAAAACCAAAACCCAAAACAAACAACAATCCAGACTTATGATGCAATATTTTGTTACTACTGTGCAGAAGAATTTAGAAAGCAAAATCAGAGTTTCCATAAAAGCAGCATTTTCGGTAAATCTATTGAGTTTTAGTGTTGTGAGGAATATAGGAATGTTTCCAAAAAAGGTTTCAAAAAATACAGAAGCTACTTCCGCAGAGAAAGGAGTTGTACTTATGAACAATATTTCTCTAGCCAATGGCATAACTGGTGGGTAAAAAAAACTCACCTAGGTGAACAACAAATGGATAGTTCATGGGCTCTTGTTCACTGTAAGAAGCAAAGCAATTTGCTATTTATTTTGTCTTCAAAGCCCACTTCAACGCAGTATGAAATTGTCCATAGCAGATACTGATGGAAACAGGCAACAAACATCACCAGATCTTGGACAGCAACCTAACGTGCAAAATTATATAGCATGAATTACAATTGGAAATGACTGAACTGCTATAACAGGAGCAAAAACCTCCTTCCTCTCCTACGTGTAGAATTTAGCTCTGGAATTGATGAGTTCAGGACCTGTATCTGCCCAGTTACTTTCAAAGCACAGGGAACCTGTCACCCTTGGACCAGGTGAATTTCTAGTCCCTTTGCCTTTAGTGGTATCCAAAGAATTAAAGAGAAGCTTGGAAGAGAATTATAAAAACCTGAATTCAGTCCAGCAGTTCACAGAATACAGGCCATGCGGAGCTGGAGATCCTCAGTAATTGGTGTGGAACAACGTAAGTGTGCCAGCAGCTCCGTCATATTGTCCTATGTTACGCTGCATACAAAGCTGAGTCTTCAAAAACATTCTAGGATTTCATGTCTACTTTAAGGATGACAACGAATTAATTACAGTGACGTTCATTCAGTCTCAGCACAAAGTAGCTTTCCTTTTAGACAGAGAAACAGCACTCTTTCCAGTCCTCACAGTTGTAGCAATACAATAAATCAGATGACAGAAAGGATTACAGTGCACTTTATGTGATTATTTTAACAGACCAGCTTTGCTGCGACCTTCTCCATTTTCTGTGCATCATCAACCCTGAGCAAGGACTTCTCACTGGACTCAAGACTTGTCTACGTGACAAACCACTTCTACCTATCAGCCCAGACTGACAAATGATAAAAAGTACTAAACATGGTATTCATGCCTGAATGACCATTACGATCAGTTTCCCTGAATAATTAGCTCAAGCTCTTTCTTCATTTTTTCCCCTATATTTTCAATTATTTTCCAAGCACTCTGTTTATACTCAATTAGATGTGGTAAATAAAATGCCTTTAAATATTTCCTGTTAAATACAGTTAGAAATGTTTTTCTCCTATGCCTAAAGCATGGCTGAAACTGTCTATAACAATACAGTTACTTTTGCTCTGTAATAAAAATGGAATGTTAGTCCTGTTGTTGCAACAACAAACTGGTGCTAGAGGGGAGCAGCAGGAGTCCATTGTGCTGGGCAGACTGGAAAGATGCTGGGGGCCCTGTGGGTGTGAGCAGGGCTACCCTAGATCCAAAATGGAAAAAAGATTGATTTCAGAAGTAGAACCACTGCCACTGATGGTGGCCCCCCATTGAAAATGAGTTTCATGCCAGGTGACTTTAATGTACACTGTATAAACATAGACAGCAATCAGCTTCGGCCTCACAATCCTAAAAGCAAAGGAGGTTTTGACATAGATTTCAATGAGGATAGGATCTCATAAAGGTAACAAGAGTTTTCTTTTTCATTTCAGCTAAGCAAAAAATTGTCATAATTTCAGGATTCATTACACCATTTTTTTCAATGAAATATAGTGGTCTCAAACAAAGCTAGTTAAACAAATCCAGAACATGTCCCAATCTACCAGCAACTAAAATAAAGGCTGAAAGAAGAATGTCTCTTATTTAGCTAACAACAGATGACTTGAAAGGATAGTGAAGAAAAAAAGAGAAGTAAAGAACTAAATCATAAATAAAATTAGCAATTTAAATACAAGTAAGCACTGAAGCCTTGAACCTGCACTACGAGATACTAGCCCACAAAACGCCACTGATATGAGAATTGAGAGAATGAGCCTGTAACTCTGGAAGGAAGTAGCTTGTTCCTGCTTCCCACCACAACACAACATCTAAAACTGGTGACAAAAGCCCACTCCCTGCTTGGGTAAACAAGGAAGGTCTGAGCAGCAGGTACGCTAGAACTCTGCTCATATTCCACATACTAAATAATGAAACAAGGCTTCCTACTGTGCTCCATCATTCCCGAGACAGATAATGTAAATACTTCTTGTTGGGAGATAACTGAATTACTATCAGTTCTAAAAAGGGCGAAGGACAGATTTCCATTAGATCCTTTGTTAATGTACCAGTTCTCTTATTTGTAGCATTGAGCGCCGTTGTGCAATTCCAAATACATAGTTACTAGTGCTACATCCATTTGGTATCTTCGATGGTCAATACTTCTCACCTCCATCATTTAGCAACTTGGTTCTCATTCGCAAATAATTTTTTTTTTTTTTTTAGTATCACCAGCTCCATCTGGTGGATATTCTGCAGCATATATTTTCTTGAAGGGAAAGAATAGAATTTTCTAATACAGTTTTGGTTGTCCTCCCATTAGAAATACAAGCATTAAGATGCCTAATATTTAATTCCTTTTACATTATACTAGCATGTGGGAAAGGTCACATACGCTGAAATGTCCATCTTTATTTGCAATTACTTGTCCAGAAGAGGTTTAAAAACCTCTCTGTAAGAAAAGGTATTTTATTGGCCGGTGACCTTTCCTAAACCATAACGTACTGGTATTGTACATAATCGTGCTAGCTCTAACTGTGAAAATTGCTTTTCAAATGAGAAAAATAAGTAAAATGCATAAAATAAATTTGGACCAGTTAGTAGTAACAGCAACTTTAACCTAGAGATGTGCATATGCAATACATTTTGATGCAAGAAGAACAAGACAATATGAAGTATGAGTTAGCTGCAAAATAAAAGTAAATATAAGGTGTAGAACAGGTTTAGAAGTAAAGTAAGGAACTGAGAATCAGATAACATCTTCCTGGCCCTGGCCCTGATTTTCTATGGGACCATGCGCAGGTCATCCCATATCTTTCATATCTTGGTTTCTCTATCTGAACAAAAGAAGCAATTATATAAACCTATGCAAAGACTCTTAATTCCCTGATATTTGTAAAATCATTTTGAGTCCTTGGACAGATGAAAGTATGATTATTGTTGCAAAGTGCTTGAGCAAACAATCCCTACGTTTTCACAAGAACATTCTCAACTGTATTGACAAGCCCACAGTTCTTCACAGTAATGAGTTCAAAAATTTTGCAAGATGTTCAAAGTACTTTGCCAGCATTAATGGAATTTACCAAAAGGGAAGAAAGAGAAGCCTCAGCTGACCTTCCAAGCATATTCACTTAAAAGGGTCAGCTACACAAACCAAACATCTCATTTCAGAGTTCACACATCACCAGCAGAAAAACAAAGCAGGAGAAATACAAATATAATAGCATTGATCCTTCTTCTCTGCATTATAACTCTATCACTTAAAGGTCTCTCTATTTCAGTTAAATTTATCTATCACAGATGACGCAGTCAGGAAACACAGCTCTGTAATCTAGCACACGTCAGCCAGCAATGAATCAGCATGTCCTAAATGGTCTTGTCTGGCAGAGCTTAGCACCTCTCAGTGTATTGCTGGTCCCTATGTATTCCCATTGCTTTATACACTGAGTCCTGGGACATTCCAGTGAGTTTTAGCATTATGTTGGATTTTTTCCGATTGTAGTGTTTTACTTTATGTTGATAGATATTTGTTAAGAAACGAAATGCACAAAGCAGTGAAACCTAATTAAATTGAGGAAGATTTTAAGAAGCCAATTAGGAGAAAAATTCACTGCTCTCATGTGTCTACCAAGCACTAGATAAAAATGCAACTGTGCTTTTTGCTTACAATCTATGCAGAAGAAAAGTGAAAACCTGTAATGTTTTTATTGACTTGCTGGGGACTGCCAACAGGGGTTGCTGTAATGCTCATGCTAGAGAAAGACACCACCACACGCTCTCACTCACAGACTGTAAGGAGCACCTCATCCTTTTTATCTGCTGATTATGACATTAGCTCCAGTTCACAGTCAATGGTGAGATGTGCTAAGTTAATCACTAGAAACAAAAAGCTTCTGGGCAGCTACAGATAAGTGCTTTAACAGGAACATCTAGACCGAACAGCCACCAGCCTGCTATGCCTTCTTGCAGTGAGAGGCAAATGAAGGTTAGCTGTGACAGACCCACTACCCAGATCTCTGTCCAGAAGCAATTACTCTGAGAATTCCTACCTTTACCAGCTCCTTCAGTCACAGGTTCTCCACTTCTGCTAGGAACATTTATCACAGTAATACATTCCAGCTGACCAACTCACATCACACCGATCTCCAGAGATATGACAGATGACGGTAGATTTTCTTGGCTACTTCCTAAATTTCAACAAGTGACATTGATAAGGGGATACATAACAGAGTGAGGACTTCTCTTTTTTCCTCTCTCATAGTCAATCTCTTAACATTTTGGTAGTTGGGATCGTGCAAGTTAGCCATCCCTCTCTCCTTACTGTAAAGTCTCAAAGACACCAACAGAGACAAAACCTGCTCCAAAACACACATGCTAAAGTCAAATGAACAAAGCGAGACAATCAAAAACTACAATCCCACCTGACCTTGCACTAATAGGATCACATCAAGCTTAATCTATGTCATAGATTAAGCCCACTGAAGTAAACTAATCTTTCTGCAGTCAGCTAAGATTGTATGTTCACTCACTAAGCTGGGAAAAACTCAGCAGTGTGCGTATCTGCTGGAACAGACCACCTAGACTGCAGCTACATGAACGTTTAGCGCACTTTCTGCTGTACTGCTGGCCTTAAGGTGGTTTCAAAAAGGAAAAGCTTTTTAAACACATTTTTAAACTATATTGTGTGACTGATAAAAAAAAAAAAGTATATTCAAGTCAGCAAAGCACTGTTATACTAAAAGGCTCTTACAGACTCTACTAATTCACGTTTGGGCAGTCAACTTTTTGTCTGAGTAAAGCAGCGCAGACAGCTTCCAGAAGAGAGAAATTCCGCACATCAGCAGACTCTGCTTACCTGCAAACGTACTAGCCCACTTCTGTCCTGCCATCAGTCCCTTTGCACAGCGGCCACCAGAGCCCCACACTACAAAATGGGTGTTTGTTCCCTGCTGAGTACCATCAAGCTGCTATTTGCCCAATCAGTAAGAGTAATGCCATTTGTCCATCTGCATCTGGGGAATAAGGTACATCTGGGGGCATTTTCTTCCTCACAGGAAGTTCCTTTCTAGGACCATCACACTTCTCTAGAAAATGTTTTTACCAGTCTGCACGTCTTTAGGAGCTGTCCATTTTGCAATATTAGCCCAGGCTGCTCACAATCCTTTTGCACACTTCTTTCTCTCCTTCACTCTATTAATTAAAATGTATTCCAGGATCTCTATTTTTAATTTTCATCAAAATATCAACAACTGACTGAAAGAGGGTGACTGGGGGAACTAACAGAAACAAAACATGTTTTGGCAGTGTCTCCTCATACGCCTTTTGTTTTCAACTCATGAACAATCGCAGCTCAATGTCTCCAGATAAAATGGCTAACAGTTGTACCTGTGAAAACACAAGAACCAAGATACTGAGCTGACATCAAAGATACTGTTTTACTGCAGGCATAGTATAAGTGGCACCAAAACCAGGCTGTGCAAACCTCTGGCTAGTCACCACTGCAGAAGCACCAGAACAGCAAGGTCCCTGTATGGGAGAGTAACTGCCTATCTCTGTGTTATATCATATATATCATACTACTGCTGCCTAACTCACAAAGCTGGTCTATTTGATACTTGTTTTTTAAGGAGCTCCTGCTTCAACAGAGATAAAAGTGCAAAATTTAAAATTAACATATCCACTTAGTGTTTGCAAACATACATACACATATATACAGTCAATATGTTCCTGCTTATTAGTCTACTCAAAGCAGCTCTCCTCACATGTCCTCAAGAAATTTCATCTTCATGTGCTACAGGACAACAGAAGAGCAATGAAATGACCTCTTCAAGAAATATTTTATGAGTAGATAGCATCCTGAGAGCAAATTCATAAATAATAAGTCCAAGACTACTTGGACAGAAGATGAAGAAAACTTCTTGTCTACAAGAGAAATTTTAATTCACCAAGAAGTACTGTTTTATGCTCTGCAACAGAACGTGTTGCCTTTTTTTTTTTTTTTCCTCCTTCCTTAGCAACTACTACAGCTTTCTGGGCCCAATCCTACATGCCCTACAGGTGTTGAATTCTCCACATAAAATTTACCATAGTTCAGAAACAAAAGCAGTGCATATTTTAGGACTTGGGAGATTTAAGCATATACTGGCTTTATGCCAGCCCTCAGCAGTAGGCTAAATTCCACCTTTAATGAAGTCGCCACCTTTAATGAATCAGGCTTTTCCAGGACCTGCAGGATTGGGCCTACTGTTAAATTAGAAAACTGTTGTTATATTGTTTCACTGCAGCCAAGTAATTCTCAGCATACACACATTTTAATCAGAGTTTTGACATTTGCTTTAGTAGGGAATAAGTAGATACAATAGGAATCAATGAAAAGGACAAAATAACGCAATTATCATGTGGTTATATACCTGTGATGTAAATCCAGTTGAATGATTCCATTTAGCTCTTTGCATGTGCAGGCATTAGTCAATTCTTTGTTCTGTGTTTGCACAGTATCTAGCACAACAGGGTCCATGCCTTAGCTTTCTGGGATCACACAAAAAATAATTAAATCAGAACCACCACACGGTTAAGATTTCTGTTTTAAATCAAGTCCATTGGGAAAGTAAACATACACTGCCTTCTCACTATCCACTACTCCCACAAGATTCTGCTAAAAATATTAGTACGAAAAGGAGAAAACACACTCAAGGCAGTAGTATTTTTGTATCCCTTAACAGGATTATTATTCCCTAATAAAATTCAGGAAACTGAACACCAAAGACCTATTTTATCAGGACACATCTAGCTCTAACTGTGAATGAAAAAATATCCCAAAATGAACAAGGAAGAAACACGGTGATACGGCAACTTGAACGGTTAGTATTTTTAAGATGAAAACTTGACCTCAACTTGATGCAGAAGGTTTTAAATTAGTTGTAATTGAAGTCTGACAACTGGCTTGAAATGTGAATGAGACTGAATGCCACCATTTGTAGCTTTGAACACATACATATGCCATTACTCCTGATGACTATATACCTGATTGACTCCATTTGCAAACACCTACCCTGACGATGCGCAACTCTTGCTTCCTTAGATTGACCCACATTTTATCCGAGATGTACTTGCAAGATGGATTCTTGGAAGAACTGTTTGCCCACAACTTACTTTTGAACTTTTAATTTCCAAACTTGTGCGGTCCGAGGAAAGCGTGAAGGCACATGTTGATATCTTTCAAATTGGTATTACTAGCAGAAAACTGTGTATCAAGTAAGATTTCTGCAGCAAAATTAACAAGAAGTTTCAAGCAGAAAGGCGCTTTGAAGAATTTCCCATTGACACCCCTTAAACTGGTAGCTAGGGCTGCAAAGAGAATGTCTGAGCTGTGTGTTTATACTTATGACATACATAGTTGCATAAATACCCAGCAAAAGAATGAGTCCTCATAAACTAAAACAGATATAACCACGATACATTGTTCACCTCAGTGGCCAGTCCAGCCCAAACCACAACACTTGAGGTTTTACTGCTGCCATCAAACTCTCTGGTTTGGTTGATAAATAAGGAGTTGCTACATCCGTATTCACTAGTGCTTCCTGGCTGCTGTGCACCGATTTGGTCCTGAAAAACTCCCAAGCTCTCATCTCTGTAACAATGAGGTGTAGGCAGTTTCTCACCGGAGCCACTCAAGGCCCAGCTGGTGACTAAGCCCACCACCAAGTTCCATTTCAGCAGCCACATAATCAATACAGATACAAGGAAAGCTACTGTATTGATCTCATGTTTTTCTGTTATATGTTCATCTCAAAATAAGTGTGACCATATTAGATTCCAGTGTGGTTGGTAAAGTGAGCTGAACTGCAAATATTCAGAAATCTACCCTTTTGCTTCAGGTCAAGGAGGACTGAAGAGATAATCATGACAGTGCAACAAAAATAACACCAATTGGAGAAAATCAGTTAATTTCAAATCTTTGCCTTGTATCTTGCTTACAGCATCAGCCATTTTTTTCATTTATCATCTATTTCTTTTACTGTTCTATGTATCAGCAATGCTTTCTTCTACAAGTGTAATGAGTACTAAAGAAACCTGAACTTTGATAAAGCATTTAATAACTACATATCAAAAGGTATGTATGTACCTCTGCACTTTTTCCTCAAGCATGTTTCAGAGGGCTAAAAACTTACTTCCCTTATTCATTTTGAAGATATGACAAAGAATCCCTCTCTTCATTTAAAAACAAGAAAGACAGAGAACATCTTTGCTTAGATAACGTATTCCAGGTAAATAAAAATGTTACTGTAGTAAAAGACTAGCTCAGATTTAAACGACTTAGGATGAATTAAAGTTCAAGTGTCAGAAGATATATTGGAAGAGACAACCACCACTTTGGAGAAAAACCCAGGCAGCTCTCATCTCACTAAAAGTAGTATAGGTCTTTTTTAGCATCCTGCTTTGCAAGAGACCTTTGACCCAAGCAAACGGCCATTCAAACAATGGTAGAAAAGATGACCACGTTTCTTTTCTCAGAAAAGCACCCAATCTGTTCATTTATCTTACTGTTTTCCTTAAAATAGAAAAATAAGAAGCACCTACCTTGTCAGACTTGAAGAAAGCACCATATCCTTGTGATGTATGTTAGCTGGATATAGTAAGATAATGTTTAGTTTAAAATTAAAGCATTTCCCATAGCCTTTAGCACGCAGAGGTTCTTTTAGCTCTGCTAGAGCATATGCAAACGTCTTCTCAGGGTATTAGAAAAGACTAATTCCTAATTCCCTTGACTAAGCCTGCTTGCTGCTATGGACTACTACAGACTTCATTCCTATTAGAGACACACTGGTTGCCCAAGGTGACAGTGCTGTGTCACAGGTAATCATGAAAGTGATATGGTAAATGGTTTCAAAAAATTTAGCTTTGAGAAAAAAAGATCAAATTATTAAGTCTGTAGCCTTTTAAGCCAAAAAAACCAAACGGGTAGTTGTGATTTACTTTTCCAATATTAGCTGATAGGCAACAAAGTCACATACCCTTTCCATTCACAAGCCAAACTCTCACTCGAAGAATCAGTGAGAGTAGACTGGAGCAGGCTGATACTACTCCCCAGATGGCAGCAATTATAGGAAGAGGAGAAGGTCAAGCCATGTCAGAAAAAGGACTGTTTATCTTCATTTTTCGATTTTGGATGTAGGCTAATTAATCTTTCCTAATCGTGTAACTTAGAATCAGTCTGATTACCAAACAATAAAACAAATCCTAGGAGAGGTTAACACCTATAACTGCCATCTACAGCAGGAACAAGAACAATGGTATTGATAGGAGACATGTTGTCTGATGTTCCTTGCTACTCTGAAAAGAAACAAATACCTAGCAACCTAGCTGTAATCATAATGAAACTCTCACAAAACAGCTGAAAATGTCATTATTCAGTAAGGCATTCTCCAAGGCATATGTGAGCACAGACCTGGAATTTAACAAGACTTGTGCATCACAACTTGATTGTGTTTCTGTAGAGGAATTTTTTTTTAATGTAAAATTTTGCAAAAATCTAAAGGAGGCATTTTTGGTTTAGGTTGACTTCTACAATCCTGGATTATGTTGTTTAAACAAACTATATTGTGGCATTTAGCTTCAGGTAACCTTGAATAATCTGTGATCACCTGAACTACTGCATTTTATTACAGGATGTGCAGCTGGCTACCTATCTGCTATTCTCCTTGGTGGCCTGTGCTAAGTATCTCACATAATAGAGTTCTCACCTGGCTGAATTGATAGGATGCCTTCTGGAACCCACAAGAACACTGTGTGACCTGAGTTACTCATGAAACTAGCCCAAGAGAGAAGCAGCACATAAAGCTTTCCACTTCATGACTAACATCACTATTTTAACTTTGAGCTCCTACAGATTTCTTGAACTATCCATTTACAGGGCTTTACATTCCTGCTTAAGTTCAAATCTTAATAGAGGATCATAATTCTTCCAGCTAGTCCAAGCCTTAACAGTTCTCTGGTCTTTTCCCCTCATCCTTTCATAACAGACTGGTCAGTTTCTATTTCCATTTTCTAGTATACAGCACAGACAGATTGTCTTTGATATTTAATGAGACCTTGGTCCCTGCCTGATGCTTTTGGCTAATTATCTCCTTACAAATAAGAAATACTTATTAAAATATTGCAACTGGACACAACTGCATGACAGACTGCAGATAAAGTATTCCATTTAGAAAACACACACATGAACTAGTAATCCCATTTTGATCAAACTCAAATTTCTCCTTAAGTTCAGTAAGTCTAGTATATCAACATCTTTCAGAAAACTAAAAGATTGCAAGAGCCCATACAGCAAAACCTGTAACTTGCAATTAACCACCTTCAATTAGTCTGTAGCATTCAACTACCAACTTTACAAAATCAAAATTATTAGATAGTGCAGCTAATGTACTGATGTTAATCTTCAGACACTCCCCTGATATTCAAATTCCTTATGGTTCCATTACAGAATACAACATGTGCCATGGGAAAACTTGGAATAATGAGTAAATTATTTAGAAGTTTTCTTCCAGCTATTCCAAGCAGGAATCTCTGCAACCATAACAAAAGAGAGAAACAGAAAAGAAATTTTTTTCTCATCTTAGCCATTCTTTCCGTGGCTTTTTACTTCCTCCTTCCTGGTGTTAGAGCACTGAAGAGCTCTCAGGTTGGAGATATCTGTGTCTTAACAGCAGTTAAGGCTTTATTCAGTAGGAAGTACCACCAAGCCCATGAAGCAGCCCCCCGTTTTTTGCTTCTTTTCCCCCAAAGGACACCTCATGAGAATTTAGTTAAGAACAAGAACTTTCTTAAACATATTGAGCACCTACGCCAAAAAATCACATTCTTAACTGTAGGTAGGCAATTCTTAAAGCAATTTTTGCAAGCCAGAGTGCCAGATAAGAAGCTGCCTTGCGAGTAAACCTTCTCTTTTGCTTTTTGTTTGGTGAGGAAAAAGGATGAATTTAATGGGCCACAGAGGTGACAAGACCTTTGTAGGAAAACTTCTCAAAGTCTATCAGGTGTTACTCTGTCAGTAGCCATTGAGCTCTTGTCTGAAATACACAGAATAGCACACTTCTTATAACTGGCATTACTCTGTGATCCGCTACTTTTGAAACAATGCTTTAGTTTCCATAACCGGGAAACCATCTAAAAATAACCTACTTTGTAATTATCAGCCTCGAATAAAGTACCTTCAGAATCTCATTTTCTGCACAGCAGTACAGCATTATACAGACTTCTATGCTGTTCTAAATGTACTTGGTTCCAGTTGTTTTGTGTGTCCTAAAGCAACTGGAAAAGTCATAATGCAAACACAAACAAACTTTTAATTATTCTTTATATTTTATGCATTCTGGAGATGGATATTCCCAGCTGGTTTCTCAGTCTCGATGACACAAACTGAGTCCTTCTGTTTTAGGCACGTTTCTTTTTTTTTACTGCTTTCCTATGTGTCCGGGCAAGCTTCCTCACAGCAGATGGAGCTAGCAAGCTACCTGTTACAAAGGAAAGCTAAATAGCCACTCAGTCATTAGACTAGACCCCTATTAACAGTACTAGCTGGTAAGAACTTCTCTTGTGCAAATCAAATATCCCTCTGCGATTTGTTCTTCCCGAAGCAAAGCGATGGGCAGTTTCTTCTCTATTTTCCTACTTTAAATCATTGATCTCGTATCAGTACCTTGCTTAATCCTTCCTTCACAGAAGCACGGAAGATAAAGGCAGACATCCAGAAGGCAAGGTGGCTCTGTACTTCGGTCATTTTTTTCTCTTCATGGTCACAGATTACAAGGGATATGAATTCCCTACTTAAGCAATTACCAGTCCCAGATGTTACTAAACTGCAAAAATATGGATCTATCTTTACCTAAAAGGAAGGTGAAGTGACACATTCCATTTAGACCAATCTGGCAGCAACTCAAAAAGTAAAAGAAATAGGTCAGAACACATCTTGCTGGCACCCCTGAACACGACTCAAGAAAAACAGGAAGATAATGGGAGAGAGATGATGATTAATAACCTGAATTTGCACGGGATCCCGATCTTTCTATTACAGAACGAGACAAAACTTCCAACACTAAAGGGGAAGTAACATGTTCTCTGAAAGTTCCTGTTCCTTGGCTGCACCCTCAGCTACAGTAACCATTTTCTCAGGATGATGGCTAACAGTGCAATATGTCCCAAAGCAACGGTAATATCTAATCTGCTCTTCCACAGAGTCTTTATTAAAGATCATAAACTGAGAAAAAATCCTGGTGGAACATTGGCCTTTAAAGTTAGTCTGAAAATGGGAGCTACCAGCATTCAAAAATATTATTTCCCTCTACCTAAGAAAAGTTGAGACTTTGTAATAGGTTCAATCAGACAACATGATCCAAAAAGATGTATTTCCATCTCCCTATACAGAACTGACTATAGCCCTGCTCTTCATGCTGTTTAATCTTACTCCCCTCTTTGATCTATTGGGCCATACATCTAGACAGCAACTGCCAAAGTGCAATTATTCCAACAAAGGCTGGAAGGTCCAGAGCAAAAATACCTGGCCACCAGACTGCACAGTACTTGCTTCAATAACTGTTACAGCTCCATACAGAAAACAGCAGATTATGACATGTAAGTTTATTTTCCACAGAACCAGACAGTGAAAGAGACTCCTGGAGATACTTTTTCAAATTAATTTTCAGGTAATTTAGTGTTCTGAGAATTTTATTTTGTATACAATCAAAATTCTATCAGCTGGTGAAGGAAATGCTGCACTAACTGAAGTAAGAGTAATGCAATTATGATCAATTGAGACAGGTTGTAGATACTGATCTATTTGAACTGTAAGCTGTTAGGCTGTCAGCAATGTAAGAGTAATTGATGTAGCAAAATCTAGACAATAATAAATGAAGAATGCAGATAAATATTATTAAGAAAGAGCTACTGTTACAACAAAACTACATTTTACAGGACCAAAACAAGAATTCTGGCTAAGAAACCACTGCCCCTCTAAGGGGCTCTGAGACAAAGAAAACTGCTGAAGCCAGAATAATACCATTAGGAGTATCTTGTTTGAAAATTAGACTTACAGCTGGTAATAAGAGACTCTTGAAATGATTAATATTATTACATTAACTTCTGGAAAATATATAAGGAGATTTACAGCTACCATAAAAGAAGAATGCTTCACTAAATTGTAAGCAGTATCAAAACCAGGTATTAAATAATGTTGAAGTAGAACTAACCTAAGAAATTCAAGATTTTGACTGAGACTTTGCTTTTAACTAGCTCAATTTAAAAAAAAAAAAAAAAAAAGAGAGAGAGAGAGAAAGAGAGAGAGAGATGAACGTTCATTTTTGGTCTTGGTTAGTGTTCAGATTTACGAATTCAGAGAATGCCCAGCCACTGCTCAGAATGCTGGACAAAAAGGTTATTAAATAGGTTAAGATCCCCAGGCCCTCAGACTTCTTCCAGAGCATTTGCCAATTCCCAGTAAGGCATTCATAATGTTCCAGTTCCCACCCTGGCCCATCAATCTCCCCCCCACTGTTCTTCCTCCTTACCGGAAGAGAAGCAGGTGCTTCATTGCATTTGGATGCAGACTGAGAAGGAATCGGGTGATTCCTAAGCCAAAGACATCTCTGTGAGCAAACCTTACTGGCACAACTACATGATCTTATTTCTGAAACCCATCTACCTTTTAGGCAGCTAGCCCACATACCAGTTCTACTGCTCAGTGCTTTTGTTCTTAAGCTTGCATAGGGAGAAGAATTTTTAAGTCATTGTCTTCCTCATCTGCAGGGACAGTTTGGCTTCTCTCTGCTGTAAACAGACCCTTCTGCAGTCTCCACAGGTTCTTGGTGTTCCAAGCAGAAAGAGCCAGAGCACACAGTGTTCATAACACCTCCACTGTGGCCCATGTTACAGCACAGTCTCTCAGATACACTGGCACAGAGCCATCACCTTTTCTAAAAGGGTCCAAGGAACAATCAGACAAAGGAAAATATATGCTTTCCTTCTGGAAAGGGTCTTCCCAAAGGACAGCCTCCACTTGCCTATCCTTTTATGCTGCCAACATGGCACAGAGGGACCACGTATCAAAGGAAAGCTGATCTCACAGGCATTTTCAACTATGTGACATCTTTGCTGGAAATGGGGTGGTGTGAGGATTCTGAGATGCCTTGAAGGGTTTGGGGCAGCTTGGGCAATGTCAGAGGCATTTTTCATAAGCTCTGAGAGTCATTTCATAACACTGAATTTGAACAGTGCTAGCGTGGCCCCTACTGCAGCAAGGCAGCTAGGCCATCTAAAATGGCTCACACAAGAAACAGGGACACAGCCAATGCACCGTTTGCTCAGTTTCCTCCCTAGAAGATCCCTCCCAGTCACCTTTTGTGGCACTGTTGCAGGGCAGCTTTCCCTCCCATCCTGAGCACAGTTCAGTGACACAGGTAAGTCATATATGGGATGTATGATGCGATGCTTGTCCACATTCCCTCTAGTAGACAGCTCGTGACTGAGCTCAAAAGTAGTAGTATAAAGCAGAGAGACAAAAATAGCTCTGCCTCCTACACATTAATTAGCTTTCAAACCTCTGCAGCACATCTGTTTTGACATCTCCAGAGGTCTTAATCTATGTTAGGAACAATTAAAGTTACGCAAAAAGATTCTCACCCATACCTTAGCACATTTACCCAAGGAAAAGGGTCCTGAGAAGCCAAGTCAGGTAGAGCACAATATGCTGGCAGCTTCTGAGGACCCCAATGACAGTCCATACCTAAGAGGTCTGCCAGGCACAGGACCACAAGGCACAACATTGCTGACCTATGTCAGACATGAGATACTGTCTGTGTACTGCAGATCTTCCTAGCTGCTGAAGCTATCTAGAATCATAAAGGGCAAAAAGTAATTTAAGTCATCTTCTCCCTTGCTAGGCTGTTGGTCTTGTGCTCTGCCTCTTACAGCTATGTCACAGTATGGGCCAAAACTGACATTCTAAAAAACGTAACTATCAATCAAATGGCAAGCTGATTCTTAAAAAAAAACACAAAGAGAAAAAAAGAATATACTGGCAGTTGAACTCCCAAGCTGACACATTTGTTCAACAGTGCTAAACAGAAGCTATTGCAATAAAAAGTTTTACTGTGACTATTACTGGAATTACTAAAATTAAAACAAGAGGGGGGGGAAAAGCATCCTCATTTGAAGTTGTTAGTCTCATTCTTTTATGATTTCAGCTACACAACTGGCTAACTGATGATTTTAGCCATCAGCTGTGGCTTAAATGGGATGTTATGAATGCTATCAGGCCCACTTACATAGAGGAAACAGACCTGCACCTTTTTGTACATAGCTTGCAATCCAGAAATGAACAGATTGAACTATGTGCAAAGTCTGGTTCTCCTGATCTCACCCCGATGTCAGCCCCAAACCCAACACTTTGTTCATTCAACTTCCTTAAGCACTGGCCTACTTTCCGTATTTGTATTCAGAACTAAAAAACTGGAATAAACACAGAAATACTGTACAGCAGGTGTTGTGCAGATCAAGATCTTTGTTTCTACTGGGATAGGTGGGGTTTTGTACTTTAATTGTACTGTTAAGAAGTCTACATAAGTCACTGCCTCTCCTCTTTCCTGCCTTTCTAACAGCCTTGTATTATACCAAAAGGGCATGTGTATGAGGGGACCATGGGTATAGTAAAAAGAAACATGAAGAGTCCCTGCAGAGGTACCAATGCAGCCGGTGACGTTTCTAATCTTAATTTAGAATGACAATACATAAGAAGTTGCATTGCTAATAACAATAAGAATGAAAATAAATAATACTAACAAATCCCAGAGAATCCAAATTAGGCACTAAACAAAAGTACCCAGCTAATCTCTGCTGAGTGCTGGCACTCCAACAGTTATCTGATAGCCAAGGCAGAATAAATAATAACCCAAAATTTTTTTTTTTTTAAATGAATCTCTTGGGAGGGGGAAGCAGGAAGGGAATATAAATTGTCTTTGTGGAATGTTGTCAGATGAGAATTAAAATTCCAGTCTTTACTGAGGCCTCTGCTGGAATGTGCACAACACTGGGTACATTCCCCTCATGCACATACACACTATGTGCTTTATTTTTCCATGGCACGCTGCTTAAAGGCTCACAGCTGCATTCTTACTTGGTTTCTCAGTAATCTTGTACATAAACACAATGACACCCAGAGCTGCACTCCTTGGGCCTGGTGCTTTGGCTGAAATTGAAGCCATTTCACCCAGGAGTGAGAGACATCTGAAGATCCATGCTGGGAATAGGAGGAAACCGCTGTATGGGATCATCCTGAGGTTTAGTCTGCCACAACCACCAAAAGCTTCTCAAATATGCTACCAAAGACGGCTTAGCAAATCTTCAGTGGTCAGCACCGGGACAGTGTGAGACCCGACATACCTCTAATTTCACTTTCAAATGTTTTGAATATGGCTTATGCTCTAAAACACCACGGTTAATATTCATCATCTATCCTGTTGATTGCAGCTGTTACCCAGAGCACTTACCTTTCATAAACAACAGAATATTCTTTTCAGGGATAGGAGAGAAGGAGGAGAGGGGAGATGCGATTTTTCTTCCCATGGTAGTTTCCCAGAAAACGTAGTCTGAACGCCACAGACAAGGAAGGGCTGTAGAGGGGACAAACACATCTCTTCACAACAGGACTGTTCCACAATTCATAATAGAATGATATAAATGTTTTTCCTAATATCAAATAAACAAGCTATAAAGGCCACTTATTGTAGGCAACTACTCAATAAATCACAAAATAACATTGTGCAATAATAAAGTCAGATGCCAATTACTGACTCTTTTTACCATCCATTCCCGCTAAAGTCAAAGGCAAACTTCCAAGACAAGTATAAATGGAGACTTGGACCTGGATTTGTTCAAGTATTTTTTCAACAGATGCCTTATGATGTCCACAATACTTCAAAAAAAGTCACTGTATACCTTAATCCTGTTTGCTTTGCTGAAGATGAGCGAGATTTGCAACTCTTAAAGTCCCACTAAATTTTATCTGAATTTCTAGGAGCTTAAATATCTTTGAAGAAGTGTATTCATGCATGAAATTCACCCTGTGTTGGGGCCAGAAGATAATTTTACCAACTCCATTGGGAGCTAAGGTATACTGAGGCCTTGTGATGTAACAAGCGGGAAATCTCATCCTGATCACGATCTTTAAGGTTGCACATGCCAGGTTATAAATTAGTGTTAAAATTCAGATGCTAGAATGTAACTCCCACATGCGAGAGGAATATATATAGTACATCACAGTATAGAGCCAAGCTGCACACAACAAAGAGCAATTCCTGTCAAATTTTGACTCTGTCAAAAATTATGTTCCTGGAAGCTCCACAGCGCCAAAGAAGATTCCCCCTTGTAGGGGAACTTTCCAGAGACTACAGGTACTGTCCAGGTAGCAAGGGCTGGTGACACAGAGTCCTGCCCATGTGCCTTATCACTAATTGGAATAAGTTGTTAGTCACTAACTGCCGTTTCTGTTGGACTCACTGCATGCAATAAGGCCAACAGCTGAGTTAAAATTTAAACTCGTAGATACAAAACATTGCTTTTCTAAGAGTAGTTCAAGTACACTTCAAATTCCACAAGAAAATCTTTATTTTCCAGGGCAGAAGAACTTCCTAGTTCTTGCAGCACTGAGCATATTCAAGAAAGCACTGTCCTTCAGATGACTGCCACCAAGTAACATCTAAACCAATCAATGAATCCCATGTGCACAGACACTAATGAAGTCAGTTTTCTACAGACTTGTATCTTACGGCCTCACTGGGCATACAGGAGCTCATGACACAGACACCCCCTCATGCAATTATTTGGTCTCTTCCATCCTATTAGCCTACTTAGCCTAGTTTCAGACACTGGTATGCTGTTAAAGCTAACCAAAATTAGTCAGGGGAATCCAACGTAGACAGTGCAACAGTAAAGCCGCATTAGGTCTCCCTGATTTAGGAATCTAGGCTAAAAATAATCTATCCTCTGCACAGCTATTGTTAAATTGCTGTATTGTTGGGAAAGGTCAGGAAGAGAACATTCTGAAAATGCTGAGCATATCTGCTCTTACTCTCTGAATACAGATATCAAGAGTAAATTCTTTCCTGCAGGCCAAACTCCAGTCAGACGAGGAAAATATAAGATTCCCCGGATCTAATACTGCCTAGTGCCAACAGAACACTGCCTGAGTCACTTCCAGAGAACAGTCCCCAAGCCTACGTTCCCAAACACAAACAGGCCTATCTATTTATTTGGAAAGTTAATATTTAACAGTTTTGACCTCAGTTACTGGGGTGGACTGTGCTTCCTCAACACAGCATGGAGAAAAGCAACTTCCTTCATTGAAGGACACAGTGGAGGTTCTGTTGGGCTGTGTTTCCATCCAGACCTTAAAAAAAAAAAAAAAAGTCAGGAAAAGGATAACCTTTAAGTGTCAAAAAGAACATAGTCAGTTGTCCAAGACATGCCCACTTATAAAGCCAGCATTGCTACTAAATTATTTCAGACCTGGGTAAAATCATTTTACTTCTCCATCATAATTTCCTTGTTAAATGAGGCAATAGTATATACCATCATTTCCTGCAATGCATTTTTCAAAGATTGTTACTTATAGAATTTCAAACATGCAAGTGGCCAGAGTGAGCTAAACATTATTATATCATCAGGAGCAGAAAACTCAGCATATTTGACAGGTAATTTGAAGTGCATGTGGGCGGATATTTTATAGTCCATGTATTCACTTTCATCAGTTACTTATTTTTCTTAAGGGTCTCAGGAAAACTGCTTATATTTTTCTTAAACAAATCTGATATTTACAAAACCATTTATTTAACGACTTCATGGGAACCTTACACTATTAAAGCTCATACCCAAAAAATCCTTTTTGTGGCAATTTACAAGCTTGATTCGTCATTTCCTCAGTATGTGACTACTTGTTCATTACTCACTGAAAACAGTAGGAGCCTTCTCAGTTACTTTTGATCAGACCCTGACAACATTATAAGATCTCATTTAAAAAAATCAAAATTAGTCCTGATTTACACTAGCGAAATTGAAGGAAGAGTTGCAGACTACAACTGGGCCTAAATTAAGAACTGAAATTTTGCCAAATACAAAAAGGAGCTTTAACTACACTCACAGCTATATCTATTATCATCATCTCTTGCAGCTGCATTGTTCACTACATTGTTCAATGCCAGGCACATCTGTTTGGGTTTTTTTCAAAGCCAACATAACTGATAACCTTACACATTCCATTACTCTCTCACTAATATTTAAATGAATGCAACATCCAGTTTAGTTAATTACAGCAGCATAGAGAAGCTACAAATGAAATAGTACGCTTCTAGTCAAGGTAAGATTATATGGGTGCAAAACCACTTGTTCCCAAAACTGTCCAAATCTAATTACTGTCTCAGATATACTAAAAAACCCAACCAAACCCCACACCACAGTATGAAGCCAACCTTTCATAACTTGTATAACTAGCTTTAAAAAAAAACCTCAACAATTTACGAGAAAAATACATTCTTTTCACATCTCTCTTGTCTATGTAAGATACATTAAATTCTGACAGACGTTAAAATGTACCACTTCCTTCTGTGGTACTAAGAGTGGGATTACAGGTGAAAGGACATACAGCCCGTTTTACCATCAGCTGTGAAATTCTGATCTTTTTTTGTTTTCTCCCAGCTATAACCTTCTCTTTATGTTGTTTTTTCATTAGATATTTTCAGCCATGACTCTCAAGAACTTCAGCAGTCCCTAAAGCTTCTGGACTGTAAACTTCAAATGTAACACATTATGAAGAGTAAATATTTGCAGTGAAATATGCACTTAAAAGTTTGATCAACACAAATGAACTTATATTTGTACTCACATCAAATTCAGTGTGACCACTTGATTAAGTAAGTACCACTACGACACAGAAATGCTTGAGTGATTATTTCTTTAGATTGTCTGTTGTATGAGGTGTGGAATTTACTTAAGTGACATCTAAAGTATTTTTCATAGTATGCAAAATAACAATCGATCAAACAGTCCAGCAGCAAACAATACAAAATGAGTCCAAGAGCAAAAAGTGAGAGAGTGTAAGCTTCTGAAAGGGAGTTCTGAAAGTACCAAAAAAATTCTGTTCTTTGAAGAGCTGCAGGTTTGTTTACTGTGCTTCCTCTGTTAGTTCACTGAGTGCTTCTATTCAGTGTTTTGGCACAATGGCAGCATGACATCAAGTCTGTATCTGAGCGATGATCCAGGCAGAGCTGCCCACACTAACAGGCCAGTCTCCACGAGAAGACTGACAACATGAAGAGTCAGCAGTCACATCTAACAAAGGCCAAACTTCCTTTCTATCAGCCAAAACATTCTAACTGAGCAAAAAGTAATACAAATCTCCCTTATAGTGTGGCACCAACAGACAGCTAGGGTAAGCCCAAAAGAATATGCTGCAAACAGCAAGCAAAAGCTACAGGAAAACAGAAGATGTGTCATCTTTAGTAGCCTCCAATGGTATGATTTTTAGGGAGGTTACATGAAATACAATGTTACTATTATTCTGCTGAATGTGGGAATGCAAAAAGCTGAAGTCCCACAGATCATTCAAGACGTGCAGCACAGGTATTCTTATTGTCACATGAAGCTGAACTAAGAAGTTAAGCTCTTTTTACACTCACAAATACAATTTTGTATTTCAGCTTTACAAAAGACAGACCATAAACTCCAGATGAAAATTCCCCATGCTTCAAACCAAACTTCAGCAGATAAATCCCCTCTGGCAACATACTGAGATGACTGGTCTTAGTACAGTGTCTGATACCACACGGGAAAATAAAGGTCTGTGGATACATAGCCCTTAATTTATTTGGCTCAGCTATGTTCAATTTGTCAGCTATTCAAAGAAAAGATGACACTCCAGAACAAGCATATACAAACAAGGCTACCCTTGAATGACTTCCTCATTTTGTCTGTTAATTTAAGAACACATGGGGCACTCAAACCTCTCACCGTTTTCAAACGATATTGATCTTTTTATCTAGTTTCAGAACTATGCAACTCTTTTTTTGTATGTATGGTTCTAGAGATCTGTATTTATGAGAACAAATCCTGTCACGAGATACCATTTGTCTATGATTATTTAACATGTTGTGACAGAAGCCCAAGTTGTAATGCAGTGGGAATTTACTAGCAGACACTTTTGAAGAATAGCATGGTGCCACAATCTCAAGAGGTCCGTAAAGTATTTGTAGAGCAAATCACCCCTCCAAAGAGCAAAGGGCAAAAGCATTACTAATGCACACTTGAGACTCCGGTTCCAATGCTGTGATTTAAAGTGCTGAGGGCGTTTCTGCACTTAAGAGATTACTTTTGCTCTCTTCACCCCAGACACCCCCGAGGTAAACTCTCTGCCACAGGCTGATCTGTTATATATTAAAGGAGCTGGTAGCAAAGGGTATGGGGATGAATGCAGTGTCTGTCCTGAAAAGCAACCAAATCCCCTAGTACCCAAGAAAGCTATAAAACAAATGTCTCAAAGACGCTCCCAGCTCCCTCAAACTCAGTGACTCATGCTCATTTGCTGTAACACGGCTTTGCTGGCAGAGGCATTAAAGCAACTGGCCTTATTTTCAACGTACGTCACACTCGGGCAGTTGCTATCGGGGAGATATTGCTTGTGCCAAAAGCGGTTGGGTGGCAGACTGCATGCAATTGTGCTCCAGGGTACAGGAGGAGGGAAGCTGTTCTACATAGTGGAAACAACCTGCTGCTTTTCAGATGAAGACTGCTGGAGAGATGCAAAATTGAAAGTATCAGATGTGGACACCCGCTCCCTCCATCTCCTCTACTAATGACAGAGATGGGGCATTGCTTACTAGAGTCATCCTTTGTTAAAAAAGGTTGACAATATGCAGATAACTTGGGAGAGGGGAAATCGTTGCTTGGACTTGGACTGAAATAAAGAATGGCATCTTTTTATGACTAACAGGAATATTTCTCATTGTGTTGGAATAAAAGCATACAGAAATTAAAGTTCCAAGGTGCTGGCTAACTACTTAAGTAATATTTGTAATATGCAGTAACATACTGCAGTATTTTTGAAGGAAGTGTAGAAAAGAGGAGATACACGTTCCCTTCCCCCGCAGTGTCTTTTTCTGGCTAGGTACACACAGGATACTGAAGCAGATGGCTCTAAGCCAGTATGGCAATTCGTACTTCTCATGCAGCACAGCCTCTTTTCTCTTTGATTACAGGGGATATACAAATACATTACACTGTTATACAGCCTTTACAGCAAGACAAAGGCTCTTCACTGCTTTTACAAAGTACGGTTTGTGTGTAGTAAATGATACCCCTCTGTGGAAGGAAAGCGTTCCATTCCTTTCTCCCCAGATCAGAGCGTGGGCAGACTGCCGAGAGAACACGTCGGCGTTTTTCTTGCATTTTTCCCATTTACCAGAACGAAGGGGAAAATCTTGCTTTTGCAGACAGAGCAGGTGGAGATTTCAGTGCCTGTCCCTAAAAACGGGGGAAGGAAGGCAGACACTGTTCTTCCCTCAGAAGAGAAGGGACAGGACAGAAACCTCACTTGCCTGCAGGGCCGAACAGTACTGTTTCCTCCCCACTTCCCTCACCAGCTGGAGCCGCACAAGTGTTCGTTGCTCCGCGGCGGGGGAAGGAGGGACCGCTTCTCCCTCCCCGTCCAGGGGAAGGCCTCACCCTCGCGTTCTCAGGCCTGACCCCAGGCTCTGGCCCGGCACACGGGCTCTTTTCCTTTCCCCTGCTCCCCCGCCCGTAGTCTCTCAGCCGACAGAGGCTGCGGGGAGCTGGGCGCGGCGCTGAGACCGGCCACGGCCACGCGTGTCCCGGGGCCCGCCGGCGGCCCGTCGCGTGTCGGAGGGCGCCCCGCCCCGCTCCCGCTATTAATAGCGCGGCGGCGGGCGAGGCGCCCGCGGGGCACCCGAGGACAGCAGCGAGCCCGCTTAAAGGGGAGACGGCGCCGCTCCCGTCGCCTCGGTCCCCGCGCCCGCCTCGGGCTTCGTCCGGGCGCACGCCGGCTGCCGCCCCTCCGGCGGCAGAGCCCGCCGCGCTCTCCTCTGGCCGGAGCCACCCGGGCAGTCTCTGCAGGGCTCCCTCACGGGTTCTCCCGCTTGAGCTGCTTTAACATGGAACGCATTCCACGCAATCTGCTGAGACCGAGCCTAGTCAACAAGGATATACTGGAAACGGCTCTCAAATGCACCCACATTTTACATACTCCCTAATTTCCAGCAGCGAGATGGGTAAAAAAGAATGTATCTGAAGACCAAGAAGCAAAAGTTTCTGTGGTTTGATCTTTCTATACCAGTACTTCTGCAAAACCTTGTCTAGAGTTGGGCCTGACTGACAATACCACTTGCAGCGAGGACCCCGCATCAGCAGTGGAAATTTCCACCTGCCCGGGTGTTGATTTTGTCCGGAGGAAAGTGGCTGAAGAGGAGTGCTTGGTCCTCTCTTATGTCATCCTCACTATAATTTAGAAGGTTGGGATAATCCAAACAAATAAAGACCTTTAAAGCCTTCGGTAAGCGTTCAAGCCTCTTAGTTTCTGCTAAGACCAGAAAGATACTGCCCTGTCTCTTCTGCATGCAAAACACATACTTTAACCAAGGTAACACCTTACCAGACAGACAGGCTTCCATCTTACTCTGCCACAATCTGCGCTACAGCAAGGAGCCAGGACACCTTCGTGTACATCCCTGAATTTGCAGTTCAGCATGAATTTCACCAAAGGGTCACCAAGAGGAGGAATTCATATTCCATGAAAAGGACTGCAGTGTTACACTTAGCTATGCACCTAGCTTACCAGGAACCTACAGTAATTGTTCATTCCCACCTCTCCCTCACTCTCAACAAGCCATAAAAACTTAGTATGCTATATTCAATCTTTAGGGCTTAAGTAGAAATTATTGGCTTTGCCCTCAGCCTAACTGAATTAAGTCAACCTTGAACTTTGCCAGATGAGTCAGTTTATAATGTAGTCAGCAACATTTGTGTTTCCGTAAGCCCTCACTGGGTGGCTGCTGACTGCTTCCCTTCTTCCTACTTATTCTAGCCCGATGGCAGGTAGCAGCCAAAATGAGAACAGCATAAACTCTGCATGCCCACTAGCTGGAAATCTTGCTCTTGCATCAGGAGTGCTTCGCTATCTTATACCTAGCAGGATTATCCTTAATTTTTTGGAGAAGTTAACTTCATCACAACAGCAGTAAGAGCTCCTGCCCTCTCACATCAAATACCCTAATTTCTCTGTATTAATTATGCTACCTTTTGCTCCATTTTCTTGCTGCTCGTATCACCATGTTTCTCACAGACTGAAACCTACATCTACATTAACAGTTCTTTTTCTATACCTGCACCTCTTTGGCCACCCAGACGTATATATCCTCACTTTTTATGGGTTTGGAATTATTTCACACACTGAAATTTATTATGCAGGAAGAAAAGAAACATTCATGTACATGTGTAAGTCAAGCTAGCCTTTGTGTTTCATTATATAACCTCACCACGCACTTACGGTAAGTATACACACAGATACACAAGTCTACAACTGCTATTATAATTATTGCTGTCTCCACAGGCTTTTAAGTGTTTAGCTGACTAGCTATACTGCATGCTGGCACAATCACATGAGATTTACCGAGACTGTGAATTTTTGTTTTCTTTTTTTTTTAACCATAGTTGGACTAAAAGTCATTTTTCTGGCAGAGTCTTCAACTGGATATTGCCCTTCATAGCATCTAATATATTGTAACCTGTTTCCACTATGTCCATGGATGCTGTCTTCCCTGTCCTAGTGGGCTTTACACACCAAATCCCTCTTTCTGCAGATCAAACTCTTTACTCAACAAGAATTAAAGCACAGTTTGGAGTTACAGAAGCAAACACGATGTTCCACTCCCTACCACACACTTGCCAGAATACCCTAATGGCAGACAATGTATTTTGGTAAACCTATATACTGCATGTAATTTTCTGACGAGTTACAGAACATCTAGTCAGCCAGAACCAGAACCAATACCCTTGGTTTTCCAGTTTTCTATGCCATATAGCCATATACACCTCAGCTGGAATGCTCTATTTCCAGTTTTTGAATGAACACATACCTGCACACCAACAAGGAGTGGAAATACAGGAGCTAGTCTATATAGGCCTCTACAAACCAAAAAGAGAGTGAGCAGGGTCTGTCTGGAGCCATACACATTTAATTTGAAAGTACCTAAATCTGTTGTTTTTAAAAGAAGCTTGTTCTGGCCAACATTCTTTAAGAGGTCTTCACCAAGTTATGAACAACGCTGCATCAAAACATAGTATTGTGCAAAGCACGTAAACACATGCCATAAAGATTATGCTGTTCTCCTTTCCAGCTATGGATCACCCTTGTTCTCACAAAGGTGTTTCAAGAGGAACATCTAATTCAATTAATAGGATTCAGGATTCATTCATTTTTGAAATTATGTACATACTTTTCAGATGCATCACCAAAGTTCAATCTCCAGCATGCATGCTGAAAATAATGCACCAAAGTTCACAGCATGAAAAGTTACATGCAGATGAATTACATACTCATAGTGAACACAACAGTGAACAGACTGCTGAGACAGGAAGTCTAAAGCAAGTCAAAAACTAAAATAAGTTACTTAGCCCACACAAATTCAGAGATAAACTAACCTCCCTACTTTGGGATAACATGGTATGTTGATTAGTAAACTTATTTAGTCATGTGTGTATGAATGGGTAATGGTAACAGAAAAAGAAGGGAAGAGTCCTTAAAAGGGAAGGAAAACAAAAGAGAAAAGGTCTAAATTCTGTAGACCATGAGGTGGAGCAGGACCAAAGGAGGATTGGGACAGCATTGAGACAGGCGATACCAGGGCCTGGCCTTTTACATGGGTGCTGATCACCAGTTGCCACCACACACTTCCCCCATGTCTGGGTCTGATGTGAGCTGTTTGGATTAGAGTGCTTCCTGGACCACGACCAGGCCGTGTACAAGGAAGCTGGGTCAGTCTTTATGCTGAACAGTGGGGAGGATTAATTCTTTATGTGGAGGTTTTACACATACTTCACTTACTGTCGTCCCATTCAGAAGTACGTGGCTGTGCCTGGCATCACCGTGTTTGTCATTCTATCCAAGCCTCAGGAAGGCAGAGGTACTGCCTGCATTTCTGGACATGGTCCAGACCAGACCTCAGCTGTGGCCTGGGATACTTCTGGGAGGTAACATACATGCATTTTGCTTTAGGATCCAGACAATTCTGGCAAACCCATGTACTTTTGGGAATAGCTGCTCTTCCTGTTAACAGCAGCAGTTAGCCTATACAGAGCTAGGGGTGCACCTGGGCTCATACCGCCCTCTGGGTAGCTAAGCCTTGAAGACCCTCCTCCCTGGCCTATACAGATGGCATTCGTGGCTAGGCTGTTAAAGAAACAAGCCTCAGGGACTCCTATGGGAAGCTGCATATGCGGACCATGTGAACCACGGATCACGGATTTATTCACCTGATTACCTGTACAACCCTGAGATCCAGCTGTTGTAGTGCCAGGTTATTCCAAGCAGCATCTACTCACTGACTACGACCAAACAGTGAAAAATTATGTGATTGAAAAGACAAAAGCCAGAACATATGCTCAAGAGAAATGAACAGTCTTCCTTCTCTTCACCTTGACATCAATGCACATCTTGGAGAGACAGAGGGGGAGTTTTATAGCACTGAACCTCCCTCACTATAGTTCTGCATGACAGAAAGCATTGCACTTTTAGGATCTTCCATCACCTTTCATCTAGCTCAACTACAGCTGCTTTTACTGGTGACATTTTGATTCCATATGACGCATACATACAAGTCTCTGTGAATTTCATATATTTAAGGAAGGCAGGGTTGTAGTCTCTGGATCTAGCCAAGTCTCAAACCATTTTGCTCTTGTGAGCCTCGAAATGCACAGATGACATGCATTACTCTTCTTTATTACAAGAGTTATTTTCACTTCTGAAATTCATGGATTTGCATATGGAGAAAGTCAACATACCATGCTTTCCTTGTCCATCGTGGGTCCCTTCCAAGACCAACACCATCAACAGCTGTCTAAGGTAACAGTCTGCAATTTAACTGTGTGACATTTCCCAAAACATGCCCAAAGCAAATCTCACAAGTTAAGAAGTGAGATACAAAACCATACCTTAAATGCTAAAGAAGGAATCTTAGTTCAGTCGTGCTTACTGAAAATCAAAATTTGTCTTTGTGTGGCCGTTCTGACAATTTCAGTAAAACATACAGTAACATAGCAATTAATGGCAAACAAGGGGCCAAAAAAGAACAAAAAAAAAAAAAAAAAAAGAAAAAGGCTCTTATCAAGCATGATTTATGGTGGGGCTTTGAGTCTTCCTCAATACACAACATCCATAGATTTGAGTGAGGGTATAAAAAGGAGCACACCAGTTATGCTAGCTATCCTCTGAGGAAAACCTACAAGTATATTCTCCAAGACGAAGTAGGCTAAACACAGCAAGTTCCATGCCTGTAACAGGGAGGGTAACATGGGCAAAAATGCAGCTAAAGAGAAAGATCGTGTTCTTCAAGATGAACTCCATCAACTGACAGGATAGGAGAGTGGGTGTTATGACTAGCAAGAAGCATTTGGCATTTCTGCAAGAATCTTTTTGAACAAAGAGAGAATGATAAAGGTAATAGCACCAGTGAAAGACAACTTTGAATGGGAGGTCAAAAGAAAAAAAACAAACAAACCACAAACTAAAAAAGCCAAGGCAGTTAGTTTAGCAAGAAAAAAGACAAGATATGTGTGTCTGTCTGTGTGTATACATAAAAATAAATAAAATGAGCTAGGTGATCTGTTTGGAGCCTGTCAAACTGATAAGAAATGGCTGACGTTGAACTAAAATCCAACAAGAGAATGTAATTCCTTATAGTATTAAAGAACGCGCACAACATTCTTTGTTCTCCAGGTTTTTGATATCTATAAATAGTAGTTTGTACTGCTGTTACACCAAATTCAAATATCTCTCTGCCTAACAGATCATATGGCATAGCCTTATGTGGCAGCATGGTTAGAAATGGTGATGTTACCATCCTGTTGTAGATGTGGCTGTGGAGGTAGGGATGAAAAACCCAACATTTACCACAACACTCTTTAGTTTTAGATTTTGCAATTTTGGGAATGCTAAACATCAGATATACAGACCACATCAGGTCCACCTGGAAGCCATGAAAGTTTTGTACTTGATTTAGCAGTCCCCAACTGGGCACCCAAAATAACAAGTCCAAAATGAATAGAAAGTTTTGAAATAGTTGAGATTAGTGACCTGTCAAAGGCTACACAAGCAATTTGCCATCTACTGGCTTTACTACCACCTTACTCAGAAGAGCACATATGGCAGGTATAATCTCCAGTAGGACTTTGTTTTAATGGCGCATTTCCTAGATTCAAGTAACACAATGGACAAGATATATCTACAAGCAAACAGATGAATGGAAATAGTAGTTTAAACTTACATGCTTTTAAAAATGTTTCTTAAGAAGGAAATAGTTTTAACCATTCTGAAAACATTATCCATGAAGCACCATAAGGTCATGCAGCTGAATGCAAGAGTTGCACAGCTTTTAACTTCTGTAATTTTGGACCAAAGCAGTCTGTTAGTCTTCCAATGTTAAGGCCATTTAAAATGGAAATTGAACATCCAAAACCAAAATCAGAGTTTCATTACTGTTCTGACAGTACTGCCACAGTTTTCACTGCATGCAGAAGGGTTGGCCGCTTCTTCCTGAACTACACCAAAGCAGCGAGCAAGCGATACCGCAGACAGGCTGCTGATAGGACCTGCAGTGAGGACATGCGCTATCAAACCTCCAGCAACTACCACCTGGAATTGCAACACTTATCCTCATGGAAATATCTGGGCAGAAAACCTTACAAACAAACCTCTCACTGTATTAACACACTGCCTGGCTAAATAGGTATGGGCTAGAAAGAAATCACCATTTGTAACACAGGAAGCCACACATCAACATAATTAATACTTGTGTCCCCAAAACTTAATCCCAAAGTAAAGTAAAATGTCACTTGGAGCTACTGAAAACACTCGGAAGACATTTTTGCCATGAAAGCTTATTCCCACAGATAAGATGTGCTGTTAGGATTCTGCATAGCAGAGGTTATGCCACTAGAGAGTTATTAAGTTGCTAAATTTAAAATAGAACTGGATTTACTTGCAACTTTTTGTTTCCAGTCTTGTACTTCAAAAGTCTTACTTAAGTCTTATTAAATACTTCTCCGGGCTTGTTTGGGATTTGGGACAAAGTGAATGAAGGTGAAACGCAAGATAACATGATGAGTTCAAGCAGTTTAGTTCATAGGATCTGGGGGATCTGTAGCACAAAACATATGTAAGAGATCCAAGGCCTGAAAATGTTTTACTTTTGCACTGCACAGGGACATTGCACAAACTGATGCTACTGAGGGAAAAGAATTCCCTTAACAAGCCCAAACCAGTACATGTCCTGTGATGAAAACACTTCAGCGTTGTGGGCAAACCCTGAATCATAGGCATTAACTCAAGTTACGTATTTTCCCTAGGCATTAGCACAGGTAGAGGTATCAGACAGACACAACATGACACCCTTGCTGAGTATTTCTTAACCAGTTCATATTACAGCTGCTGACAAACAAATGCCTAATACTGAGATGTGATCCTAATTAGGGTTTCTGCATGTCCTGTGCCATGAAACCTTTGAAGGAGTATGTAGATTAACCAATGTATTTGTTTTGTAATATGCCACTTCTTTCCCACAAACTCCGTATCCCACAGGGCTTAAACGGTACAGTAACAGAGTTAAAATAGGCACAGGAAAGAGTATGAGACTTAAAAATAGATGAAGAATCCAGGAGGCAAAGATACAGGAAGAGGTCTCTGAGACAGGCAGCAACAAGCCCATTGAGGGCTTCGAAAAAAACAAAACTTGAAATCCTTTGCCTCATTTAAGTCAGTATGGCTTTTGCCAGTGCCCTTTTACAGTGGCAGTACTTCATCTAGAGAGATCAAACTTGGATTTGATCATCAAATGAATGAAAAGCCAGTGTAGTGGGAGACAGTGACAGTCACAAACATTTAACTGTTTACGTGGAGTGCAGAGTGCGGTGGCTCTTGAAAGACACAGATTGGCTCCAAGTCTGCCTTTACACAAGCAAGTCTGATAGCTTTTAAATTAAAGTATTAGAACAAGAAATGCTTTTGTTCTGCAGGGATATGAACCTCCCCCCCTTCGTGAGGGAGCCTCACTGGGTTTGAAACGATGCAAGTTATTAATTTACAAATCTTTAGTCTTAATGCAACACTGCAGCAGACTGCTTAAAGGCTACAGCAGTACAATGCATGCTTAGACACAAAGAACAACAAGACTAACTACACAGCTGAATTTGCATACATCTTGCAGAGGAATTCTTCAGGCTCTTCTACCTACAATGTAGAAGTGACTGAACTTAAAAAAAAGCCTAACCATTAGGTACTGTAGCAGCAATTCCTCAAACACATATTTGCATGTGTTGACACTTCTGAAGGAAGGCTGTTGAGCAGTTATGCTGGGAAATAAACATTGCCTAACCCTGAAGAGTAACCACAAGAACAGAAAAACAAGTGTTACTGCAGTGGGTGTCTTCCTCCCACAGCACTAGACTCTTGACTACTGAAATAAAAAGATTAAAAGTCACCTGAGGGTCTAGCTGGTATTTAAGTAACTTTCTTATGGCTACATAAAGCTTGCAGTTCAAAATTCTTGCAACCACTTCCGCCCCATTACCCTCCACCCCTTCAAAAAGTTTGGCTACTGGCAAAACAAAATAAGCTCACTCTCAAAAAACTTGCTACTATGTGTATTTACAGGTTTGGCTCTGCAAGTTTAGCCATGATCTTGGCTGATGGGGACATTAGGGACAGCATAACTTGCCCCCAAGCAAAGGAATAACTTTTTAGACATTTTGGGCAAGGAAGGACAGGAGGAAATCTATTGAAAGAGGTGGTCATCCTCCTCATGCCCCTGTTTGCATCAAGTACTAGGACATATACACGCAAGAGGCTGAATTACTATGCTTCTGGTGCCTAGCCCCCTTCATGAATAAAGCTGCACCCAACCCTGAGGGCTAGTTTTTCAAGAAGCAGGTTAGTTTAGCCTACTCTCTACTACAGTTGCTACCTCCACACTAACTAAAGAGCTTCTTGTGAAGACTATATTTACAGTCACCAAATGATCTCATTTTACACTCTGATATTTAGTTGGTTGGATTAGAAAGTTAGTCTCACCCAATGAGTCTTAAAATACAGGTATGATCTCAACAAGCCAAGCAGAAATAACTGCTCATTGTAATAGTTGGGTTTGTGAGCCTGATAGACACAAGCATGTGGCCCAAAATGGACGGCAGCTGGAAGCAATTTGGAAAATTCTGATGAAGATCATGGAATTTTGAAATGTTTTCTCAGGAGAAAACCACCAAGTCTCCTACTAGTTAGCATCCTTTACCACTAGGATGTTATGCTGGAGGATACATGGTGTTGGCTTGAAGGGAGTGGAGAGGGCCAGAAATCAATAGAATCTCTCTTGCCCTGATTCTTTTTCAAGGGTTTGGTTCAGTTTGTCTTTTCACTTCTATTTTGGTAAGAATGAGATTCACCACCAGATCTAGCTTTTGGCAATTGAAAAGGAAGTGAAAACACATCATGGGTTGAGCCGCTTTTTTTCATTTGTGGCTCTATATTGCAGACTGGGGAGCAGACTCACCTCCCAAATACTACCCACAATTTACATCCCAAGCACCTTCTGGCCAAGCAAAAGTATGTCAACATGTCTGTCCCGACCCTCCCCAGGTTTTCAGGGGTCAGATTCACTAAAACCACTATTGTATTGTAGTGGCTGGAACAGAAGAACTAAGTTTCTACAGTGGGAAAGAAAGTTTGTGAAGTACAACATCCAGTATGCCCCTACAGTCAATCAAAGCCTCATACAACAGCAGCAGCCCCAAGCTGACAATTTAGCTTTTATTAGCAGCTAATGATTTCCATTGTGTACAGCTCATGCATACAGAAGATGTAAGCTTGATGAGTGCAACTGACTAGTGTACTTCCAAAATTCAGCACAACAAAAGAATTACCTGATACCAATCCAATGGTGAATGAGACTGGCCCATGGGAGAAAAAAACCTGTGCTGTATGTTCAAATTTCAGCCAAGAGTAAAACTGAAGCAAATGGCAGGAATTATATGCTTGCTATGAGGCATGAAGCCAAAGCTAAAAGAATTGCCTCTATTCAGTGTCTTAGCTTTTGAAACAAGGAGTGGATAAACAATTAGAGAATGGGTTTGGTGTACAATTCCATTGCACTGAGTCAGAAGTGGTGGGGATGTATAGACTAGTACTCTTGGACAACCGGTGTTTGCATGAGGATGAGCTGCAGCACCATCACTTCTGATCCACGAGAAACAAAAAAACCTGGCAGAGATTGAAAAGCACCCCCTCCCTATGCCATGGATACCACTTAGTTCCAAAGCATTCAAACAGTACAAAACGCCTGCTACAAAACGCGTGCTACAGTCCTCCAATGCCAGCACTAGATTGCATAGAGTAGTAAACACAGCGAAAACACATTGCAAAGCCCTTTAATGGGCCTCGGGGGGGGGTGGGGGTGGGAAGTAGATTTCCATACTTTAACGCCTTGGCAAGTACCGTCTTCAGCCAGGCCTGACTGCAATGTAACTAGCTACTTTATTCATGTATTTCTGTAGACACTGGCCTTTCTCCAGGTACTGCTGGTGCTTTTCAAGCAGACTGTGCTCTCCAGCAATACCCCTCTCATGTGCCTCCAGCAGCCATCCTGGGCAAGACTACACTGCCTTGGCCATGAATGGGCTTGCTACCCTGCCTGTCACAGCACTGCCAGCTGAGCACTCTTGTTTTATCAAAATGCTAGGACTTCGGCCAAAATTTTTAGTTGCTCCTTAAACAAACCCTCAGCTCCAGGTCTCAAATTCCCAATAGCACATGCTGTAGAAGATAACACTCCTTAAAGCTGGGGTTTGCAGCACCTGTGGGTTGTTTTCATTCTCCAGTCTCTAGCTGTGCCCAAATGCATGTAATGGGAAACGGCTTGTAGGTACCATCCACCTCCTAATGTCAGCAGCTCTTGAAAGAACAAGTTCTGTTTTGGAGCTGCTTTCTACCAGCAATAATGGATAGCTACTGCATGATCTGATCCACCTTCCAGTTACTAAGGTCAGCCCACTATTTCTTTCCACTAAGCGTCCTTAGAACTAGGTACAAATATTCATGTATAATCCAGAGCTTACTTGAGATGCTGTTGCTGTAGTCTTGCTGAGCAGCGTTACACAAGAGGATTTCACGCAGATTTCACAATTTCCTAAATTAGACTGAGCTGTGAGTCAAAGTAGGAGATGGGGGGAGAAGAATGCAAATACTTGACAGAATTAATTCAGTGTGACACAGAGTCAGAGCCATGCATTTGAACATCTGATCAATTACAAACTTGAAACCAAGGATTTGAAATCCATTTTGCTTATTTTACAGCCCCACATTAGATATTTGCCACTAGAGATATTTGTTACCTACTACCTGTTTGGAGGACAGAAGGAGAAAGAAAGCATAATATATTCTGTGAATACTACAAAACTCAAGCAATAATCTCCAAAATCCTTCACTTTGCATGCCATTTCCTGCTCCTTATCTCTAGCTTTTGCTCATTCCATGTACTCAGAGTTCTTCATTCACCTTCTATTTTGTTTCTTTAACCACCTCCACACAGAAGGTCCTTCACTGAACAGTAACTTGGCAAGCTGCACTCATACAGGCTACTAGGGCCAAACCTACTCTTGGTGAAGCATGTCATAGATGACCAAAGCACAGCTCTTCATGATCAGGTGGCCCAAAATGCATTGCACACATCTGCGGTACTAGTCTGACTGCCAGCCCCTTTCAGAATGTCTCATCCTCCTTCCTTTTCTCACTGCATACGCTGCTTATCACATACTGATAAACATGACTTATTTTCACTTGTAGCAGGGACAACAAAATGCATCACAACCTGTAGGCAGGACGTTACTCAGAGATAACTGTTCTTGGTTTTATTATTTCTCTGAAGTCTGCAAATCCTAGAAAGAATGTTTTCTGTCTATGAGGCAAATGGCTAGCTGCAAGCATTCCCTGCCTATGGACTGCCTAGGTGCTACCCACACATTTGGGCAAAAATGGAGTCACCAGGTTTTAAGGAGGGGCCACAAGAGGGATGTCTGAGCACAAAACCCGTCCTAAGGCGACAGGCTCCCTTCCCCTCTCCAAAAAGGGGTTAACATCTTTATATATCTGTACTGAAGTTAAAGACCTACATGTTCAGCTGCCAGGTAAAGTCAGAAGAGCTTCTCAGCTTCCTCCAGGGCCCTAAAATCTGACAAAATAACCACAGATTTTAGATTTTGACCCTGCCATAAAATACAGACCTGCCCTGTCTAGCCCCTATGGTTGGGAGCTGGCATGGGCAGGAAGGGGAGGGGGGAAGAAAACAACAACGCACAAAGAACCATATATAAGAAAAAAAAAACCTTCACCTCAAGTTCCCGGTTCATGGAAATTTTGTAGGTATTTTCATATATTATATAAGAATACTTATTTGCACCTGTAACAAGAGAAAATTACCCTTTGCCGTTCACACTGAAGCCCAAAACATACAAATATTTTGAGTACATGGACAGAACAGCACCTTCAGAAAAAGAGCAAAGGTTTTCTGCTATGCAGCACCACTGCCCTGGCATCTCCAGCAATGCTGTACATAAGGTAAAAGAGAGATTTCCAGTAAGTTAATTTATGTGTGGCCTCAGGATCACCAATTGTGGCTACATCCTTTTTGCTCTAAGGGAGAAAATAGTGTCCAAAAAAAAAAAAAAATCATTCCTAGTAACACTCCATTAGTCTAGAATAGAAACCATTTCTGAAAATAATTGACAACTTGAGGGTTCAGGTTTGTGGAAAGTGCTAAAACACCTACATCTCAGTGGAAGTCCCAAAATCGTATGTCACTTTTGAAAAGGGAAAGTAAGTACTTCAATTACTTGGATGTTTTTGAAACCTCTACCCTATGTACAAAAAAAGATAAAAAAGGCCCAATTATGTAGGCCTTGTCTCCCAGCCTTCTTAAAGGGCAAAGAATTCAGGCCCTGCAGAGACAAGCACAAAATAATGAGTAAGACTGCATTTTTCAGCAAAGTGCATCAAGTACATGAATAAAATGTGGATGTAAAGAGGCTGGCCAGTCTTCCAGCTATGCTGGCTCATTTCAACATTACAACCCAAGGCTATTTCACTATAAACACATTTTACACAATGACAGTGATGACCCTGGGAAAAATATTCAGAACTACACATAAAGTATGGAGCACCGTGGTCCTACCTCTACCTACTTGCCTCAGGAAGTCATTTGTTTCAATCTGTATTTAGTATCACAGGTACTATAACACATTCAGCTGACTGCAAAAGATCACACAGGCCCCCAGACTCTAAGGCTCTGAGTCAACACACACCTTAATGCAGGAGCAACGGCTCAATTAGCTGTCATTATTGAATTTTAATTTCTAGCAAACATATTCAAAAACAGCTCAAGACTACAGGACAATCCAAATGATTTAGTAAAGGCAAGCAGCAAACCTCTACCTAAAGATGGTAAGTTTTGCCCCTCACCACTCAGTTCTTTATTCATTTCAACATTTTAATGTTTGTTTCCTAAAATACTTTGGGGGCACATGTCACAGCAACAAGCACTAACAACAAAGTGATTTCCCCTTCCATTGCACTAAGAAATGGCCATTTTCCCCTCACTGACAGAGCTACCAACTAAATTAGGTAATGAGCAACTTCCAGAAGGTTGATAAAAATCAAAGACATTTGTTCAGCCTTTCTGAGCCCTTGACTCACCCCCACTTCTCACTGTAGATAAGCAAAGCACCAGATGCTCTCTCACCTCTCTTCACCAAGAGCCCTGCTCTGAAAGCAATAAGCCTTCTTCCACTCCAGCACTCAACACAGCCAAGCTACTACACTTGCCTCAATGGAAAGCTAAACCCCTTCTTCTTCCTGCTCCTCCTTCACACCCACCACAGTCACACCCAGCTCTTTATGAAACAAATGTTTTCCACTACCTTCTCTCCTGTCTGTCTCTCAGCCTCTGCCTTAGCACCTGCTGAACTAAGGCACCTGTGTCTCCTGCTCATTTTAATAACAAGATCTGTGGCAGATGGGCCTTTCCCCCCAGACCACAAAGACTGCACTGCTTCCAGCCTCAGAAGCCCCAAACTTCCTGGGGGACAACAGCCCTTGCAGAACCTTTACAGAAAAAGTGTCTGCAAAGAGCCTGAAATCTCAAAAAAAGCCCAGCATCTTATGAAGTATACCAATACCGTTAAGGGATAGTAATGAATTGGTTACTTCCATTAGGCACAAATATGTTAAATGCAGCAGAAAAAAAATTAATAGATCTCTTGAAAGAGACTATACTACTGTTTAACAGCATAACCTGAATGAGCTCACAAAGACCTAAATGCAGGGGAAGTGTTAACTCCTGATAGTTACAAAGACCTAGATGCACCAAATCACATGGTGTAATAAAGAAAGGAGACCTTCAGCATTGTTAAGTGGGTCCTTGAAGGATATTATTGAAATGTTTTCTCAACATGTTTATCAGAGAATTAAACAGGCAGTCAGTTGATGGGTTATTTGTGGATATCCTATATAATAGATGCAACAGAATGGTAAGACTCCACTGTGCTACGTGTTCCTCTTCTGTCCCTGACCCACAGCTCTGGGTTTTGCACTAGCATGCTGGAAAGGTGCACTTCTGCAAATACTTATCAAACCTAAATTAAACAGAGTTATAGCAGAAGGGCAACAGGGGTGTTAAAAATAAATTGGGAAGTTAAGGAAAGGTGACACAACGGGCCTATTCCAGATGGCAGTAAATAATAGAGAGGAGACTCTTGTAACAGTTTTCCCACCGAATGCAAAACTGTAGGACCTCCCTATTCTCAATACTGCATAAACTATGCACAAGAAATATTCCTACACGGTAAACTGCAGTTATTTGCTTAAGCAAAATTTGCAGTCAAGCTTTCATAGCCCTCCTGCTCTTGAGTGTCAAAGCATTTTTATTTGCAACATGGAACATGCTAGTTAACACTGTGATGTTTTATTGCTCCAATCCTCTCTGAGACATATTCCACAGGCTTTGTCTGTGATTGTGCAATTTACTTACTACAGTGCATTACATTTCTTGAAATATACAAGAGTATGTGTGCAGAATACAATGGGCACTTTGTACACTGGCACTAATCCTTTGGGTTATGAGCAGTGAGCTCAATTGTTGGGAAAATGCCCCCTTAGAACCCTATACCCTTGCCCACACATTAAAAATGCCTGTTGTGTTTTTAATTGTGTCATTCACTACTGGCAAAAAGTCCCTCTAATAATTTTCATTAAAGGTGTTGCAAAGTCCATAATATATATGATGTACCCCCTGAAGACAACTTTGGGAAATTTAGACATTGGGGATAAAAGAGGGTTCTCCAAACTCAAGACAGTGCTTGGACTGAGTATCTCAATGTAACTCTGCTGCTGGTGGGTTTTTTTGTTGTGTTGGGTTTTTTGTCGTTTTTTTTTTTTTCCTTTGTTTGTTTGTGGTTTGTTTGGGGTTTTTTTGTTGGTTTGTGGTTGCTTTTTTTTAAAAAACATACTTACCCTTCTCCTCCCCCTTTGTTTCCTTGTATTTTCTCCATATTTAAATTTATTTGCCTCAGTTTTTCTTATTAAACATTTTTGTTCTCTGGACGCTGTCAGTGCATGTGTGATACATCCTATTTGAGCTGTACCCGTGCAGCGCAATGTCATGTCACTGGCTCTACTCCCTGCCTGGGTGAGAAACTCCAAGGTCCTAGTTCAGAAAAACACTGTTGATTTTGGTGAACCCTAAAGGCACAATTAGGGAGCCCGTACTGAATACAGCTGTTTTTCCAAATCAGGGACACTGCTAGGAGGACAGCTTCAGGGAACAAAGCTACATATAAGAAGTAAAAAGCCTCACTGGTGGCAGGCAGAAGAGCTGGAAAACAGGGCCCCATTTAAGACAAGCACCTAGTAGAAAAGGATAGACCAGAATGAAGAGAAGAAACAGTGGGTGGGATTTTTTTTCCTTGCTTCCTTGTAAAAAACAGATGCAGGTTGTCTCTGCCAACTGGCAAAATTAGTTTCCCAACTGAAAGAGAAATTGGGGATGCAGCTCGGCTCTTTCCTTACTCTGAAGGCATCCATGCCTTGTTGTTTGGAAGCTGTCAAATGCTGAACCTTGACTCCTTCCTCCACAGAAAAGCGCAGCTCACCTGCGCTTTCACTAAGGATCAGCTGCTTTTAACTGCCTCTGTGTCATCATGCTTGTGGCTTCCTGACCTGCATGGTTTCTTGCCTGGGAAATCCCCTAGCCTAATGAAAATCTATTGGTCAAAATAAAAAATGAGCTAAGGAGTCAACCCTCTCTTTATGCAGCTACTTTCAAATAAAAAGGCATCTTCTCCACTTCTGTGGGTGCTGCACGCTCCAGGCAGAGGATGTGTGTTCTGACTCATAATACACACATTAACACTTTTCACCCAAACAATGTCATTAAGTATCTTATTTATTTTCGTCATATAATCACTAAAGCAGTTCCATGTATTATCAACTATCACCGTGTTCTAATCAGAACTGTCTGTATGGGATTATTTCTGAAAGGTATTGCAAGTTACAACATTCAAATACACAGAATGAAAATAAAACCTAACTTAGTTATTAAATGTGGGTTTCTGATTTACAAACAAGTAATGTTATGGCAGTATAATAATTAGTGCACTGAGTAACTAAGTCTGCACCCTTATTTTGCCAGTACAAGATTTCTGCTGCCAGCATCAGCCTTTGTAGTGCAACTGAAAAACTAGGCAGTTACGGGAGAAGGACAGAAACACATCGTAAGTGACCGAATAGGATTATATAATGATGTTATTTCTCTTATTCAGAGACACAGCATGGCAGCTCTGCACTACGGAATAAATACACAGTTATTAGAAAAGCAGCACCCTTGCTGCTGGAGGCTGCAGAGTACAGCCCACTTAGTTCCCCCAAAAGCATCCCACTCACTGAAGAGATTTATTATGATTTTCTTTTATCTAGGTTTCTTAGAAAAATGCATTACATCATGTCACTTATTCACTGTGCTTTGTTCAGCACTTGTGCTATGCAAAATCATCAAAAACTGCTAAAACAGCCAGCACTGCCCTGTGGCGTTTTGCTGTCACCACAGTGGAACAAGCAGTCCCTTGTTCTGGGCTGTTGTTGACCACAGTCATGGTTCAGATGAACCCTGATGTGCTTAGCTGGACAGAAGAACACTGGCAGCTGTGAGACAAACACATGCAATTAGCCAGCACCTGCCATGCAGAGCATTCACAACCCTCATTCATAACATTAAGCTATCCTCTGCTAAATAAGGCTACTAAAGACAGAATAACCACACTGGAGAGAACATTATAAATTAGACAAGCAACTGTTGCAGTATCTAGGTAGTATTAGTCAAGCACACTAAAACCCAGAAGATAAATATAAATGTTACTAAGATAAAAATCTATCCTCACAGGTACAGAAAGAAGTAAGTGCAGAGACATTGTGGGGTTCCACTGCAGGCGTTTGGCAGGGGAAGACAAGAGAGGGTTTGGAGAAGAGCTACTCACAAATTGCACCCAGAAGCTAAGGTGGTTGCTATTATATCAACCTTAAATCTTTCACCCCTTCTGGCTCCAGCAGAGATCCTAAGTTCATTGTCCACTTGGAGTTTACAGGTAAGGCTTTGTCCTAAATCCAAAAGACTACCATCACGTGGTATACTCTGCTGAATGTCACTGAACTAATCTTTTTACTGACCAAGGTTTTTCCTTTTTTTAATACACAAACCACCAAAAAGGAAACCAAGCTTCTCAGGCAGGCAATGAATATTCCCAGTGTTGAATGTATTCAGCCACTGAACTGCAAAGAACACAAGCCAACCGCCTAACAGATGATCTAGCCAGACCACATTTCCCACTACATTTTTATTCTTGAAAACAGATGAATGCAACAAAACAAAGGTCAGTTTCATTACCAGATTAAATAATCCGGGCTAAATCAACTAATGCACTTAGAAAACTATCAGTATCTTCTAAAAACATTCCAGTTAGTGCTATTTGATCCCTTTTATGTTTGGTTTCCTTGAATTTGAGTGAATGCATTTGCTTCTGATGAATGATAAATCCTCTGAAGAGCCAGCTTTAAGTCCGCATTTATTTTTTTAACATTTGCTCAAAGTAAATTCTTGATTACACAATTACTCTGCAACAATGCAAATCATTTCCTGGAAATCCATGTTGCCAGTGCTTTCCTGTGGTGGCCACAGTTAGGAAATGGAACTACTGCATGAACGGAGAAACTAACTAATAAAACAAACTGCAAATTTTCAGTCACCTGTCTGTAAACTATCTGCACACCAAGAATTCCCTAGTACAATGTGTAAACAGCGTTAAACAGCAAACTATGTCTTGTGACATATCCACAGGCAGCTCAACAATAAGCAAACAGCAATAAGCAGCTGAATTAAAGAAAAAATACTTCCTAGGGACATCAGCATGGGGCCAGTGATGCCCAAAAAGAGGAAAATTCTGCTGCAGCTTCCCATCAGCACAGACAGGGACCTGTCCTCTAGCCACTTCCCTGTTTTCAAAGGACATCTATGAAATTACCTGTTTTTATTGCTTGAACTCACAGAACAAGCTGAAAAGAATTAAGTAGGAAAGAGACATGGAATTGAGTAAGCCCAGCTTCCATAACTAAAAGGAAGTAGGACCATACAAAGGAGACTCCAGGAATTTGGCTCTGGATTTTTATACATTTTTCCTTGAGCAGGATTTGTGTGGGGACTGCACTGGTTCCTCTGTCTCCTAATATTTTCTTTCCTTTTATTCAAAAACGTGTACTCGAATACTTGATGCAAAGTATGAAGTCTTACAGGCCAGGTGCCTTTGATTTCAGCTGTATAAGAAACAGGATGGTAAGCTTCAGGCCACCAAAGGTTTAGAACTATAGCAACAATCTCATTAATCATTTAAGAAAAGAGAGGAAGAAGTTTTAGGGTTCACCTCTACTGTGCATTTCCATTTGCACCAAGAAGCTAGTTGGTAAATCTACTTTACAGAGAGGTGGCACATGTTCTTCCTCAAAGGTGGGATGATCAGCTTGAACGACAAATGCTGGAAACTTAGGATAACTCCTAGGGAAAACCATTACTGTGAAAAGTTACTCCCTGATCCTGGCAAAGCCTTTTAAGCCTGAGACAGTGAAACAAACATTGGATACGGTAAGCCTTTCCTGAAGGACATTACATGATTTCAGATGTTTACAGCATATGGACCAGTAAGTGTGCAAGGAAGTCACAAAATCATCTAGGTTGGAAAAGACCTTTAAGATCGTCAAGTCCAACTGTTAACCTAGCACTGCCAAGTCCACCACAAAACCACGTCCCTAAGCACCACACCTACACATCTCTTAAATACCTTCAGGCAACTTGAGGCCATTTCCTCTTGCCTTATTGCCGGTTGCTTGGGAGACTGATGCCCACCTTGCTACAACCTCCTTTCAGGTAGTTGTAGAGAGTGATAAGGTCTCCCCTCAGCCTCCTCTTCTCCAGGCTGAACAACCCCAGATCCCTCAGCCACTCCTTGTAAGACTTGTGCTCCAAACCCCTCACCAGCTTTGTTGCCCTTCTCTGAACACGCTCCAGTACCTCAATGTCTTTCTTGTAGTGAGGTGCCCAAAACCAAACACAGTATTTGAGGTGGGGCCTCACCAGTGCCAACTACAGGGCACTGTGCACAAGTCTTCTCTTAGTACGTTTATTCCAGGGAAAGAAACGGTTCCGGTGCTCTGAAAGGAAATTACTCTCATATAGCTCAATGTAGCACATATGCCTGCTTCAGAACAAGTTAAATTACTATTAGTTTAAAAGGAAGAAGTCACAGCAAGGAATTTACAAAATGGACATCCAAGGTCTCTAAAACTACATTAAAAGTACCTAAAATAAGGAACCCAGTTTTCAAACTGTGTGCCCAGCGCTCTCAGAAATGGATAGCACTGTTATGCCTACGCAGGGACATACTGGAGGACAGGGAAACTCGTGGGCCACCTCCCTTAGTGCCAGCTGGTAAAGTTTATGCTCCTGTGTCATATGAAATGTACGTTTTTTTCCCCACTGCTTAGGTTTCCTGGAAATCTAAGTTTCTGCACAGTGCTTAGTCAGATTAAGTGATCATTTCTGTACTTCATACTACAAACTGAGTCTTTTGGTAGTTTGATGACACATTTCTGTAACTGTCCTTCTCTTTAGAGATATGATCTATCTTCTGCATCAGGAACTGACTCAGGAGAGGAGAAAATATTGTCAAGTTAAATGATGTCATTGTCACGTAGTGTCCTTGAAAAAAACCAAGAGAACTCTCTGAAGTCTGTCTGCTTACGTCACATAACATCTAAATCACATGTCTAGCACTTAATCCATTTAATGTTATAACTATGCCATTAAACAGTGTTTGCTTTTCAGATGTCTGCAAAACCTGAGCCCAGTGTCCTGTGGCTGGGCATTTCTCAAAATGCAAGGATCAGATTCGCAACCAATACACAAAGGCGTCACAGTTCTCATCCTAGAACAATAACCTTGCTTGGCTGGGCTTCAGAGTACCTTTCTCTAGTTTATTAGCTTCCCACATAGATTAAGTTTGGGCAGCCGTGAATTGCTATGGGGTAACTCATCCTATCTCAGTCAAAATAATCTGGACTTTAGTCATCTGCAGGGCTGGTACTCAGGCTTTGTTACACAGGCGTCAGGGTTATTGTAAAGACAAAGAGAAGTCATAACACCGTCATGAAAGTGAGAGATGCCAGCACAGTGGCTGAGGAGAGGAGACACAGACCAGATGCAGGTCTTATACTGATAGTCTGGATATAGTAAAAAAAATGGGCAATAAAAAAAGAAAAAAGGAAAGAAAAGCAGAACACAGCTTCACAAATGGTTTCTCTTCACAAGGAATCATACAAACACTGCATTTAAGAGAGTACATGTGTTAAGTATATAGGAGACAATGAATCACAGAGTTTACAGTAATATAAAGCAGTGAAGTAGTGTACATTCAGGGATGAGAAAGAAAGGCTGGCTTAGCTTCACAGGCCCTGTTTCAGGGAGCAGGATTATCTGCTGGATAAATCTCCTTTGCAGAAGTGGCAATAAAAGTTCTTGGCTGCAGAAGAACCGATAGTGGTGCCAAAGGGCGGGGGGAATAAAATAATAAAATCTCATAAAGTCAGGCAAATCTCCCATTGCTGCCAAGAAATCCACAGCAGAGCAGGAGTCACTGAAAGCCCTGGACTGCACCAGGCAAAACACAGCATGAGGATACTGCCCAGGGGAGAAACTATCAGGAAAAGGGACTGGTTTTGGTTAACACCAGTAGACCACTAAGTCCTATACAGATGCTTTCTCACCACCTGCTCCAGTGGGATGGGGAGAGAACTGGAAGGGCAAGAGTGAGAAAACTTGTGGGCTGAGATAAAGACAGTTTAANNNNCAAAACAAAATCAAGTGATACAAAAGCGATCGCTCACCACCAGCTACACAAATATCCAGCCAGTGCCCAAGCAATGGCAACCCCTGGAAAACCCACCCCAGTCTTATTGCTGAACATGATGTTTTACAGTATGGAATATCCCTTCAGTCAGCTGGGTCAGCTGTCCTGGCTGTGTTCTCTCCCAGCCTCCTGCCCACCCCAAGCCCTACTCACTGTGGGGGCAGAGTGAAAAATGGAGAAAGCTTTGATGCTGTGTGAGAGCTGTTCAGCAACAGCTAAAACATCCCTGTGCTATCAACACTGTTTTGTTCACAAATCCACAGCAAATTTACTTATTTTACACAAAACTCAGGGAGCTGGATTACACAGAAGGTTGCGTGGATGATGGACAGACCATGTACCTGATATAGTGACCTTGATACGAATGCAGCCTAAAGACAGGAATAAAAGGAAGACTCACTGCACAAAGGCCAAGTAAAGCTGAAATTTGTGCTGACAAACTTTGTAACATAGAGCACCCACTTAAACACCCAATGTTTCTGCCACAGCCCTGGGTAGCGCTCCCTCAGCTGAGTACTCTGCCAACTCTGCTGGGTTTGGATTTTGCCACACTGGTGCCACATGCTCTTGATGGGAATAGGTGGCTGGGGCTCTCCTATCCTTGGGAACAAACTTTGCAGAAGTGGCATTTCACAGCCCGGTTACTTTCACACTCTTGAAAAGGGTCAAAGTTTCCTAGCTAAGTGGACATCTTGGCTTAACAGTTTATTTCTTCAAGGGCAGTCTTTAACGAAAGCAAACAAATATACAGCCCACATGGGACTGCTGAAAACCAATTAGTTTTACTTCAGATATCACAAGTTACAGGCGTATGTAGACACCATAACAACCACCCACATGCATTTGGTCACTTTTTCAGCAACCTCACAACAGCTCTCTTAACATCAGGTCTCTGAGCAATCTAGCTCAGCGTCATTCAGTCTCTCTGTCTCTCTCTTTAGTTGACCTTTGGATCAATCAGCAACAAAACAGATTTCTTTCTCTCCTCCGTGTACTATATTTCCTCTACCGGTAGTACACTCACACTCCTCTTAAAAGGAAAGAAAAAGGCTATTCAGAGATGGTTTTATGTATTATAACTTGCAGTTACTTTGCTAAGCAATTCTCTGGTCAGCCTCATCACGTGATCACCTCTCTTAAAACTCCACTACACCCTCACCTTTATGTTCAGGTTCAGAATATAAATAATAGGTTGCTGTGGAAAGCAGCCATTTTCTCACCCATTCATGTTCCATTGGGATGAACAGTTACGAACATTTTACCACCCCATTATGCTACCTGAAAGAATTTCTTTTGTTCCTTGCACTGGCTCAACTGAGAGGGAGAAGTGATAAACCCCCTACTCCAAATTTAGTTTGCACACACAAAAATACATACCAGCTGCCCAACAGCAAGCATTATACATCAACTGTACCCAAACATCAGATTTTTTCATAATGATTTTAAAATATAAAATGCCAGTTTTTGAGCACTGACAAGTTCAGCAGGCCCAACATGTTACTGATCTGACATTACAATATCCGCTTCAGATAGTATATTGCAAAAATATTCAGCTGAATATTTTGCAATGGTATTTGCACCTGCAATTCATTGCTAGCTTGCAAGCATGACTGTGGTGAGTAAATGTTACACAGCGTTTACTGAATAAGCTACCAGATCAGTTCACTCATCTGAGAGCTTCTTGGTGACATGTCGGTATTTTCCATCCTTTTTAATTAAAAGAAGCTTAGCAAAAGTGGCAACATGCAATATTCACACACTGTAAAAAGCACACATCAGTGAAGAATGAGAAATTATAAATGGGTAAATAATAAAATAACAAAATCAACACTGAAACGAGTTAAACTGAGCTCAAAATAATGATGCTGTGGCTCAAATCCAGTGGAAGAGATTATTCTCAATGCATGGCTTCTAACTTCATCACTTTCTGCTTTATGGATGGCAAAATCTGACAGAAGTCTCAGGCTCCCATTATAGATATTGAAACTAGAAAAATTCATTATTTTATGTTTTACTTTCCCATGTTTGCTGTACCTTAACATGAACACCCTCCTGTTCTCTGGTAAGCATTACTCAACTCGCTGTTGCATTTAAAAGAGCTTGCTTTCTTCTTTTTTTGACCTGATTCCTCACAAATATGCATCAGATGAAGAACTGGATCTCATCCTTTCAAGTTCTGTAATTTTTTTATGGCAGGAAAGTTACATTTCCCAAAATTCTAAAGTTTTTACATCAACAGTTAAAAGGCCCTTTACTGGTACAGCTGCTGACTTGTTATGATTGGATGTCTCAGAACCACTGGCCACCAGGTATTACTCCTTCACTTGGAGTTTTTTCATAGCACATTACAGACCACTGACCTACAGCTTTGCTCTCATTGAACTGTTTTCCTGTAATGTATGATGAACAGCAACCTTAGGAAAATTAGGAGACAGAAAGGTAAAAGGAAGATGAAAAGGGAAACTAAAAGCAAAAAAACCAAATGTTTACTTGTGGGTCACCAGTTCAGAGGTCTGACCACAGCAGAAAGGCATGCCCATACCCGCAAATGAACCAAGACACTCTCATGCCTCAACTGCAGAGATCGGGCACACTATGGAACAGGCCTGCTTGGTGCATTCATCGAGGCTGATCACTGTGAAGCCTTTTAGGATGCTCTGCTGATCACTGTTGCAATAAACAGCACTACCCTCTTAAAAAGAGGCCTCTTTGCCTCCTTCATGGCTGAAAGAAACCAGAGAAATAGCCCTATACAGCCTCAGCGATGACATTTGTTTGGTCACAGCTTTCTCAAAGATTGTGTGCAAAAAAATGTCATGAGCACAGCAACTGCAGATGTCTTCTGTGATCTTCCTAGTACCCAATGTCTGACAGATGAAGCGGAAACTGTGAGCAGCAAACTGAATCATGAAATTCAAAGTGCTTTACTTCTGCCTCCGGGCTTTCCAGTACGGAAAGGGCAGTGCCCAGAAGCCACAGAACCTTACAAGCATATAAGACCTGTGCAACTAAGAGGCACCTGGATGCTGGCAGTCATGCCAGCCCCGACATGCAGAGGTGAGGAGAGCTGCGCTACGGAGAGAGAAGCTAGAGGAGTCCACAGGCACCACTCTATAGGTCTGTCCAGAAAAGTCAGAGGCAAGTGTAGCTTTGCTATACAGCCAATCCTATATGGAGCATCAAGAAAAGCTAATAAAGAGAAAAAAGGACAAAAAAAGTGGTATAAAAAACCCTCACACCTGTCTGCTTACTAAACAGTGTGGTTAGTGGCATCTGTGAAATAACAATTGAGAAAATTATTGAGGAAAAGAAGAACCAGGGCTGGATTCCAAAACAAAAGCATTCGAAAACATTTCCCTGTACAAGCAGCAATGGTTTCACTGAGCCCTCCTCCCCACCCTTCTCCTCTCAAGAGGATGTAAAAATACATAAATAAATAAAATAAAATAAAATAAATCAAGCCCTTCTCCCCACCCCACAGCTCCCAATCAGTGTCGGTGCTTAGAAATGCACAAGCGTTATTTGCACACACTGTGGCTGTGATGATTATGTGGATAGCCTCAGTAAAAATCCTCCCAAGAAATCCATTAAAACAGATACAGTTTGTATACAGTATAATTGATGCTCATTTCTAACATGTTAACTACTGTTTCATGCTCTGTTACAGAAAAGGACTAAGTATTGAACAACTGTGCTCCCTTTTGTTTCTCAGATTTTATCATCTTCCAGAGATACAACATTATACAGTAAATAACACTTCACCCAGACCACTGTGAGGGAGTCCAGTTAAGACTCTCCATTTCCTTATTCCTTATATTGCCATACTAGTCACATCAGTCTACTACTGTAGAAATAAAGAGATGAAAATAAAACAAGCATTTAAATCACTATCTTTAATGCAAGAACATTTTTACATCTATATTATGATCTCTTTTCCATAGCACACACGATAGCACAAACTGCTACAGCACAGTACAGAGAACACAATCTTTTTTTGTGTCCCATCTTCTGAATGTATCAAAATGCTTATTAAGCGTGAGGGTTTTTTTCCTTCAGAGTTTATTCTCCTAATTATAAATTTATCTCTGCCACGCCAATAATGTCTTCTGCCATTTTGTGTGCAATCATTAATTACAATGGCACTTCTCTAATTTTAGTGTGGAGGGAGAACAATACTCAAGAATTTAGAAATCTCTGTCCATCAACAGAAGACATAAAATTAAAAATTACACTGAAAAAGCAATTTCATGAGATTTCCAACCTGCCTGGATTCAGCTGAGCTGGAAAGATGGCAAGACCATTGTTTTGGGCACTATTCTGGCATTTTTCATTCCTGTCACAGCCAGTCCAGCTCAGTGACAGCACACTGCTGTCACTTTAGCTTACAGTGCTTTCTCAGCCCTCCAAAGCACCTTGCAGTGTTTCTGAAATGTCAGTTACTGGCTGCTGACTCCCAGACACCACGTATAAATCGTTTCTTGATTATTTTAATATTCAAGCCTTACCTCCACCCTTTGCAAAAGTATTGTCAAACTTAAGCCACTAGAGCCTTTTTTTTTTTTTCAGTCCAAGTCTTTAACAACTGGAGACTTACCAGTGTTGTTGATATGAATTCAAGCAATTCCTTGCTGTAACACTGTGATTTGTCAAAAGTAATATGAGCTAAAGGCATTCTGAAGATGAGGGTGAACATCTGATACTCACTCTTTTATTAAGTCACTGAGAGCCCTGGCGAAAACAGCACTGTGCAAACATTCAATGCATTGCAGCTCATCTCTGGTAGAAACATGTTCATTTCTTCCCTCTTTTCCTATCTTCTACCAGTTCTGCATTATTATTAACCTGATATCAAAAAAAGAGACATCATTAGGCATGCTTATCTTTGAGGCAGCTACCAGCCATAGGCTTTACTCAAACCACCACTCTTACACAGCTCTTTCCAGACCCCCTCCTCAAACCATGGAACCACAAAGGAGCGACCACAGGAAAGCATCAGTGAAGACTAATATTACATCAAAACACAGGACTGCAAATACAGGTACCACAAGAATGCAGGCAGAGATGTCTGCTGTTTTCTGTTTCCTTTTTTCCCCCTTGTTTCTTCAGTTTTGTTGGACAGGGAAATATTTACATAGACAAAATAAAATGAAACTAGTTTTTTTTCATCTTATAGCTGCTGTGTAGGAACTGAAACAGGGAGAGGGACTATATGGCCTTTTACTTTTTCCGTTCTCATAGAGAGCATCCTGAATTGATATAAAATAATGTAACTTCGCTGAAGTCCACAGAACTCCTGTAGTTTTACACTGTATGTCTGACTCACTGGATCTAAAGCAGAAGTGTATGAATAAAGCAGAAATTATTGAGCAAACTAGTGCAGGAAAAGTGCTGATGATAGATCTGCTACTATAAAACTGCACATTTAGATCTTATCATGTACTTGGGAATAGTAAACTAATTTTTCTCAGATAAAACTCCTCATATCTCCCACTCGTAAAATGCCTGGTTTAGATTGCCCAATTTTGCATGTTGCAGACTCCCGCTATCATTTGGTTAATAAGGATGTGATACTACAGCACCCTTTTAACTGGAATAGTGTTTTTTACACCAGTTATGAAAAATGTTGCTATAGCTCAATCTTTTTTATTTATTTTGGCCATGCAAAACAAAACATCAGCTGATTTTGACATATCTGGGATCTGTATAAGGACTGTATCTGTTTAAAGTTCCTGTTAACAGAGTTCATAAAACTATTTTCATTTCACAAAGCATTTTAGAGCTTCTTATTCCTGTAATTTAAAACAAAGAGCTATTTTGGGACGGACAGAACAGGGTGGATTCGATTTTAAATTATTCCACTGCTATGCATTTGTAGCTAAACAAGACTCTAAATTATGTATTAAGAAAACACTAAATATTAAAAACCCCTGACAAAACCGAGGCTGTATTACTTGAGTGGATGTAAAAATAGTGCCGTAAGAGACAGAAAAATTCCCACCTCAGTCTGTGGGAACAAATGTCTGCAGGTGAGAACACATCAACATAATCAAATAAAGTAAATTAAAGAGGGAGGTAGGATCTATTTTTACTAAATGTTTTTGGTAATCTCGGTTTCAAAATTCAGCTCATTTGATGAGAACAAGTCAACAGCTGCAGGATGTTCAGCAGCAGTTAAGAATTTACTGTGTACTTACAGAAATTCACTTTTCCACTTGCTCAGAGAAAATAAATATGCAATAAATAATAAAAAGAAATAAGCAGGTAAATACATTATCACTACAAGAAAAGAGTTGATAAATGGGCACGGTATTTTGGCTAGTAATTTTTCCATAAAATCTTTTTTCACTACTTATCTAATGCAATGACTGAAATCTGTTACAAAGGAGATTCTTCCCCCCTGCAGCTTGCAGGGAAGGTATTTGCTACTGTTAGTTCACACAGAAGCATTTAATATATGCAATCCTGCATTAAAAGCCAAAGCCGGGCAGCTGGAATTTTCACGTCCAGATGACAAATGCACTTACTACACCCTTCCCTTGTGCATGCAAAGAGATAGTGACTTTTTCATACTGATGGTGTGCAAGACAGGACAATTTTTTACTTCTAGGCAGCTATTAGAAAGTCAGTGGCATATTTCCTTTCATAGTCATGATTTAAAAGAGAGTAATATATGAACCCTAACTGGACTACCTATGCATCTGCTGAATACAACCAACTCTTCTTTCACAGGAAAAGTCTTTCTGTTACAAGTAATCTTCACAACATTGCTCTTTCCCAAAAGAGGACATCATGCCCAAAAGGCTTATCCAACCAAAAAAGGAGTAAGTTCTCATCAAAACCTCCTCCTCTGGGCACTCCCGCCCCAGCAGCCTGCCCTTAATCGCACAGCACCACCAGTGTCATATTTCCGGGCTGACACTGAAACAAGCTCTCAACCGCAAAACTGCAGAAGTACTAGAGAGTTTGTGAGGTTCACTGGGGATTTGGTTATGGTTGCTAATTTTACATGAAAGGTACTCCTACATAACAGGAGCTGCTATCAGCACAAGGCTTTAACCTAACAGACCTGACTTCTCCCTGCCATCAGCTATAGCCAACCATTACCTCCTCCTCACAGCCCACCGGCTGCCAGCTGGTCTGGCTGTGCAGACGACACAGTGCCTCTCTCCTCTGGCCAAAGACTCCAGAAACGTGCAGAGCTGCGTCCTGCCTGCTCACGCGATGAAGGCAAAACATAAACCACATCACATTATCGCCCCAATAACCCCCCTGGACATACAGACACTTCGACACCAACACTGTGCCCAGAAAACCCTCCCCTGAGGAAAAAATCACACACCACGTAAGGTCCTTCCTGATTGGCTAGTCTTCCCTGGAAGATTCCAGAAGGGGGCAGAGCAGCCAATCACAACTCTTGGCCCTCCTGAGGGATCTCTCCTCAGGCCAGGCCGGGAGGCGGGAAATATTCTTAGGACTTGCAGAGCCGGGGGTTGGGTGCTGCCAGCACCTCTCCTCTGGCCCAGGCTAGGCCACAGCAGCCCTTTTGAGCCACAGGAACCTCTGGAGAAGCCACTGCTACACAGTGGGGCCGGCAGCATGGCTGGGACAGGCTGCGGGGGGGAGCATCGCAGGGCGAGACAGCAGCGAGGAGAGGTGGTAGGAGAGGGGCACAGCAGTGCTGAGGGGACTGCGTGGGGTGGGGGCACTGGGATGTTAGGGTGCCTGTGGGCCCGTCAGTGCTGGGCCAAAGCCTCGTGGCAGTTGGCAACCAGGATAGTTCCAGTCTCCCTTTTCCTGTCCATTTACTGATAATGGCCCTTGACATTGGAGTAAGGACTGAGAACTGCTGCATAAAGTCTCCCGTTTCCTCACTGCTCTGAAAATGGCCTGTGTTCCACCTCAGACTGGGACAGCTGCAGGGTTTCTACTACTAATTCTAAAGAACTGCCAAGTAGATCTGTTTAAGCAATCCTCCTCCCTCAACGAGGAGGTTGAGCTCAAACTCAACTAAAATTTCTTCTAAAAATGTTTTCCCCAGAATTCCTTTTTTATATAGGAACAAATAGGGAAGTCCCAAACTCAACCTTTTTATTTTAAAAGGCATAAGCATTTCCTGTAGATACACTCAGCAGAACAAACGGTATGATACGCCTGAATCAAAATGATCTGGCTCGATTCAGCATTAAACCACATCCTCCCACACTGGTCATATGCCCTATTCCTGCCTTAGGTGCAGCGACTCACATCCCAGGTAGCACCACAGGCTGCACTGCTGAGAGAGCAGACGTGGAGTACCGTGGCAGGCACAGGTCAGCAATGAGCCTGACCCAGAGGGGGAGTGTTGCATGAGAACCTAAAGTGTGTTTTTTCATAAAGCGCAGCGGTAGCATAAGCAGACATTGCTCCTGAATAAGATGTTTTCATTTGTACAAAACTAGCTTTTTACTCAACACCAAAAGTATTTGAGTTTCTGCAACAGTTGTTCACTTTCTCGCCCACCCCCTCACACACCAAAACTTTCCGTCCAGAAGGAAAGGCTTCCCAAGAAGCTCTCCTCTTTTCCAACCATCTCTGTCTCAGAGGAAGGGTCCATCTGTAGTAAAGGCAAGAATTAGTCTGGAGCAACAACAGACCGATCGCTTTCAGATCTCAATTCAGATGCGTTTCTTTACTTTGGCCTGGTAAGTTAGTCAAAAACACAATTCTTTAGTTCATTCAGACATTAATCTGTGTAAAAACTGGCCAAGCTGTATCTTTTGCAAGCTGAGAATAATAATGAAAAGCAAGTTATTTTCATTTGTACTTTTAAATAGTTTAGAGGCAGCAAAGTGAGGAGAGTTTTGCCAGAAAGGAAGGCAATTTCAAGTTAGTTAAACCTGTCACAACCTATTAAAACCCACACACGACCTCCGTCTGCATAGCTGGTGGTCTATCAAACGGTGTAGTCCTGCTTTTTCCTCTCACTTGTACCAGTTCCGACTTCACCACATTTTTCTAATCTCTGCGTTTTAGCAGTACAGCGCCTGTTAGGTCGTTCATGACGGGAAGAGCTCGAACGCGGCGCGCCCCGCATCGTTACCCGCGGGCAAGGCCGGGAGGCGGCGGAGGGGTCGACTCCCGCCGCGGGCCGCGCTGCGGCCCTGCGCCGCGGGGTGGCTCCGGGACGCGGCGGGGCGGAGGATGCCGCTGGCGCGCGCGCCCCCCACCCCCCCCCCGCGTTCATCCGCCAGCCAATCGGCCGCTCCCTTTCATTTGCGGAATGCTGCCCCGCGCGCGGCCACAGCCCTGCTCGCGCGCCGCCAACCTGACGGGCGCAGGATGTGGCTTGGCGGTGACGTCAGGCCCAGATGTTTTCCCAGGCCACGCCCCCGGCGGGGTCCGGCGGCCCCGAGGAGCGGTAACGGGGAAAGCTTGTTCCACTGTCACTACGCGATGGAAGGGCCGGGGAAACCGCGTCTTCGTTTTACCGCCTTCTCTGAAAAGCGGCATTAACTCAGACTCGGAGCAACAAGCTGCCAGTGCCGGGATCTGCCTGCTCTTCTTTTCCCCTTCCATTGGACTTCCAACGCTTTTTTGATTTAGGGACAAGTTGGGTGTGATCGTCACGAACAAAATGTGGTTTTGATGGCTACAAAATCGACCTTCTACAAAGAGATCCTAAGAAATAAGGAAAAATAAGAAATACGTCTGCTCGTGTAATATTTTTAAAAAGGGAAAGAGCAGTGTTGTGTTTTTTTTTTTCCCCCCTTCCGTTTGGATTTCTTTTTAAACTTACAAAAAATGGCAACAGCAGCCTATGTGGATCATTTTGCAGCAGAATGCCTTGTTTCTATGTCTAGTCGTGCTATTATCCATAGTCCCAGGGGGGAGCCTGATCCCCAACCTGATGCAGCAATACCTCCTTCATCAAATGGAGAAGACAAGCGGGAAGTCAGAGAAACTGGGAAAGACAATGGATCATCATTACTTGTGGTAGCTAGCATTTTAGCAGATCTGAACCAGCACGTCCCAAACTCACCTGCTCTAAGGATGGAAAAAACGGAGACCTTTGGTGTCAGAGAACAGATACACATTTCTATCGCGCCTGAGGAGTTTGGGGAAGAAAGTGTGTCTTCAGCTGGTAAGCGTGGAGGAGGAAGAGCAGCCACACCTACTAGCCTGGCTGCAGTAACTGAGCCAAGCCCCAGACAAAAGAACAAACGCACGAGAAGCTGGACTGACCCTGGATCACCCCAGAAAAAGCACAAATGCCACTATGTGGGGTGTGAAAAAGTTTATGGCAAATCTTCCCATCTTAAAGCTCATCTAAGGACCCACACAGGTTAGTTACAATCCAGCCAGAGATTTATTTGTTACAGCTTGGTGATTAAAATGAATGTTGAAAAAACAAACCCAAACTTTTATTTGGCCACCATTATGGTTTCACCTCTCAGAACTCAAGCTCAGGGAAACCAAACAACAAAAAAAAACCCAAACCCCACAACCCAGCCCTCTGTGAATAAACCTTTACTGGGCATAGATTCAAAGCTAATGTTGCCCTTTTTCATTACTTAATGTCACAGGAAATAGCGTGCGGGTCATCCACGTGGATTGTCCCAAGCTGTAATTTTTAGCTGCTGGCCTTCTTGTTTGGTGCGTCTTTTACTTCTGTTTCCAATGCTTGTTACCCTCCCCCATCTGTTTTTTTTTCTACCCCATGCTCCTGTCACTACCTTTATACCAGTTTACGACTTCCCATGCAAGCATCAGTACTCTGGACATTTTAAAATTAAATGTTCTAGAGGCACCTGAATGACTGTGTGTCTGTTTCTTTCCTTAGCAGACACTTGTGTGAAAGCTAGAGTAGGCAGGAAGGCAGTTGAGAGGCTGAACATGAGTCACAAGAGATTTATCATAAGCAAAGAGAGGGGGACACAAACAGTCTTAAAAAAAGCTTTTGGCAGCTGGTTAAAACAGATTTCAAAGCAAAAAACCCCAAAACATTTGAATGCGAACAGTAACTTGTTCTGTTCAGTGTTTACTTCTTGGTGAAGACTTATCTGACCACTTTTTTGTTGCTGTTGTAATTTACGAGACACCCACATACACAAAGTGGAGTCTTGTGAGTGCTGTGAAAGTTATGCACTGAAAGTATTAGGAGGGCCATCTTGAAAGAGGCCCCATGACTTGCCAGACCTCGTGCCTCTGACCAGTCAGATAGGGAGCACAAAAAATTGAGGAGACCAATCTCTACTAAGGCAGTGATCGAGCACATGGCAAGGCACCACATCGACTGGAGCAGGCTTGTGCAAGCTGTTCCACCGAGTAATTTCAAGCAACAAATCAGTTTACTAAGATCTGTGGTCAGTTCATTTGTAAAGAGTGTTAAGAAAAAGATCCTCAGAACTAAACATGACTTAGTGACTGTTGAAGAGTTAGCTCGGGGGTGGCCTCACCCACACAGGCCATACCTCTTCAGTGTGCTTTGAGCTTTTCCTGCTGCCTTCCTGAGATAAAGCAAGAGCCCTTCTAAACTGAGGGTATGTTTTGCTCTCTGGGGGCGAGAAGAAAGCCCCATCAGGCTTGAGTGTATGGATGGTCAATTCCCTGTGCCTGCTGTACAGCCAGAGGAACAGCGTGTTCCTGGCACCCCAGGCAGCCTGCCCTGCTTTGCACTGTGTAACTGCTTTTTGCCTGCTTGGGAGTTACACAGAAAAGGTGCTTCCACTTGGCTTGCAGGGAGTTGTCTCCATTAATTTTCAGTTCTTGTGCTTTCTTATTTCTGGCATTTACCATTGTCCTAAAAGCAAAACCTAAATTTAGCAACGTTTCTGGGCTCCCAAACCAACTAGAGACCAAGAAGGGGAACTCCTCTCCCTGCTAACGAGAGGAGGGCTGGGCAAGCCCGCCCCGCAGGGAGAGGGGAGGGAGGGCAGGGCCGGTGGGGAGTGTCGCTCCGGGCTGCCGGCTGAGCAGAGTCATTCGGGGACGCTGGCTTGCCTCCAAGTTCTCTGTTGGTTTTGTTTTTTTTTTTTCCCCTTTTCCTTTATTTTTTTTTAACTCTTCATTTCCTGTATTTTTTTTCCAATTCTGCAGGGCTTAATTGGTTATTGCTGTAGCTAATGGCACTGAGAGAAGAGAGTGTGTGCGTGTCTGTGAGAGCTAGAGGAAAAGCAGGGAAGGGACTGGTTTTGCCCTGGGAGTGGCAGGACCCTCGGGGACTACAGCCTCTTTGTTTTCTTTCGTCTCCAGTGTCTGTGTGGGAAGCTTTAAACAAAGCTGCCAAGTTTCCCTTCTCACTGGCAACAGGTCTGTCTCTGGATTGAGTTTTGAACAGGTTTAAAACGCCTCTTACTCCTCATGCAGAAGGTTTTCTAAGGTGTTTGATTTTTTTTTTTTCTTTCTTTAAAAGAAATTGTGACAGGCTTGGAAAAAAGTTTATGACAGTAGGAGTTAAGCTAACAGAGCACACCATGACTTCCAGGACTGGCAAATGTTTGTTTTTACAAAACACATAATGGGCTTTACTGATTTAGAACAAGGGGTTTGGGTCTCTTCTGCTTTCCAGGGGTCCTGAACTAATCAAGTAACACATACACATCAGTCTGCCCATCTGTCAAATAGATAGGGTGATGACTATCCACCTCACCAAGCAGTGGTAAAAGTACTCCAAGTGCACATGCAAGGTGCTTTAAACAACTACCCCAGTAACTCCCAAACCTGTTTACTAAGAAACAATTGAAAACTTCTGCTATGGAGTAGAATTTCTTCCATGTGCTGTATGACTAGATGAGCTATGAGATGACTAGATGGTATTTAGGGGTAAACTGAAGGCTAAGAACAGTACTGCAGGCTAGAAGATACTGATGATGGTGCTAGAGATATTTGAATAGTGCAGTTTATGACCTGCTTTAGAAACTTGCTTGTCCTTGTCTGCCACCATGAAACTAAAGGCTTTGCTCTTCATGCTTGGAGGAAGGATAGAATAGATTGTTGAGCTTATAGTGTGGCAAAGAGATACAGAGCCTTCCGAGTACTGTTGGGTCAAATCTGGCCCACATGGGTAGGGACTGAAAGCTGGTACTATTTTCCAGCTGTTTGGTGCCCTGCGTGAAATCCTTCTGATAGTTACAGCTAGATTTCAGTGCTCAAATGTCCAAAGCAAAAACCATAATGCAGAGTGTGCTAATTATCCTGTTTAAAGGTGAAGAAACAAGATGGAATAGCCAAGGAACCAGCCTCTGCCTTTTGTCCTTAGGCTCTCACTCTGAGTACAGTGTTTTAGAATGAAGTTCTCTATTAGAACATAATGTGCGAGAGAAATCCATAGTTTCTTATCTTTGGTACACTAGTAGTTAAGCTATCTCAGCCTTATGAATGCTTCGCCTTTATTAGATTGACAAACCCTTGAACCAGGCAGAAAACATTAGTCACTACAATCTTTGCCGTTCTCTCCACCAACTTTCAAACCCTTCCTCTCCCTCTGCCCCTACATTTCTTTCATGTTTATGTTTTCCACCCTATTCTCTCACTGGATGTCCTGGAGTTCAACATGATCATCAGCCACAAAGCCCTTGAAGTTTTAATGTTTACCAGAAGGTTATATTTAGTCAGTGGGTAGATGTCAAGTCCAAATTCTTTTCCACTGAGGTTCCCGTGGACCTCAGAAGCTGTGTTGTGATCCACAGATGCAGCACCCTGTTTGTCCCAAGCTATGTGCATCTCATTGATACAAAAATTTCACTGGTACACCAGTTTTAAAAACCCTCTCCACTCCTGCAAAAATTCCTAAACACAAAGGACTTCCAGGAAATCAGATAAACCATTTACATGGCAAATTTCTCCTTCCTCTAAGCAGGTTGTACCATGGGAAGGTTTGAAAATTGACTGGAGTCACTGGAAACCAGTTTGTCTCTTGATGAACCAGTGGGAAGAGAGAGACACTGCAGAGCTGAATAGTCATCTACAGGCTAGAACCTCATAAAGCATTGTCCAGGACTACTGTGGGTTGTGGAGAGCCCCAACTTACTGCTTTATACCACGTATTTTTATGTAGAAAAACCTGCCTAGATTTTGGGCAGGGATCACAAGACTCCTATCTATTGCAGCCCCCCAACCCCTAAATCGCTGTGACCTCTCAAGCTTTTAGCCATCTTCATCAGCGTGCCATCATGAATCCAGAGAAAGCACAAAATAAACCTTCATTTAATTCCATTGAAATGTCCTTCTAAAGCTCCTGGTTCTACTCACTAAGCAGTACATCAAAACACAGAAACAGCTTTTCAGTCATCAGAACTAAATGTGTTTGTGTAAATTAGCATAAGCTAATGAGATGCGGGCACCAGCCTCAGTCTGGATTCTTACTATGATAGAGTTTTGCAGTTAAACAAACTCGGGGGCCAGGTGGCTTAACAGTGGCTCTTCTGTACTGTTGTTAAACTAGCTGACTTCTATATGGCTGTTGGGGTATAGGAAGAAGAGAAGGCCATCTTAGTTACATTACCCTTGCTCATAGGTGTCAGGTTCAGACTTACTCAGGAGAAAGAGGTCAAGACCTTTGTTGGTCTCTAGCTGGCAGAGTGACCTTGGGCAGCTATGTATTCAGCCTGCTTAATCTTGCAGATATGGGGGGTATGTTATTTGGTATCTGTTCTTTTTAGTCTAACCCTTATTCATGAAATATTAGCTGAATTGAAATAGGTAAAAAAGACTGACTCATTTCCATTCACTTGTAAAGAAATGGAAATTTCTTTACCTTAAATCTCTATAATCACATTTTTGGAGGACAACACTAGTTGAACTCATATGAAAAAGTTAGGTTTTAACTTATGTACCCTCTCCCCCCCCTGCCCAATTATTATATCTTGTTTCCCTAAGCAAAATTTTTCTGATGACTTTGTAACTAGGGTATGTGAAGATGGAGAAATTTTTAAGGTGTTTGGCATTTGAAAGCAATCTGAGAAATAAAACAATCAGACCTCACTGTGACAAGTGTGACAACAGCATAACAATTAAACTGGACAAACTGGAGTAGTATTTGGCCTGCGTTTGGGTTGGTAAAGAGGCCTTTAAAGTAGTGATAATTTGTTTTAAACAGGAGGTTGGTTTTCACTTTCAGTTCTAATATGTCTGATTTGCTCTGACTACCTTAATTCAAAATGCAGCAGTAAAGCGCAACTTCTTTGAAGTTGGTCTGAATCAGGATGCTACCTATGTGCACGTGCAGAAACTAGTTAACCAATTTAAGGAGAAGCAACTTCACATAGCAGTGAAATAAAGTTTATCTTCCATTTTAGCACCTGGCAATTACCAGAATCTTAGCTGGTTAGCTAAAAAACGGGGACTAGACCTGGCTTGTGTTTCCTTTAGCTTGCTTGTAGGCACACAGTGACTCTAGGAGGAGTATACATATATGGCAAGCAGACAGTGTTTGTGAAGGCCCAAGCCTTTGCAGGAGGTTACAAGAGGAGAAAATCTAATGTCTCCTGTGCCACTCAAGAGAGCAGAGGAAAACAAGGCTGCAAATTGCTCTTGTGTAGAGCAGGATTAAGTGAGTGGGTACGACGGGTTCAGTCCATCTTCTGAGCTGACAGTTGGGCTGCTCTGGATGCCAGGACTGAATGGGAAGCTGCACTCCCTCTGAACAGGATGCCAGAGGAAATTGGAAAGGCTTTTCCCCAGTGCTGATTTCCCACTAGCAAAAGTACAGACTAAGTGAATTCAGCTGTCTGCACATTGCTCAGCAATTCCAGTTTTAGTGGCTGGGTCCCCTGTTTTTCACTTCTTGTGTTAAAAGTTAGAAACAGCTAGCTGGCTCTGCATGCCTAACTCACTATCATTAGCATACACCCAGATTATCAAAAAGCTCCAGGGTGCCTCTAGGCTGTTGTGTCCCATAATGCTCTTCTACTGCCTTCCACCTCCTCTCTTTGCTGGGTGGACCAAAATCTTTTCTGTAAGGTTTTTCTCCAAGACTGGCTCAAATGGTAGCTTCAGGACAGCTTCAGATGCCAGCTTCTCGAAACAGTTGTTTTTCCAGCCTGAGCCACAAGAATTCTTTCTCAGTGTTAAACAGTTCAGTGGCCTGCTCCTGCATTTTTCTGAAAACCAATGGTTTTAAGTGTCTTTTAATAAGCCTGTATTTTTAAAAACAATACAAAACTGCAAAGCATTGTTTTTGTTTGCTCTGAAAGAGCTCTGCCACTCCTTTCTTACTTCCTCTAAGAAAGTTTCAACACATTACAAAAAAAAAAAAAAAAAGAGTCATTTGAAAACATAAACCAACTTCATTTACAGCCCTGCCCAAGTCCTCACGCTAACATGCGATTCCAAAGAATAAAGTTATTAATTAAAAGTGTTGATCCTAAGCCTGGATCAAACAGTCTATGTTCATTGAAGAGAACAAATAAGCAGTATATACACCATGTCTCTTAACATTAAAATCTTTGAAATAAGCACAGGGCATAAATTTCTTAAAAGAGTAAATGAGTTTTAAAACTTACATTTTTCAAAAGGAGCTGAAGTCAGGAAGAAAGGCAAAAGTACTCCTACTTCTTTTACCTGACTGGTTCAGGGTTGAATCGTAGGATTCAGTTAATTCACCTGTAAAAGTGTTAGGGTTAAATTGGTTGCACGGAGAATCCAGTTGGCTGAAAACAGTATTTACCACACACTTGAGTAGTATTAGCTAATTTAGAGAATGAAATCTGATTGTTATACAGGCTTTTCTGTGAAAGGTCTCCCCTCCCCTTCTTCTCCCTTCCCCAGAAGTCACAGAAACAAAGCTTCTCATAACAATTAACAGAGTTGAGGTATTGTCAGTAAAATGCCTTTAAAGCAAAGCTGTGCTTATCATTGTCATAACTGTGATGGAGAGAGGGTCTACTACAAAAAATACTCTTTTTTCCCTCTTCACCATTGTCTTTGAAACAGGTTTATTAAGCGTAGCTAAATACTCTCCATATTTTTTCCTCACTTTTCCTCTGCTTTTGCTGAGTGAGGAGGGTGACAATCTCTTTAAAAGACAAATGAGCATTGCTTTGAATCTGAGGGGACAGGTGGTGTGTTGCACTGAAACATGCTTAGTAAACCAGGGGAAAAAAAAAGATAAAGAAAATGAATCAATTAACTTCCACAATTCTTTGGAAATCACATTTTGCTCAGACCAAGACAGTTACTGAGACAAGTCTAGCTCAGACAGTGAGCTGCCAATCTGTGATCTTACTGTAGTCGAGCAGAGGGTAATTAACAAAAACTATCCCAACTACAGTATGGCTGTTACAGTCAACATCGTTCACAGAATACAGTGTTCAGGGACTGCCTTTTCTACAGGGTGAAGATGATGGGTATCTAGTGGAAAATCAGAAACTTCACAGAATTCTCCTTCCACAAACCATCTTCCTTTTAGCATGGAGGTGGTACTTGGGTCCAGTGTCATGAGACCTATTAATATTGGAAGTGGTGAGGACAGATCACCTTCCAGTTGTTTTCCTCATCGCAGACACCAGTAGCAGTACTTTCCTTCTCGGTAGCAAGACTTAAGTCTTAGAGATAGTCTGGAGTAAACCAGCAAACAATCTTTTTAATGAATGGATGATTGCAATTGATAGCTGTGCTTGTATTAGAAATTAATCACAGCCTTATGGAAAAAGTGTTTTGAATGATCTGTAGAAGATTTTTCTGCAGTAGCACATACTTCCCTGTAGGACACTGGAAAGTACTTGTATGTGACATGAATTGTGCATAAACAAACCTTTTTGCTAACCTGGAGTTCTTTATGAAATAAACTCACAGTTGGTTTTCATCTGAAAAGAAGGCACCTTTAACCATTTAAAATATGACTGTTGCATTGTGTTATTGTCTGGCTGAACATGGTTATGGCATGTCCAAGAGCAGAAACCTGGAACTTGTTTATATTGGACATGTGATTTCTAGTTCTGTTTTATAAGTTAAGCATGTTCCAACTTCCCCTCTGCCCCCTTCCAATCTTGGATCAGCTGTTTGGAAGTCAGTACTGACAGAGCCAAAAAAATACTCTGCTGTTCAAATGCAGGACAACCTTTGTAGGGTCCTTTCTGTAGAATTTCTATAGGTATACTTTTTTTCCTTTGTTACCCACTTGGCTTTTATTAGGTAGATTCAAATGGGCAGTGAGATCATTATCTTGCTGTGTTCAGTTTAACAATAGCTAGACAATGTGGGTTATTTAAGTGGAGGCACTGAAGTCAGACACAGATATCCTGTATTTTTCAGGTCTTGCAGATTCAGCAGATCTTACAGGGCCTCCACTTAATATAAAAGAAAAGTTTTTAAAAGTTCAGAGTGGCACCATTGTAGTTAACTGATAGAAAAACGATCTCAGAAGCTTTTTTGCAACCCTAACATAAAAAGCGTTTACTAACCAGGAACTTGGCACGAGTCGAATGGTATTAAAGCGAGCATATCCTGAAATGACCTCTAGTGCAAGGAGAAAATTTTCTGTAACCAGTTACAGCAGTTTCATACTGCTCTTGGGAATTACAGGCAAAATATTTGTTGATATTGCAGTCAATGGATCAATAAGCTAACTTAGATTTTTTGCACACTACATTTCTACCAGACTGCTCTCCATTATTCTGTCATAAGTTATATGAATTTTTGCAATAGCAGCACCTGAAGCATTCACATGAGAGAGCACTGTGTTACTGCTACGTGTTTTGCAGCTTTCTGTCTTCTTTGCTCTTGCAGCCCACTAGAGTACCCCTGGACAGCAAATACACAGGCAGAACGGGTATGCTGGTTATGTAGCCTTTACTGCATTCAACGGTAGCTTTTAAAACTGGTCAAGGCAAGAGGCAGAAATGCTAATCATCTAGTTCCAGAGTAAGACCAGCTGAGGTGTGGCAGCCAAAAAGGGTGTATTGAACTTTTTAATCTAAACAGCTGTCAGTATTTCCACTAGAGGACCTTACAGTGGAGCCAGCTGAGAAGAGTTAGAACATGACACCCCAGTCCATCTTCAGATGTTTCCTGCAAAATTTTGCTGGAATGGTGAGCTTTTTGTTAATAGATAGAGAAATATTTGTCTTGTAATTCGGGGATAAATAAATGAAATTACAGTGGTACAAATTTATATACTAGACTGGGGTTTTATAGATTCTTGCAAAACCTCACAGTGGTGCAAACCTGCGGTGCATATGGGGCTTTCCAGCATTCTTAATCTGGTAGTTTAGGATCCTGCTATAACAAAGATAAACAAGGATGCTGCTTAAGTCTCACTGAACCACAGACTATTTCTTGTTATATATTGTAGGGACTTACTGAATTTAAATTTGGAATTTCTTTTAAATGCCAGCAGAAGGACTGCCGACTAGCATTAATACATGATTGCCTTGGCAGTTTTTGATTGTTCTGGCAATTGATATATTTTCCAAGACCAATGTGAATTGTATGCAGCTTTCTTATGCATGCATGTGAAACTCCAATAGAGCACTGAAATCCCCTGTAAGTCAATGGAAATTTCCATTTGGTGTATATATGTCCGTACAAGCAGTGCCAATAGAATGTTGGCAGATATCTAGTCTTATGGTATAATAAATCCAGGGTGTATTTGCAAAGTATGTTTTTAAATTCTCAGAAAATGGCCAAAACAAAACAGAATTTCTGAGATACCCCAAAGGATTACATCTCTGCCAGAATTCTCACTGATACAATTTTTCCTCTTTGTGCAGAGATGTACTGTATTTGCACCCTCCATTTCCCCCAACTTTCATCATTCTTGGAAACAACTGAATTCTTCCCATGTTTTAGAAATAGTCTTTCTCAGATTGGCAACATGTGCACCAAATTGTAACTTAAATAGACATGTATGAGCAAAATCATGAGCAACCAGAAAAGCAAATGCTTTGGAATGTATAGATGCCCCTGCATAGTAGTATTAGCATAAATACACCTGTAAGAGAGGGATTGAAAAGCTCGTTAAAAATTACTAAAATTTATTTTTTGTCGTCAAGAAACTAGTAGGTTACAAAAAAGGTCTGAAAGAATGCTATCTGGCTGGTGCTTCGCTTTTCTAATGAATTCCTAAGAAAGCAGCTATACTTTCTGAGGAGATATCAATACCTTGCTTTGTGCTGCTAAGGTTAGCACTTGAGAGTGAGTTAGAGACTAATTATTTTGGAAAAGCATATGACACCTTTGCTGAAATTCTGTGCATATGTTTCCTTAAAGCTTCTTCCATGAGCCAACTCTGATCTTGTGTCTAATGTGCACTTGGACACATCCAAGTTACACTTTACAGTTCCGTATTATAACTATACACCATAAACTGGGTATGACCACTGTTGTTTGCAAGATACGCAAACCCATTTGGTATAAGCTATGTTTTTCTGGTGTTAGCATGAAAATTGCTTTCTTAGATGTTTAGATGAATTTCTTGCAGAAAGGCAAGGAACTGATGTGATTGATACACTTGATAGTTTTTCTTCTTTGAATGCTTTGGAGGAACTGAACTCCACTCTCATTTGCAAAGTAATCCACGTTACCATGTAACTGTTTTCTCAACTAAGTAGTTGTAAGAGGCTGTATGTAACATTCTTGTGGGTGCTTTGCAAATTCCGTGGTATTCCCTTTCTGAAGAAGTGATTGTGCTAGCACACTTTTCTTTTGAGTACATGCATTGCAGTTTCAAGGACAAGCACAGTAAGAACAACAGTAACTTCCGCTGCACAACTGGTTTTCACTTGGCAATCAGACTACCTTTGAGTTTTTTTAATATCCGATTTTTTTAAGAAAATATAAATGGTCCTAAGTTACTAAGTCAAGCTTGTGTGTGACTCTTCTGATTATCAAAAACAGTGGCAGCTCCTTACCATCTGTACAGAAGTCTACTGACACGGCAGTAGTCAGTGAATAATCAACTCTAATCCTTCCAGCTTCTGTGTTACTTTCTGTGTGGACTTTCCTTTTGTCCAATTCCTTCTCCCATATGTTAAGGCATGGGAATAGGCCCTAGCAGCCTCACTCAGAGTGGTAAATAGCATTTACAGCCTTGAGTAACAGAGCAAAGCGGTTACACTGAAAACATGGTTTACAAATGTGCCATCTACAAGTGTGCAGACAGCATTGTGCATACAGCTTCACAGTGCTGAGGTTCTGTATCTTCTGAAAAAAATGGTAAACGTCTACCTGTTTGTGTGCAGTGCAATGATGTATCATTTTTCCTAAGATTTTCTCTTATTTGTTCATTATTCACAAAGAGTAACAATCCTAAACTTGAGCTGTAAAAACTTATTTTCAAAAGAACTTAGAAACAAGTTTCAAAGAATAGGCTGAAATTCAAGGTCAAAGTACTTTGTGCATTATGTCTTTTGTAGGAATAATAAACTGTCCTGTTTGGCACTGTCAAGCTGCAACAGCAATAGTTGGATCATCTCAGTCCCATGAAGCCAAGTCAGGATGCAACACAAGTCATGAAGTTGCAATTCCTGTTTTCTTTGGATTTATTTCCAGTCAGTCTGTTGTAACAGAACCTCCTGATTACTCAAGTTTATGAACCTTGCAGCTCTGTGTACTGCAATTCCTGAATCACAGCCTGAGACCCCTCATGGCTGCCAGAGTTGTGCACAGAAAGAGCTATGAATATGGGCAGAAAGTCAGGTTCAGGTTCAAATCATTTTGTAGTTCCCAGATTTGGAACTAGATTGATCAAGAGTCCAAATGGAAATGAGGACAGCTGGGAACTTCTGTGATCTTTTTCAAAGTACAAAATATGTCCTCTGCATAGGGTTTTGGTGCCAGCCTGCAGACTTACATGTCAGGGATATCTGTCAGAATTTCATCGTAGTTTAAAATAATGTGCATTTCCTATTATATTTCATAGAACTGTTCCATCACAGGAAGCTTCTCCTGAAAAATCTTTGGCCACAGTAAAATGCTGTATTTTTCAGACTATTTCATTAGCCCCTCTGCTTTGGGCATGTAAAGTGTGGTCAACTAACTTCCTGCATATGCAGGGAACAGGTGCACCATCTCAAAAAGCCAAAAGGCCAGCAGGTTTTCTGTCCTCACCCATAAGTGCAGGCTCTTAAATGAAGAAGTATAGCAGAGCATGAATAAATGTGCCTGAGGCACTAGTAATTTACATTTTGCCAAGTAATAGGGATCTTTCTACTACAGCTTGTCTGCCTTTACAGCAACCACATTTTTACATGATATGTATGACCTGTAGAATTCATAATTCTCTGAATTCCTCTGCTAAGGAATCACTCACACAGTAAAATCATTTGCATGTTGAGAGACTTTTAAAGTACTTACAGGGAAAATGGTGGCTGCTGGGCAGCCCTTCTAGCATGAATCATATGTATAAACCACATTCTATAGTTAGACATAACTGGTTTAATGCTAGACTGTTCTGTAAAGGCAAGCAATGAAGACATGGGTGTGGCATACAAGGGAAAACAGTGTTGTAGTTGATCCAGAGGCCATGCTCATATCTATGTAGAATTTGGAAAATTTCAAAATAGTAAAGATGTTCCTTTTGATACTACTTTGAAAAAGGAAAGTATTGAAACTAGTATTTCCTTTTGAAGAAAGGATTGTAGTTGATTTCTGTATGTAAGTACATGATGAGATAGTCACTTCAAAAGTAAAGAGAGGTGTTTTCTAAGTTATATACACCAAGATGCCCTTGACAAAGCTGTCCTTGAAATATGTCCGTGTTCTACTTAAGGTCTTAGCTTTTCAGTTATGTTTCACATTCAGAGTCATACTCAGATAAGTGGTTCCTGACTTGTACGCCTCCACAGTCACATACTTCATTCATTCATTTCCAGCATCACCATGGCCTCTCTCCTACACCATGACCCCGCATATCAGACACAGCTGGTGAGGCTAGTCTCCCTAGTGACCCTGCAACCAGCTGTCCTGCAAAATGATCGTAAAATGTGGAGAGATCATGGGAGCTGAGCTGCATCTATGATGTGTTATACTGTGGGTGTTAATGCTCAGAGAAACGGTGCTCTGGCAGCAGTGCTCCTCTACTGCAGTCTCAGGAAACAGCCTCTTTTCTGTCACGTGAAGTACCTCCCTCCATGTGACTTGTTGATGCTATATCTAAGGAGGAATGCTAAGGGGATCTCATTGCAACATCTCATTAACAACCATTTATTTCTGTTTTGTATAGAGTATGGCCAAGGTGGTGACGTGCTTTCAGAAACAACTTGAGACATTGGATAGGAGCCTGATTTTTCAGAGAAAGGGTTTTATGTCCATCTACAGGCTCACTCCAGTGATTAAAACATTAAGACAGCCAAAATTAAAAGACAATCTAAATCAGTGATAGTTGCTGAAAACCTTCTCATATATTTTCTGCATATAGGTGAGAATGAGGCCTAGGTGTGTGTGTCGTTACACACATTTGTAGATTTAAAGAATGAACACATAGAAAAGACTGAAAAACAAGCTGAAACTAGAAGGGAGCAGGTAACTGATGCTCTTTTTTTCTTTTCATGCAGCTGTAGTTGAAGGAGACTGCTAGATGGGGAGATGCAAAATAAACAGGGAACGTGTTGTCAGAATAGACCATATAAATGGGACTTGCAAGAGTTGAATGTTGAATTGCAAATACTGTCTTTTCTAAAAAGCTGACCTGCTTTAGAAGTGAGCACATTATAATATGAGTACAACTGTTATCATAGAATCTGATTCCATTATTAAAAACAAACCCCCAAATCCTGGTTTAAACAGGAAGTGTGGCTTTACAATCTGAGCAGAAGATTTTTTGAAGTGTATGCAATGGATTTATGCATACCTTGAATGGTAGCTGCCTAGTATCAAGTAACAGACTTACTGTTTGATTGTAAGCCCATAAAATTATGTTCCAGAGCTGCCTGTTCCCTGAAGCTGGATGCTCCATATGTTCATTGGCTGACGCTGCTCATAAACTACTTCAGCACCACCTTGGTCTCTGGCACAACAATCCATCCAGAATGAGAATAAAAATAAAAGGAAATTCCCACTCCCTGTCTCCTCCATAGAGTTTCAATAAACTCTGAGTATCAGATTTTTCACTCAGCTTTACAGCTTTAGCTGTACTTATAAATGCTGAAGTCCCATGTTTCATGCATGCTGTGTTACTGTGAGGTTGTTTATTAAACAGTTCAAAGTTCACAAAGAGACATTTTGCAGTTACAGCCAAAGGCAACTTTACTAACTTCTGTTTGCTTGGCTTCTAGCAAAATGAAATCTCATCCTGTACCCTGATCGTGGGAGATGCTGTGCACATAAAATGTCATAACTTACCCGCAATGTCTGTTCATTCCAAAGTATGTGGACTTCAGTTGGAGGCAGATGACATTCAACATCTTCCAGAATTCAGATAAATAAAGTACAGGTTTCAGTTTAGATGAATAATCCTTTGTCTGTTACTTTGCATAGCAGGACAACCTTTCATTAGTTTGATACAAGCGCTTTTTTTTTAGTAGAACAGAATAATAAAAAAATCATTGATAGGTCAACAAGAGAAGAGACTGATTCATGGGGTCATATGATTCCTTCTTTGCAGTTGTTCACAAAAGTGCTGGGTAAAGCTCATGGTGCCAAAGTTTCACAATTTCAGCATGAGTTCACCCACAATTCACACCAGATGAATTTGTCATTACCTATTTAATTGCTCTCTCACTTAAAACATTTCAATTGTCCTACCAGAGATCAGGAACATTACCCTGCGAATTTCTTATGAAAGCCACCACAAAAATGATTTGTGAGGTAGGCTGTCACTGAAAGCAGTCTAAACCACTACAGAAGTCATTTCTGTATTCATTGTACAGACAGGGGTGCTTTGTGATTTTTCAGTTTGATTTCAGACATTCTTGCAATACAGGCATCTCCAGGTTCAAGTTTTTAGGCTTGATCTAAGTTTTAAGTTTCTACCTCCTACAGTGATCAGAACTCAGATAAATTAAAACTTAAGAACATCTAAGTAAGCTAACTAGAATTTTCCAACAAGGACTAGATAGGATTTTCAGGTAGAGAGAGAAGACCCTTGGATTTTTAGAAGAGCAAGGAATAACCCGTGTCCCACAATGAAGGCTGAGGAAAGATAGGTCATCACATTGATCCAAAAAGGAGCGTAGTTATCTGTGGTGGTATGTTCACAAGAGAATCTCCAGAGAAGCAGTTATGACATTTAGAAGTCACTACATTGCATTTTTGGTTCCTGCTATTTCACCCATGAGTACCTACTGGTTAATTCTGCTGCGTGTATAATTTCTCTGTGTAAGACCACACTGTTGAGAATGAATGGCTTTACAGTTAGTCTGTCTGCTCTGTTTGGACATAATCCTAGGTTTCAAGAAGAGGTAGCATAGATTGGAAGGAAGGGGAAGTGTCCTATAGTGAGCATGTAATCTTTTTTCCACTGTAAGAGTGGCCTGGAGAAAGACAGGATGCCAAGGAGTGTAATACTCTTTAGAGCTCCCATGGAGTTGCTAACAGTCAGATGTCTGATCTGGAGCTGGTTTGAGTTTGCAGAGTGGGCTGGGTAACAGAGTGAGCAATTCTGAGGTAGCACAGGAAAGATCCAGACAGCTGTTTGTAATGGAAGCCTTGTGTTTCTGTTGGTACCTTAACTACACATTGTGTGTAGATGCATTTGGTTCAGTTGTGTCAGCTGTAGGCAAGATTTTTTTCCCTGCGGGAGGAGGGAGAATCAAATCTGGGGAGTTTTGGGTTTTTGCTTCAGTTGCCATCTCCATAATGTTTTCATTACTTATTTGCTCTAACAGAGGGTGAGTGGTGCAGCTGAAATCATCAGCTTGTAGCAGACAACAAATCAACATGCTGGCGTGCTAGAACAGAAGTAACACGAGACTGAAAATGACTAAACAAGATCTCAAAGGTTTGAATTGGCTCATCAACATGACAGAAAAAGAACAAAACCCCACATACCTTCATTGATGTTAGTCTCTGTTACGTTTTAAGAGGCCAGACTTCTCTGACCTGTGCTTAAGACACAAGTTTTGTACGTAAGGAATGAAAAAAAACCTTAACAAGTCTTTGGCTCAAGGCAAGTATTCTAGGCTGAAATTCCTTTGCTGGGGTGCTGCAATAGGTCAGATTTCCTGATTAGCACTTACCTTTTTTGGTTTTGCAACCCCAGTATTCTTTTGAAGTATATTTATTAAAAAGTATAATTGAGCAATGGAAAAGGAAAAAAAATCCCCCATCTGTTAGTTTTTCCATTCAGTAATACCCAGATGTGTTTAGAGGATCTATTACAGTGTTTTTTTCGTTTATTTTCTATTCACAATAGAGGTTTTAATAATCATCCTCCTTTCTTACATTCATAGATCTGACTGGAACAAATTAGAGAAATGTAGTAATTAATGGGCTACTGTACTAAGCCCCAGAGTCCCCCTCTTTGCAAAGAGTCTGACACTTAAGTGTGGTTTAGAATTGACACATAGCTAAGACATATCTTCCTCTCCCCAGGATTCATCACTTCATCATTTCAGCATAACACAATTTAATTATCTTGCATTTAAATGCAAAGTCAAAGAGTCAGCTATTGATCTTCATTCTTGGAACAAGCCACAGGAAAGACAAAATCAAGCAGAAGATGCTGTTCTTTTAAATTAGTGGCATTTCAGCTGTTTTACTGAGCACTAGTCTAGGATTTAATGCCTCAGAGATAAGGAGATCCAGTAAGAGTTTTAGGCTTACTGAACAGACATTACATACCACAATTGCAGGTGCTTAACTTTGACAGGAAACCCAACATTTAGTTTGCGTTATTTTAGAACATAGGCTCTTTGACACTGAGGCTGTTGCCTTTCCTTTTTCAAGAGTAAGGCCTGTCATTGGAACTCAGTAAAAGAGCATTGCTTACTCATAGATTCCAGCAGCTGAGGGAAAAAAATGCTGCTTTTATAATAGGATGGGGCAAAAGTCCATGTAAACAAAGGCATTGCACTTAATAGAAGCATGATCGATAGAAGTTATTCCTGTGGGGCAGATGGGGTCCATGCTAGTCAGCATACTCACCTGGATGTGGGCGTTGTCCCTGCTAGGTAGGATAAGTTTCCAACCTCATGGGTATCCTGATGGCTTAGATGTTCCTCTTGCCTTAGATGGGAGGTCTCCATTTTGGTTGTGCATCGGAACTTTTGGGAGAGTGAAATGGTGAACGTTAAGCTTTAGAGTTAAGACAGAGTCTACAAAAAAGCATTAGATAACAACGATAAATCCATATAGAACTGTAAGGAGATTTATACCTTATCTTGAGATTGCATGCATTTTAAACATTTTAATTGTGTAACTTCAACATTTTTCTGGCTGATGGGTTCTGACCTTTGTAAGAGGTAGCTGAAGTTTTGATTGCTCACAGTTTTACAGACCAGGAGGTATTGCTGTGCTGATAGTGCATTTAAAGTGTACATGCTGTCAGTGCAGTCACATAGCAAGACTACAGCAAATATGACAGAAAGGAGTCAAGAGAAATACTATGTATGTAGGTTTTGACAAGGCCATCTAGAAGGTGTAGCAATAATGCAATTGCTACCACAAAGTTGTGCATAGTATTTTGTAGTCATCAAAAGAAATCTTTACCTGGCTCATTATACTTCAGTGAGGAGAAAACATTCATATGCATCTCTTTCTTACCTGACCTGACATGGCTAACCTGAATACCCAAGATGCGAATGAGCAAATTTACATCTGAAGGGAATTGCTCTTACTGCATTTGTATATGATCAGTAACTCCCCCCCGAAACACTTTGCCAAGAACATCACAAAGAGCGGAGAGGAAAATATCACACCCAATGTCCAGCTTAGTGAGGCATCCTGGCCTTCAAGCATACAGCATGCAGCGTGATGTAGGGTCTGGAAAGGGAAGAGATGGAAGCTGGCTTTGTTCACTGACCTAGGCTAGAGAGGATTCCTCCTTTCTTTCATTGCTCCAGTAAGAGCTGTGAAGCCAAGTGGCATTTACAGCAGTTAATCAATGCATGCTAAAGATGAAGTATAAATGGTACAAGTGATACTGAGTTCCTAGTTTAAACTTACTGCTCCAAGAGGGTTTTCATTGAGACTGCTGTGATCTGTAGTTCTAGAAATGGCCAGGGGCACACTGCAACCACATGGCCTGACTTCATGGTAAGGCCACAGAACTTCACCTGCAAGCCATTTCCTATTGTCTCTGCCACTCTTCTCTGTTACTCTCCTGTTCCTTTTAGCTATGCCACATTTCAGACTACTGAGCAAAAAGATGACTGAAATAGTGACAGTTGTCTGACACCATACTTTACTGCCATCTATTTCCTCTCTAGTTTGCAACTAACCTTATCTACAACCTCAAGCACAACACAGCTCTGACTAAAGAAAGCAATACATTAATAACGATTTTTTAAATGACAGCATTCCCTACAAGCTTAGGTATAAAGCAAATGAAGGTGTATGTGGATTATACAGTCATTAGCTGCTTGGAGAGGCAAGAATATAACCTTACTATATACGACAGAAACAGTTTGGAGTTTTAGGCAAGGAAGATGGCATGGAGCAGAGGAAGCCTTGCTGTGAAACCCGATCGTGCAGAGTGCTGTGGTGGACATGCTGAATAGTTTATGTAATATGTATTTTTTAAATAGGTAAACAGTGCTGACATACAGCCTTGCTGTTTGACAGCTGATTAGCATATTCAAAGGCATCAGCTGTGTCTTACTGTTAGAAATAACTTAGAAAGAAGAGAAAGGAGAGAATCAGGTATCATGCATTAAATATTTTCATGGAATCTCAGCAGTATATGTATAAAGATATTCTTTAGAGCTGTTTTGATAAATTTCAGTACTTTAGATACCAACAAGAATATTGTTTATTTACCTTCATGTCACAGCTACTGGCAGTTCTGTGATGGGAAGCTGGGGAGGACAGCAAAGGTAAGGATGCCCTTACCTCCCTTCACTAAACAAACTCCCTTCATTACGCTAGTAGTTGCAGATAGCCTGTGACCCTTGGTTAGAAGAATGATGAGGAATCTCTAAGACCTAGGAGTGTTTTACAAATTACACATATCTCTGTTCCCTCACTTTCACTTTCTCAGCCTCTAGTTTCAGAGTTGTCTTTCCGCTGCCTTCTCTATTCCACTGGATTCTACTGATGCATCAAATTGAGTTGTCAGATGCATACATTCTGACCTACGTGGTGAGCATATGACTAGGCTAATTAATTATTCAGAAAGTTAGAAAAGTGTCTTCCGTTCAATGCTTTATTCAGACAATCCAGCCTCTTTGCTAAAGTAGCTTTAAATACTTCTTTTACTTCTAATGGAGAGGGTGTGTTTCAAATATTTGTGTCTACATATCTAGACCCCACCATAAAAGGAACGAATCTTGAAGGCTGAATGCACCTTAGCAATTTTGTATCTGGTTGTGTGAGAAAAACCCTTTAATGTATTTAATACACACAAATGTAACTATGTTTACACAGTCACAGTTTTTACATAGTCTGTATAATTGACTTCAGAGTTTCACAAGTCCCTGACCTAGTGCAACTGATTTTTTGTAGTTTCAAAAGAGGAAGAATATAGAAGACAGGGAGAGGTTGTGTAAGGAAGGGAGAAGAGATAAACAGTGAGCTCTTCAGAAACCAGAAAGTGGCAAACTGTATAGAAGAAGGCCTAATATTAGCGATGACAAGTATTATGTATCTTAGTACAAGGGTGCAGTAAAACGAGTAGCATCAGACTGTCAGTGCTCAGGTCTACAAACACAGATGTGAATTTCAAACTGTGGAATTCCTGAAGGGTTTTTTATGACTTTTTTTATGGTCTTCAGTCGATGGGAAGGAATTTAATTTCTCAATTGCCCAGCAGGATTACCTAATTTTTGGAGTACTCTCTAGCAGAGAAAAAGAGAGAGAGAAAGACTACAACATAAATGTAGCTAGAGAGAAGAAAACCAAATACAATTCACTAGGTATCCATGGAACTGTAACACTCTATCAGTCCAGAGAATATAATAAAAATACATTTGGAAAACATGCTTGGTCTTTCTGGTATGGACTTTGGGTTGGTTGCTTCTTTGCCATGCCAGTAGTGCATCTTTGTACTTTTTGAAGTGAGAACTCAAAACAGACACAGCGTTTTAAAGGGCTGCATCACTTACCAACAGTTTGCAAAATGACTCAAGAGGAAAAATATACAAGGAAAAAAAGCAGCATAGCATAACACGGGAAAGTAAGTTTCTTGTATTCAAGATACTGTAGAGAATCACCTAAAGCTCCTTGGGCCACACTGCAATGCCAGAGGACATATTCTCAGTCACATTCTCGGAATAGATCTAAACTCTATTCAAGATTTCTGTGTGAAGGGGAGGATAGACTTTCATGGTCCTTAACACTTGGCTAGTTAGCCTACCCTTGTTGACTGCCTTTGAATATCCCTTGTGTTTATAAACACAGGGAGTCCCGTGGAAGTTGAAAACACAAATGAAATTGTTCCCTTAGAAGATCAGATCTCCAGTTAATCATCTAATAAAAATGTCAGGCATTTAATCTTCATGGAGGGAAAGCTGCCAAGAAATGTTCATGAAGAATATTAATAACTTTGTATTTCTTTATTAGTGAGAACTACAGAAACTATGTTTTTGGCGAAGAGTTGTTCACTGACGAGTAGTCTTTTATGAAGACTAGAACTGTACGTCAGAAACTCAGCAAATAGTTTAGGCTGATTTTTTTTGGTTTTAATTTCAGAAAAGTTGTGATAGTGTGTTTCATTGATTCATTTCAGATTAACACTGTCATTGTGTTGAAAACTGTCCCCAGAGCTACAGGAATTAAAACAGTGTTACAAAAAAACACCTCAAAAGAAGTAAAACATTTTGGTCAACCAAAAATAAAATAACTGTGGGCTTCTTGGTTTAGTGGATTCTTCTGCAGTACAAAGTTGGGTTTTTTATAATTTTTCAGTTTAGCAGAAAATAAGTTATCCATATAGCTGTAGCCTGTATTTCACTTTTTCATTCAAAACCTTAGCAAAGGATGTAGCAACATTTCTTTTTATTAACTTTATGGCCATTTCATTTTAAAGCCAATTTGCTGTAAAATTTATTTTCCAGATCCTGGAACATAACTTTCAGCTACTTACTGGTGGGTTGTGTGAAGTGGTCTGGAACTAGGCTTTAGCTGGGAGTGGAACACAGAGCTTAATGTACTGAACACACAGTGATGCACTTCAGCAGAGATAAAGTGATAACTAAACAGGAGTTAACATGGTAGGCAGAAAATGACTTGAAACAGGTTCAAATTTCAGATTCTTAATTCACTGTGCAAAAAAATGCAGGATGAAAAACACTGGTATTTTAAAAGTGCTAAGCTATAGAAAGTCACACAGGCAGAGCAGTTCAGCTTGGGCATCTCAGCTTGAAAAGGGATTCATCAAAGCCATGAAATGCATATTTTAGACAACAGAAAGATTATGTGATGGAGTGTCCTGGAAAAGAAAAAAGCCTAAAAAGGCTAGAATGCTTCTGCAGTGACAAAAGAGAAGCAATTGTGGATGATAAAAATACAGTAAAGTATTTAAAATTACTATAAACTGAAATTTACGATATGTCTGACATTATTAAACAAGTTTGAAAAAAAGACCTAGAATATAACTGTTAGAAAGTAATCTGTTTTGTAAAAAAAAAAAAGATTGTTTCCATTATGGTGAAAGTGAGCAGTAATAATTTTAAGAAGAACCAGATACCTGCATGGAACATACCAAATCAGTTATTTTGATTCTTGGGTGGACCCAACTGTGGTTAAAAGGCTGGGGGAGGAATTTTGCACTGCTTACACTTCTCTGGCATTGTAGCCATTATCCTTATAGTATTTGAACGTGTGTTTGTCATTTGCTATTTGAGTTGTTCTGGTTAGCTATGGTTATACAGATAAGTCACACAGTAATCTATGCTCCCAGATGGAGCAATACAAGCACTTGCAGAGCACACAGTAACACACATTCACTTAAATTGTAAACTTGCCGCTTGGAAATTCCCCTTTCAAGAAATATTCATATATGTCTAAATAACACAATGAAAATGTTAAGGTACAGAAAATAAAGCAAGGATTTAAATAATGGATATTATGGTAGCTGTTGCAGGTCCTGCTCAGTAGTAGGTTCCTGTGCATGCAGAAAACATAAGATCCCATAATTTATCAATTTAATGACTGGATTTGTTAAGATTAAAATAAAGATGTTTACACTTTAAAGTGAGGTTGTACTTGATGCCTGGGTCTGTCCCTGCTGGAAATCTGAGCGCTCCAATTCCTAAAAAAAAGTCACATCACAGATAATGGAAATAGCAGGAACATGCATGCTTCTGTCAGCAGGTACTAATGCAGCCAAGCTCTTTGTTGCTGTGTGTCCTGGGTGCCTGGGGGAGTGTTATGTCCCAATGTCTAGTAATGTGTGAACTCTGAAGCTTTTCTTGGATTTGGGCATTCATACCACACTCCTGTATTGGGTTTCTGGTGTCTAGTGACAGTCAAATTCACCCTATAACATTTCTTTTCACTGAGAAGATTACTAAAACTAACTCATTTTCCTGGAACTAGTCAGGCTTAATATTGCTGAATTCGGTGCCTCGGTTCAAGGTAGCTGAGACATTCAAAAGCTGTTTGATAGACACAAAAAGAAGATGCAGAAAATGTGATTGCATTTGGCTTGTTTGGTTATGAAATATGATCCCCCAAATCATTATTTTAAAACTGACAGGTTTCAGTTTGTAGGAATTTGGAATTGTGAGGGTTTAGAATTTTTTGATCCCTTTATAAATACTTGATAAAGAAACCACCATTCATCTAACATCAAAGCTATGTATTATTCTCTGTCTTGCACTCAGAAGGCTAAGGGCTTGGTTTTTGGCTATGCAAAAGGCCTTGTTTATAAACAAGAGAAGAGGAGAAATTAAAATAGTCATAAATACGTATCAGTGCTATTGAAGGATGACCTTTTCTCTTTTTTTTTTTTTTGGTAAAATAACAGCCAGTCTCAAGAAACATAGTCCGCTTGGCTGAATGTCTTTTCCCAGGATAGCGTTTCCTCTCTTGGAGGAAGGCTGCTTCAGTCACATCTCTATTTAACTGTCTGCCCCTCATCCTCCCCCCCAGCCTACTGATCTGTGTTTCCAAATAGACCCTTAATTATGTCTATGAAAATGTAGAAATACAAGAATAGCATACAGTGTCATGTTCAGGTTTCTAGTCTGTTTTCACAACAACATAGAATACTGCTCTGCAAAGCAGCAGAACAGATTAAAGATCACAGAAAATTGTTTCTGGCTTACTGTTTCTGGTTTTGCAGGCACTCATGGCATTCCCAGGTTACAGATTCCTTTGTTACTGCATGGCCTTAGCATATGCTTGAAGATGCTAACGTAATGTGCAGAGCTACTACAGGACTTAAATTGAAAAAAATAGCCCCCAAAATATGGTTTGACTTAATAATACCTGTATCTGTAGGGCAGTGGATATCACATTACAAATTGTTCAGATACGATTGCCTAATATTTGCACTGTAATTCTGAAAATGGTTGGTATCACAGGTGTATCAATCTGTTTTGTTATTTCAGTCATTAGTAGGTTATTTTTTAAGTATGCTCAGGCCTACACAGTACTTAGTATAATAATTTTCAGTTGCTATTCAAATCCTGGATATCATACAGATGAATTGGTGAAACAGGAAGTAGATTACTCCAGGGTCTGTACAGGAGTGTCACTATATAGGAAAGGAGTCCTTAAAACTGTATGTGGATTGAGGTAAAGTCAAGAGTTCACTAAAGTATGGTACAAATCAAGCTCAGCAGACATTAGATCTGGTTCCGCCATCTCTGTAGTTTTTGTTTCCCGTAACTACGTATAGTTGCCTCAATATATATAGTGATTGACAAATATAGAATAATACAGAGGACCTTTATATAATATAAGAACAGGCTGGCTCTACTTGCTTCTGAATCCCTTCCAGCAAGAGAAGAGAGAGATGCATATTTTTAATGCTGTTTCTATAGCTCAGGCAACTCTACAGTTCCTTTGGTGGTCTGTTCTGACAGATGATCTAAGCAGCATGAGTAGGTAGGTCTGTGCCATGGAAATGAATGCCAAGTCAGTGCACCTGCAGATCTCATGTACTTTTTTTACTCAGTGAGCACTGCAAGCTTCTTAATGCAGCTTTAGACACGTTTTTTTCTTTGGACTGGGTGGAGTTCAGAAAGAAGCCAAAAATGTTCTTGCTTGTGTAATTTTCAGCTAAGATTGGTTGAACTTGATTCTCGAACGTGATGTTTTTCCATCAGCTTATGTAACTCTAAACACAAATGTGATACCATGTTCTCTGGCAGAGAAGCTAGAAAGGTTACAGTTCAGTGGGATTTGGAATGTGGAAAAACAAACCTATTTAAAATTGTAATAAATAAATAAATAAATAAATAATACAATATTCCTTATCTTTTAAAGGCATCTCTTGCCTGCCTATCTGAAGAATAAAGAAGCCTGAGCTACTTTTTGATTCCTTTTTTTTCAAGCATCTTTATCTTTTGGAGACTTACTGCTCTTTGAGGCCTGCTAGTAATGCTCGTACTACACAAAAATACTGCTGCTGCCAAGGCATAGCATTAAGACTCTCAGTATACACATTCATGTGCTTGACATATTTCCTGCCATATTTAAGATACTTGCTATCATTTCCACAGTAACTTATAGTATCAAATGCTACAGTCATTGTTCATACAGGTAAAATTCTGACTCTAGCATTGCCTAAGATGTAGCTCAAAATCTTTATTGTGTTGTGTACACCCACTTTAATGGTGAAAGCTCCTTGTTGAGTACATGTCCACGGGTTACTGCTTATGCAAGAAAGTTGTACTGTGGCTGCATGTTCCTTAATGAGATTAGGCAATCAATTCATATACTCTCTCATTCTGTCAATTGCTTTACTGCCAGTAAGAGGACATTTATATAACTTAACCTGCACAGAAAACCACATCCCTTCTGTTTGAGAGATGAGACTGATGACAGACTGTGAATTTCCATGTGTGGTTTTGGAGCAGCAGCTAGGTCTTGTCTTTATTAATACCCTGCAGCAACTTTGTTCCAGACTGTGTACTAATTTTTTATGAACAGTAATGACTCTCATATCTTCACATAAGGCATCCAGCATTTCCTCACAATATAGCTTTTCTTCGAGGAGGTATTGCTAAACCTCAACAAAGCTGAGAAGCACTCTAGAGAACTTACTACCACTACTAGAGTGATGCCAGCTGTCAGAGAGTTCACGGAGGGGAAAACCACTTGGCCAAGAACCTTAAATGCAACTACCAAAAAAGATACCAAATCAAGACTAGAGAGGCGTGAGGGGAAAAAATACTTCCTAGGAAGGAGGACAACAGGGGACAGTAGAGAAATAGTGGAACCAAGGCCACATTTTCTTTGGCTCAGCACCCAAATCACCACCACCATCATCAACAGCATCAAATCGGGCAGGTGAGTAGGAAGCTGCATGTTCTCGTGCAGATCTGATGTGCAGTGAGGAGAGGGGGGAGATAAATTGTGCAGTACCTCCATCACCTGACTGTTAGTGCTGGATAACACAGATCTTAGACAATCCTGCTCCAGAACCTCTTGTTAGGAACTGGACTGTCATGCCTACTGCTGGCTACCAAATGCTAGATGTAGAAAAGAGCAGCTGATGCTATGTGAACTAAGCAGCAGAAAAGGTACCATTTCTGTTGTGCTTCATGGTGTTGTCTACAGCAGAAGCAAAACATTGCATGGTAACTCTTGCTCACGTTGTCTGAAAGTAGTCATTTTGTGGGGCAGTCCTTCTAGTGAAGAACATTTGCTGACACCATTTGTAATGAAAACACAGAGAAAATTAACTCGGGCAGTAGAAGGCCATTGCCTTACCAAAAAATGATGCCATAGCTCAGGGATGAGAAACTTCGATTCTGCAAGCCAGATATGCTGTCAGACCATACCTCATTGCCCGTCTTCCCAGGGATCCCAGAGTCCTCATAGAAGTGTATCTGTTGTATGACCAAAACACAGGGAGAAAACTAGTGAATCTGCGCTTGCAACAGGGGTGATTGGCATGTCCCACCACAGGCAGGAGCATATCTAAGAACAGATAACTGGATACATGACAAACACAGCCAAACTACATTTGGTTTCCATTTGTTTCACGTTTCTATCAGCAGACAGAGATGAGTCCCTGACAGTTCGTAGGAGAAGGCTGAGGACATTAAACAGATTTACATGGGTTTTTTTAAGTGACAAAACTATATCCATTAAACCAGTTGTTGGTGGTTTTATTCTTAAAAAGTTTTGTGGGGCCCTAAGTTTTTTAGGCTTTAGTTCAGGGGAAGCCAACTGAAAATAGTCCTGTTCATCTTAGCTGCCTTTTGTAGCTCACTTAGGAGGTGGTGTTGATGGTTCTCCATATGAAAGTCTCCCTTGTGTACTGTACAAATATAACCATTGCAGTATGCATTGAAGTTGTGCAGGTAACTAATGAAATCTGCAAAATGTGCTTGAGAACAATTGGTGTAATAAGCCTTGGTCTTTCTCCTAAATAATCAAGGAAACATCAGGGACACTTGCTTTCTCCATGTTCTTGAACAAAATCTGATTTTTAAAAAAAATTGCCTGTCTGTTCATTGAGAAACTATTTGAGATTTAGCTGAAGGATCTTGGAAGCTTCATAAACAGAGGGGAAAAGAAGCTACAAATTTTTTCTGAGCAGGAGCCTCCTAAGTAGATCCTGGAGATAAATGTTATGGTGAAATCTGCAAATTTAAAACAGATTATTGGCTGCTTAGATTGAAGGCTGGCTGGGGTCAATTTTGCTATCAGACAATTTTAATTAAGGCATATTGAATTTCTCCAGGAGGCTAATTTATTTATTTATTTCCTATTTGGTGTAGCGTGTAGAGAAATTTTATTTCTTATTTTGGCACAGAATTTTTATAGCTCTCAGGGCTTCTTGAACTGGCTATTCAGCATTAGAAAGATTAAGATTAGTGCAAGTAGGAAGTTATAAAAGCTACAACTACAAAAAATGATAACTGTGTATTCACAAAAGAGTAAGATGTTCTAGATTAGTAACAAATAAAGACTATGTGATGTTCAGACTCAGTGACAGTAAGAAACTATACAGTAGTAGACAGCACATTTCATGTTTTCATGTCTTCATTTTTAACAAATGGAGAAACTAAGGATGGAAACAAATAGTACGAGTTGCCCAAGGCTACACAGCACATCAGTGATGAAGTTGGGAATATATCCCAGATACCTGTCTACCCAACAATGCTACTTCTGTCTGCGACCACTGCTTGAGGTTCTCAGGCCGCACGTCTGCCATAGTGTCCAAGTACAGACCTCAAGCATAGCCACACAATGGCATGGGCCTCTGGCCCTGTCCAAGCTGTCTCCCATGCCTGGGATCTGTTGAGAAGTGCATCAGGTCACCAGACTGCTGTTTCTTTGAGCTCACTGGTCCTACCTTAAGCGTAACAGGTCATGGTTTTTAAGTTAGGTAATGATACAAGGCTGCTACTTTCAATGTGGCACATTTACCTAGTTGAAATACAGTGCTCCCTGCCTCCCTTCTAAATGACACCTAAGGCAGTGAACAAAAGAAACCATAGTACCTTGTTGCAAATACAGAAAACATAGGCATGGCTATGGAGAGTGAGAGGTGAGAGCCTCATATCCAGTGCCTCAAAGTTGCCAGTTTGCATTTTCACCATAATTGTTTTTAAGTAGCTGAAGAGAGAGACTTCGTCACACCTCCGGAACTTCAACATTGAGTCAGACAGACATAGGTACAGCTTGGACGAATAAGTGAATATTCTGTAGAGCTCAGTACAGATACTGTCGAAGTCCAGAAGCAGAGTCCAACAGACTACAAAAGATATGAAATGTGACATCCATGAAAGGATCAGGAGCCCAGCATCCCTGAAGATCCAGTTATCAAATAAGGTATCACTAGTTTGATTTACAGTACTTTTTAATGGGTTGGAATACTACAATGGCCTCGTCTCTGGCAGAGAGTAGCACCTTCTCCATCCAGTTAGTGCCAAGTGGCATCTATCATGCTCCCAACCTTTTAATTCTAACTTTGGCATACAAAAAAACATGGAGGACATTGCTATGCCTTCTAATCATGCCATATTTGCTTCCTGCAGGTGAACGGCCTTTTGAATGCAACTGGCAAGGATGCAACAAGAAGTTTGCTCGCTCCGATGAGCTGGCCCGCCATTACCGTACTCACACTGGAGAAAAGAAGTTCAGCTGTCCTCTCTGTGAGAAACGCTTCATGCGCAGTGACCATCTGACAAAGCATGCCCGTCGCCATGCCAATTTCCACCCGAGCATGCTCAAGAGGCGAAGTGGAAGCGGCTCAAGAACCGGGTCTGTCAGTGACTACAGCCGCTCAGATGCCTCAAGTCCAACGATTAGCCCCGCCAGTTCCCCATAGACCTGCCTGCACTGGATGTCAGCACTTTGCCTCTAATACCTAACGTGGAGTTTTGTTTGTGTTGCACACATTTAAAAAACTCTGTTGCTTCCCCTCCTCAGTTCCCCACCCCCTTTTTTTAAAAAAAAAAAAAAATAAAAATCAGTAAATAGCTGCCTCCCACTGCAATTTCCAGTCAAATCTTCTTTACTCAGCCACACAAGTGGCGATTCTAACCTCATGGACAGACTTATATGTTCCACTTAGTGACTCCTGCTGTCTCAATATTTCATACATTTTGCAACAATTTACAGACCCTCTTGATTATTCTTTATAAGAAAATGAGAAAATCTAAAAAAAGAAAAAAACCACCTAATTCACCTCAGGTGTCAAACTAGTTTTCTAAGACCGGATTGCACAACATGAGCATACGTACACTTACAAATCAACTGTGTTGGATTGTATCCCTCTTGTCCTTTCTCAGGGATGGATATTTATGTTACACAATAATTACAATGAAGACACACCCTAACCGCAGCCTTACTCTGTAAATATATTTGCACTCAGAAGCTTTTTGTTAGGTTCTTTCACACACTGGGGAAAAATAAAAAACAAACAAACAATACGAAAACCAAACCAGTACTGGAATGTCCTACCAGACTCTTCCATTGTTTGTTTTCCTCATTATACACCTGCACTGGGGAGTGTCCAAACAGGAGTCTTGTCTTTCTTCAAGCTGCCCTCTGCTTTTGGTAGCAAGCTGTCTTTTCACTTTATGCTGAAGATGCTCCAAAACCAACTCCCTATTACAAGAATCTCTGTGAGGTTGATAAACTTGTTTGTTTGTTTTTTTGATGCTAGATAAAATTCTGAGTAAAAAATCTAAACAAGATGCCTTAAGTAAATAATCTAAATCATGAGGAAACATATTTACACTGGGTAACATTTTATTGCAAGGTGGCGTGGGATTTCGGAGGCATTCTGTCGTCGCTCTCTACAAGTTGTAAAGCTCTCTGCACTGCTTGTTCAGTATGGGACCAAGAGAATATTCAAATCAAACCACACTGACTTGAACAATTTCCTTTATTCCTTTTTTTTTCTTTTTAATGAACTATGGAAATAGCATAGCTGAACCAATGTCCACCAAAACATTGATCAAGGTACTTACCTACTGTACAGCTGTATCTTAGCAAGACAAATTGGCTAAAACATAGTTTCTGTATCCTGTTGCATCACAATCATGGTCACTGATAAAAGGAAGCAAGAATCATAAGGTGTCTTCTGACTGGAAAAATAAACCACACATTTTAAAGTTTTAAAATAAAATTACATTCTAGCTCAGCACTACTACAAGTTTATCAAAAAATCACATACCAGCCTAAAGTAAGGTGCTCTAATTTCTGAGTAACTGCTTAGCAACAAAAAGGGAGTCTTGGCTAGTTTTGAATAACTTTCAAATATTTGACACTAGATAGAGCACTAGGAGGTAGATTTTTATGTTTTATATGGTAGAAAATACAGGAAAAGACCAGGAGCATTGTGATGTACTGGAGACCTCATTGGCAGCAAATACAATTTCCTTGGTTTGGCTGGGTCTGATGGTGCATATTATAAATTCAGGTCCTTTGGATTCTCGAATTTTTGAAGGTTTTCTTGTTTTTACTGTAGGGTATAAATGCAGTTAAGTGTAGCATGGTGAAAAGAAACTACGCCAAACCTGCTGTTTGGTATCAAGTGAATGGCTCCACATTCCAAATGAACCTGTCTCTTACTTGCTGCTTTGCATTGATCCAATTTTGCAAGTTTTTATTGTACTGTATATTAACTGTGAGAGGCTAATATAGATTTCCAAGTAGTTTCATAGGTACTTCCATAATATTTACATTATTCCTAATACTACTCATTCTGTTAGTTGTTTGCATAAATACTTAAAGACAGTTCAAAGTGCAGTATTTTTTTTCATGTTCATTTGCTTTAAATTTTGCCTCTATTAAATCACAATTTTCCCCTTTTGAGTTGGAAGACGTGAGGCACGATTCTACTGTTTCATTTCAGAGAAAATGAAAGAACATCGCAAAGATTTTTAGCAAGACAACAAATACTGAGTTTGTGCGATGAGTTGCCTAACCACTGTGAGTGAGGGGAATGTGAGTTAAGGGAAAGCGAGATCTGTTTGCCTCCATATATTTCCTCTTTTCTTTTTTTTCTTTTAAATCTCACCTACTGAGATACACAATTTTAACAACTTGATACAATTCAGGTAACCGGAATTCACATTTCAACCATTTCTGTGACTGCTAAAAGTGCTCTTGTGCTGTAGTTAGTAAAGAGGCATTTAAGATACCTTGCTAAAGGAATTCTACAGGTCAGCTGTGTCTTGTGCATATACTTTGAAACAAGTCANAAGGAGAACTAAGTATCAGCAAAAATCATAGCTTTCGTGTTCTGTTTGTTGTAAAATCATCTTTTCCAACAAGAGCATCATTTAATCTTTAGCAAAGGAGGAACCAGTCCAGTCCATTTACTTAGGGCATAATAGTTTAGCATGAATCAGTAGGTGCATTACAAACAGCTTGTTTTAATAGCCTGGAGAAAGAATATTTGCACCAGGTTCTATTCATACTGAGATTATAGGATATAAAGACTATGGACGCCTATTCTGAGTGAAACATGAAGTATGTAATCTTTAATGCAAACAGTACGTTAAGCATTTTATGTGTATTCCTCGTAGATATCACTAATAATTCTCCAAGTTTAAGCGGAAAAAGAAATTGGTTCAAAGTCGAATTTCAAGTTCAGCCAGTTCATCTAATGAGGCTATGAGACTATATATAGCCAACATAGATAGACTTTCAGGAAATTTGTTGTTAAAACTTTTTTTTATTTTACATCTTAGTTGTAAATACCTCAGAGTGTGTTAGGCTGACAGTCAAATTACTGTGTTTTAGTATCCTAGCTAGAGTTTCAAGTATCTGCATTAAATACTTCATACATAGTAACTTTAGGATAAAATTCCAAACCACTAGTAGTTTCCAAAATTGAATGTGAACAAAACTTCTCTTAGTATTTTCATATGGAGAGAGAGTGGGGTTTTCTAGCATCTGCTAGATCCTAGAAAAGAAGCAGAAGCACCAGCAAGGTCATGAGACTCCATTCTCATGATGGTTCCTCCTGAGTTTTGCAGATATGAGAAGTTCGAGCAGCTCAAATTATGTTCTGAAATCTGGGTGCTTATCCAAGCTAACCTCAGATCTTTACCTTTTTGTTGTTTCACCCAGCGGTGTAACCTAAAACAGTCTCCTGGCATAGCAAGCACTGCACACTCTGGAAATACTGGTCTGGCAAGGTGCAGATTTCTTCACAGTTCTCCACTTGGAGAAGGGTGCATCTCTCCTCCTTCCTCCTTCTTTCCCCATGCAATCTGTTGAGGTGTATACCCACAAACTACAAAATTGCCCTATTTTTTCTTTCAATTTCACAATATATAACAGGTTTATTATTAAGAAAGCCCTGCAAGTTTGTTTGTTTTTCTCCAGCCATGATTCTAGCTTCCTCTCTAAGAGTTGAGCTTAACTGCTTTGCTATAGGGAACGGGTGCAAGTCAAAATCATCACTTTGCTACCACCACTCAAGTGAAACTAAAGACGCTTTTGGAAACTCCTTCATCCCTTCCATTAGCCTCATTCTGTGCAAAGGCCTAAGGTGCATTAATGGCCACATGAATTCAGTTTTCATCCTGCTTCTTGGAAAGCAGTCCTGGTAAACTCCTGGCAGCTAGATTTTATTGTGAAAATTGTTTGTATCTGCAAATTAGTTGCTTTTATAATATAGACATAGTATCTGTTTACATAACTGCAAAGGTATATATTTATAACAAGTCATCAGAAGCCTCTGTTTGATGGTAACACCAAATTCCTGTATGTATCCTACCCTCTTTACTGCATTAACCCTTGCAGTAACTTTTTAGTTATGAGAGCCTCTGTACACCTTTAAAACCTCATTACCTTCCATCCAGACATTCAGTGCTTTCCATGTTTATGCAGCCAGGCAGTAAAAGGCTGTGCAAGGAGCTTACCTGTTTCTAGCTATTCACATTCACAGCTGCTTTTCTCCAGTTCTTTGGCATGAGCTCTAGAATTTGTACTGTGTGAAGTGCATTGTTATTTGGGGAACATGGTTTGGGAAGAAAGAATAAGAAAAATTAACTCTGCATACTTAAAGCTTGCCTTTTCATTGCCATTTGGTTTACTAATTTCATTAGGTGATGCCTACAAACTGACTTTCAGGTGCTCTTTTATTACATCACACCATCTGTTTATGCATTGGGTGCTAACATACAGCCTATGTCAGTGAATGGTGTGATGAACGTCTGTATTTTTAACTCTTTTGGGGATAAAGCTATAGCTTTAGGCAAAAATAACCAAATTATACTTATTTACCCCATAAGCCAGAATATAGAATGCAAAAGCCCATCCACTGGTATAGGTTTGAGAGAGAGATATATAAATATTTATATATATGGATTTATGTAAGTATATGCACATATATAAAAATACATATATATGTGTATATTGTATAGTACTTGTATATATACATAAATACACAGCAGTGGGTATATACTACACACTGAATAATGAAGGGATGTCTGCAGGGCAAAAATAGATATCCATTTCATTATAACTAGTGATGCGTCTGAACCAAAATCCTAGGTTGAAACGCCATTGCATTTGAAAGTTTGAACCTGTTTTTTGAGATTTGTGGTTGAGTTTCATCTCTGGTTACAGCTGCAGTTACTTGTGTATATATGCATTCTGGGGGACATGTGTGCGTGCACATGTGCTTTTTCACAAGCGCATGCCGGTGTGGGTGACAGAGAATATGTGTGCCAGTAAGCGTGCGTGTGTTTACATACATATTCCCAGCTTTGGTGAACTATAATATTACTGGTGTCATCTTCACTTGTACAGTTTTACCAGCAGCACATGAATGCTTCCATGGGTCACTTTTCAACTCTTTTACATCACTACATTGAAGTATTACAGTTGTACAGTTATATGTTCATCTATTCTGCTCTGCTGTAACTTTTTATGTATTTTGTACTGCATAGATTATATATTGTGATAATGTCCTATGCAACAACAATAAAAAAGGAAAAAGAAAAAGGAAGAAAATTAACAACTGTAAAATACCGTCTTAATTTGTATGCATGGTTAGTGACGTTTACATTTTCCAAAATAAAACTTACTATGAAAAATTGTTTTTCTCTTAATTTCCTTCTCCATGTATCTGTTAAAAGGCATCAATTGTTAATATTTCTGCTGTTCATTTGAGGCTTGATATCTTTTTTGATATCTTTGTTTAAATTTCACCCAGTGCTATTGTTTAAAATAGGATTTTTTTTAATCATGGAGAGAAAGTGTCTGTGATGTTTGTTTTTTACTCTCCTCTGCTTTAACCAGTATTTTAGAGTTGCATAGTGAAATTCCTGTCACAAAGGTGGTATATACTGTGTTTTTCTTTACGAGATAGTTATGGGATTAGGATGCATGACTTCAAGGTCAGAGACTCTGCCATCCTTTCTTTGAAAGCCCAGCTCCTTGGAAATTTCTGCTATCATCTCCACAAGTGGCAATGTCCTGTCAAAACAGTAGTTATTTAATCTCACAGCACCCTGAAATGTTCTTTCCTAATTTGAAGATGAGGAATTTGAAACACAAGGGATTTGAGCGACTTTCTCAAAGACACAAGGCAATGGCAGATGTATGCCTTTATCCTCCTTTAAAAGTAACACCACACCCCCAGGAAAACAATTTTGTGCCCTGTAATGAGTCTATAGAACGTTATCACTGATTGCAAAAATAATTTAAAACAGTAAACTATTTTTGAAAGATGAAAGCTAAAACATCCATACTAAGCTAGGGGCAAGTGTGGGAATTACTTTAAAATTAGTACATTTTCTTGTGCAGGGATCATGAAAACTGTTCAGAGCAAATAACTTGGAGAGCCGTTATCTTTAATAGCAGGTGTCCCCATGTATTCATTACAAAGTTGAACTGTCAGTGCTATTCATTATCTCTGACCATGCGCCAGTTAGTTTTTACATCTGTATGTGTCTGTGATCAGCTGCTGTTTTATAACTTACACAGAGGAACTAGCTAAATCACAAAATGCTTAACTATGTAAATGCAGTATTTAAGGGCTTGTTATCTGAGAATAACATACTCATTGCGCACACAGTGGATAGCCTCGACTCTTTTAGTGAACTCTCACTGGCACAGCAGACATTTAAAATACTTCAGCAGAAAACCACAGGTTTGCTTCGCTCTCTTGTACTAACATTAGCATGATGTGGTCTCTACTGCTTATTCTCAATGTCTGTGTTGTAACTGGGAAATCCCAGGCAGAGGACTCTGAAGCATTCAGGTTGTGAGAATCCTCAGGCAAGAATCCTGGTAAACCACCCAATACCTGAGTGAGTTGAAGTCCCCTTACAGACCTCGTGTACCTGTCTGTTGAACTTCCTCCATTTCAGATCCACTGCAGTAACTAACATCACCCTACCCCTGGCAGTCTTTCCCTTAATGCTTCCCCAGATGTTGTCTCATCCCATTCACAGTTTAGTCCATTTTTTGCCCTTGAACACACAGGCTACGCAGCTGCTTTAGAAGTCACATTGGTTTTTGCTAGTTTGTTCCTATGGAAAGGGTGTGACACGTCTAACCTCTGCCGCTACCCAGTTTTTCGGCCACTTGCTCTATCTGAATTCACTGTACTGGGGGGGAAGGTGCTGAGGGGTCTTTTTTTGCTGATGCTGGAGAAAGTTGATACAGACTCTTGGTCCTCTTTTCTGTGAAGGAATGAGTCATGAGTTCCTTGAAAATACAGGTTACACAACATTTCTAGGCACTGTTTGTGAAAATGGGCCCTGAAGAGTAGCATTTATGAATTCTTCCTACATGAAGGGTCTGCCTCATGTTTGATAACAGAACAGTCAGAGATTGTTTTCTAAACTTCCTAGAAGAATGAAAAGAGAAACAAATCCTTCTAAAAGGATATACCTTTTCAGTTTAAGTGTGGAGTTGTTGCCTTGGTACTGTAATGTTATGTGCCTCCCCACCCAGACACCCACACTCCTCTAGAGACGTGTATGTTAACACATTCTCATCCGCAAAAGAAACTTCCCCTCTCAGATTGCTAAATGTATGGGTTTCTGTCTTGCCTGTGACTCAGCATTTGCCATGAAATGTTCGTAGACTTGGCAGTAGTCCATCCGTTCAGAAGAGAAGCAATAATACTCCTAGAATTAGGATGGGATTTTCCTATTTACGTTTACCTGGGTATCATGTCTGGCTTCAGAGTAGTCCATCTGAAGGTTCATTGCCCCAGCTTTTCAAGGAACCACACCTGTGGCATGCTTCGCTAGTTGACCGCAAGAAATTAAAGTAACATAAATATAAATACACAGTCAATAGAAACAGAGAGAAAAGTGAGAGAAGATGGAGATTGAAATAAAAAAGAGGTGAGGACAATGAGACGAGCTGAGTGTTTCTGGAAGTTGACCAGAAAGGCTCATACAGCACCAGAATCAGCATGGGGCTTCCTAAAGAATTTCAGAGCAAGCAAGCTAGGGAGCATCTAAAGATGACCAGAGGCCGCATCATCTTTTCTAAGAGCAGTAGAGGAGGGAGCTAAGTCAAACGGTGATCAAGCAGACAGGGACACGTGTCTAGCTAGCTACAAGGCATTGCTAGCACAGCTAAGAGTATAAAGAGAGAGAGGGGTTATTTTAATAGATTTCTCAATCCATGCACCAGACAAGGGAGGAGAGTCTGGATGCCCAGATACCTGAGCAGCAAGAGAGGAAGAGGGAAGCATGAATGAACACTGGCGTTGGGATCCGGATTTGTGCTTTGGGCAACTCAGAGAACAAGATTCCATTAAACAACTCTGGAGAACAAAAAAATAGTGAAGAAAAGAGATCTGAGAAAACCTGAATGGGGTTTTAGGCAAGAACAGGCCCCAAAGTTCTGCTAACAAAACCCAGATGCTGACCTCAGTAATAACTCTACCTCACCAAGAAAAAACAGCTCTAGAGTATGATTGCTGCCTCATCATAATTGTAAATGAAGGATCAGCCTGTCCTACCTGGTTGGTGCTGGCAGGAATTAGATTCAATCTTTGGGTCTCACTGGCTGGAACAACTGTTGAACAGGAGGAGAGGGGTTGGCATCAGGGCCTGCACTAAGAGAGGCTCCAAAAAGCTGTTGCTGGCAGGTCGCTGCTGAGCTGAGGTTTCTTTCTCTACATCACTGGATAAAGGTGCCTCCTGTGCACAGAGCACAGGTTGGAGCCTTGTGCACTGGTGCTTGCAAGGTACGCTCCAGAGGACCGCAAAGGCTGACAGTGCCCAGGCTGGCTTGTGCAGAGGTGGCCCAAGTGTTCTTCCCAAGGCCTGCCCAGTATGAATGGGACGTCTCCCAGAGGGAGCGTGCAGTGTTCCAAGTGGGTGGATGAGAGACCACCACTGAGAAAAAAGGCCCAGTCGAAGGACAAGAGAGATGGTGCTGTTAGAGAGAGAATTTCAGGTGTATGGCAGCATTGAAAGAGGAACAAGATGAAAAAATGTGGGAAACAGATGAAGGTGCAATAAACGTGTAATGTGAGGTAAAGAGGGGGAAGATAACTATAGAAAAATAAGAAAGGCGTATAGAGCAGGTCAATGTTATGTCATTTTCTGGAGAGAAAAAGAAAGGCTTAAAGTGCAAAATCCAAAAGGGGGTCTAGAGGAAAGAGTAAGATAGCTCATGTGGTGGGATTCCCAACAGACTAGAAGGTAAGGCATAGTGCATAATAAACAGGACATTGTGTCTTTAAGAGACCAATGTTTGTGTTTTCCCATGCTCTCCTATTGTGGAAATAACTTTCTGAGTCATTTCTCTGATCCTGGAGACAAACTGAACAGACACAAAACATAACAAAACACAATAGCAACGGGAAGAGAAAAATTCCTCCCTCCCCCTCCCACCACACACGCGTTTTACGTCAGTGATCTGAATGCACTCAAAGCTTCCAAGTGGGAGAGAAACGGTGCAGATCAACAGTGTTGTTTGGTACAAACTTTTTGAATCAAGTTCACCTTCTCCACCACTGCATAAACAGTTAAAACATGAAAGCCACACTTCCCCAGTCTGTTACTTTTAAATGTGTTATCCAGTCTCTTTGGTTGAAAGTCTTACCTTCCTGATTTCCCACAGACAGTGAACTGCAACAGGAATTTGCTAGCTTTTTAAAACTTCAAAGCTTTGCACTTCAAAGACCCTACAGTTTTTCTCTCAAGCCTCATGCCCCACCCTCTCAAAAAAAAGATGTCAGTTTGGGACACTCTCAAAATGCCGCATTTGGAAGTTCACATACATCTAAAAATCAACATCACAGCTGTGCTCTTCCCAGAGGGGAGTAGAGATGGGGACCCACACAAGTTGCTGGCCCCAAACCCAGCCTGTATCAAGACTTCCTACACCAAAATGTAGAATCACCCCTGATCAGACCCGAGATGAGTCTTTCTCTGTTTCTCCCTTTAGCCTCTGTTACTGTGTTGAGAACTATCTCAAACCCTTTGATGTTACAGACAGTAAGGTCCCATGAAGTTGCAGGGCCTTACAGGTTTGGTGTAACATGCGCCCTTTTTGTTGACTTTGGAAGCCACAACACAAATCCCAAGCTTTCCCCCTCTGGGGCTGCCATACAGACTGGTCTTTGCAGCCCGCTGGCAGGAACAGGATGAACAGAGAGGAAGAGGAAAGTTTTGCTCAGGATTGGCAGTGCCTCCTCTGCAGCGGCAGCGAGCGTTGCTCCAGGGCAGGCGGCAGGCGTTGGCTGACTGCAGGAGGCAAGCAGGTTGGCAGATCCCTCAGAAGACACGACCTACACCCACCTTCCTCCCTGTGGAAGAGGTGCCACTCCCAGGGCTGAGGGTGTGAAAGCAACCACAGCCCTCCCCAGTGTTTGCAGCTTTCGCTAAAGACTGTGTCGGGGCTGGTTTCCCCCTAACGTGCCCTCCCGAGCAGCTGCACTGAATCATCTGGGCGAGCCAGCAAGATGCAAGCCCGGGAGACAGGAACTGTGTGCAGGGTGGGACTGCACAAACAGCAAGACTGGGTGAATAAATCAGGCCTGGCTGTTGGCTTCCCTGTAAGAAACCTTCCATTAAGGTTCCACTGGGTATTTTTGGACACCACCTGTCTATTTTTAGGAGGGATAATTAATGCCAAAGGAAATAAGGAAAAAATTAAGCTTTAAGTTCAAGAATGGAAAATTTTGTATTCTCCATGAAATCACTATGATTAAGGAGAACTAAAAAGGAAGGGTTACATTTCAGGAGTAAAAATAGGCTACAAGTCACCGTAAAAATTGTATGTTACATGGTGTTTGCTGAGAGGGGAAGCATTTCAAGAAGACAGTGCTTCGCCGCTTAACTGTTATTAAATAGGAGTGAAGGCACAGCTGAATGCCCAGCTTTAAAATGCAGCTGTCCTCTAGCTGTGTTTTTGTACAGCGCTCAGCTGTGCTGAGGCTCCCAGCTTCTCTGTGTGTTGTGATCTGGCATTGTGGGGGGGCTGGCAGGGACCTTGAGAATAACTGGCACAGGCTCTACCCAACTCTGCCCATGAAGTTAAACAGTAAGGAAAATCCCAGCCAAGTTACATAGCACCCTCACCAGGTCCTTAAAATAATCTGCCTGAAGTACAGGGCTATTATAAGGCTAGAAAATCTGTTTTATGAACTCAGATGGGAAGTTCTCAGAAAAAAACCTGCCCTCTTGGATACCAGAGCCAAAACGTGACGCAACAATGTGTGCAATGCTTTCAAAATTCAGCTATTATTTTTACTGATAGCAAGGACTTAGATTCACATCCCTCAGCCTTATGACTGAGTCTTCTGTCAGTGTTAATGTTACCATTGCCTGTAGAAGAAAAAAGCCTTTCCTTAGTCATCTTCTGGTTGTGTGTTCACATCCCATCTCACTCCGAAGAGCAGCTGTTTCAGAGCAGGGCCTCCTTGCTTGCCTGCTCAGCATCTTCAGCACAGCACCTTGCAGTCAACACAGACATGAATGGCATCTTTGCCCTCCTCCAAGGAAAAACACTGACTCCCTACTATCCAACTGCAGTCCACATTCACTGTTACACACACACAAAGTTTTATAGTGTAGGGGTCACCTCATCTTAGACCAAGTCCAGCTTCTAAACTCCTGACACCACAGGGAACAGTTGTCTGAAATATCTAATAGAAGTGGGACATGTCAGGGGGCAGTAGCCAATATCTAAAGCAGTACCTCCCTTTTAGGTGCCTCTGAAAAGAGTTGTCTCTTTGCATCATCTGTGAGGTTTAACAACAAATTTCATGTGGCCAGACCGGATGCTTGCTCTCCCTGTGCCAAAGAGCTTACTTGCTGCTCCTACCCATCTGACATAGGCAGGGCCTTACGTAGGCAGCCTTCTCTGCTCTACCTATGGTAAATATACTCACGTACTTACTAATTAAGATGTTATTTGTAACCAGGTCCTACACTAGCCACTGCCATTTGCTCTACTTCCTACTCACTTCAATCCAGTGATCAGGACTTTTTATCGTAATTGGCAGATGAAGTCTGTCTATGTGTGGTATTTTACATTTAAAAAAAACTTGAATATACCACAACTTACATGCTGTTGGCTGTTGAATCTTGCGTACGATGTATGGATGCTTGGGTCTGCCTTGCTTTCATTCCAGTCACTCCAACAGTTTTCAGCCTTGGTAGGCACCCTGGAGGTGATTTGCTGTAGAATGAAAAAAGTAAATTCAGTATTATTCTGCACAGCACTGAGACAGATGGCTTTTCTATTCGGATGGTTCTGTGACCTTCTTGAGTGAACAGAGTGACAACATTTTTCTGTGCAGAAAGACAGTATTTTCATCTTGCAACTGTAAAATGGGGCATAACAGAGGGAGGCCAGGAATCCTTTGGGAATCTCTCCAGCCCCAGGAGCTCAGGTAATTGCCTTGGCCTTTGCTTCCTCAATCAGATTTCTCTTGGGTTTTGTGCTGCACATAGCTAGACATTTGGGCAAATACTATGGTCATAGTAATTATAATAATGGTTTTGTTCATTTTTTGTCTTAGATTCACAGCACTTTGTGAGTTTAGATTAGTGGTTTAGCAGCCTTGTAAACCATTATTATCAGCTCGCAGTGTAGCCCCATGAAGTCTGTTTTCTCCTTAACGTCTTCATCAATCCCTCCTAGGAGACAGACAGCCGGCATGTCAGCCAGTTTCTACTTCTGTTTTAGGATCCTTATGCCCCTCTGAGTTCTCCACTCTTCCTAACTCTGGCCTTTTTTTTGTGTGTTTTTAGGTTATTGACCTTGAGGGGCAACATCTGCAATGCACTCTCCATTTACAGTATGTCCCTGATCAGCCACTCATTCTTCCCATGCGGTAACTGTCATGCAGATGCTTTTCAGTGGTGCAATTCCATTGTCATAATTTCCGATGTACACTGAAATTAGACAAGGGAGAACCAGGCCCTACAACAGGGAGGAGAAACTGAGTTTTTCCCACATGACTGGTACTTGCTCTTGATCTAAGTTTTATAGCTATGTTAGGTTTCTTGAACTACTTTCATTTTGCTTCCTCTGAGTTAACAATATTAACAGCTTTATTTTGGCAAGGCATCCAAGTTAAGTGCAGTTTTGGGGAGAGGTTCTCCATTTGTTCTTTAAAATGCACTTTTTTCTTGCAAATGTGGTTACATGAAGAAAAACATCACAATTGTGTTATAAGTAAAGGGAGTCTTTCAAATGTGATAAACCAGAGCGATACACAGATTTATTTCAGGAGACCACAAGAAGTAAAACACATGAGGAAAAGCCTGTAGAAATACTGGGTAGATGTGAAAACTGAAGACCATAACTATAAGCAATGAAGAATAACTCAGAAATGATTGGGAAAATATTAAGAGTGAATAATAAAGGGTGAGAAGGCTCACTGTGAGGTGACCTCACTGTTTCACTGGAGAAGGGTTTAGCTGCAAAGTACAGCCTCATATCCTGAAGAAAACTCTGCTTTTGAACACAATTTTGAACACAATTCGTAAAATTTGAACACTTTTGTAAAATCAAGTATGCACTTACATATGGTTAATTTTGTAAAACGTTTTTGTTTTCAAGCTAGCTAGTTACTGAACTATTTAAAGTATTCAAATCCAGTCTGAAAACCCATATATGATATGCTTTTTAACAGTTCTGGCTACAGAGCTGCTCTCTAGTTCTAGGGGTAAAGTTTACCCAGTCAGTAATCTCTCTTGAAATTTATTGATGTTATAAATGTCAAGGTTTAGAAATCTGACTCACATGGGGGCTCCAAAAACGCTGCTTTTTAGAAATATTTTCTAGTAACACATGGAGTTTAACTGAGCCATCTGCGTAGAAATCAAACAAATGAAAATTTAAAACAAAAAGCTTTCATGTAGCAAAGATGATTTCTACATTTAAACAGCATCAGGAGTAAATGATGTAACTTTTTTGATAGGATTTGAAGTTACCAGAAATCAGTATAAATGCTAGTTAGTTTGGTGAGGGAAAAAAATGCCACAGAAAATTTGAATCAGTTGTGACAAAGCTGACGGGCTAGGAAGAATTCCTGTCTATCAGCACTCTACAGATGTGGGCTATTTCCTCTCTTTTCATTAAGAAATCAAATTTTCACTATATGCTATTAAAAATATGCATCTATCACCAGTTTTCTGTGCAGTGGTATGTGACACCTGCACTGCTTCCTGCATGCCCCCAGTGGGAGATCAATCAATGGTTCACTGGTAACGGGTGTCCAGGGGTGATTCCAGTGCAGGTTAGTGCAGTGAGAAGGAGGTTCACCCCAGAGCCATTTGACAGGGTGACCCAAGGGAAGTAATGATTTAATAACACTGATTTTCCTCTCTAAAACTCTTTATAAGAGAGATTAGAGACAAGAAAAAAAAAATAAAATGTTCTTTTCAAAATTTCTGGATTGACTGAACACTCATCCATAATACTTCTGAGCAGACAGTGAAAAGGAAACAAATCTCCCAAAACAAGCTGAGGGAATCTGAATGTTGGGATTTTGGCCAGGATGCCAATCAGGGAGGCCAACCAATGCTAGATTTCAACAAGTAAAGCCTTATGTTGCTTTAATGTCCTTTCCCCAGCAAATCTCAAAATGTTTCTTGAGTGTCAATTCCAGTTCTGCAAGCAAGTGTGCCCTGTGTTTTCCTGAAGCACTCTTGGAGTCGATAAAGCTCTAGAAGGATTCGGGAATCTGATCATATTGAACAAATTGCATGACTGTGTCCTTTAAATCAATACAAAAAGAGTACACAAGAATTATCTTATGTACCATTACAATAAAGGTAAAATAATTCCAGTATCAATCAGCCAGGCAGAGAAGTTTAATAGTACAGCGTGCTTATATTTAGGAACCATATTCCTAGAAACTAGTCATGCCAGTTAAGAAAACCCTTCAGCAAATGCACAGATCTGAGCAAGTCCATAACCTTGACTGACTTGGGTATGCTGATCCTTAGCTTCTCTTCTGTCCTTAGTATGTTTGCACCAGGAAGAAAAGAAATCCTAATGGCAGGTTGGCGTATGGAAACCTTTGAGATCTGCAGAACAGGTAGACGTGTTCAAAGATTTTTTTGTCTCTCCTCCAAACTATTTTAATATCTGATTTATCCCCAATTCAAATTTATGATGATGTCAAATGGCAACTATTGAAGTTGAACACACATTGTGAACACAGGCACAATAATAAAATGGTTAATATGGAACTTGAAACAAGAACGAAAGGATAAAAAAAAAAGTCAGTATTGTATTATAAAAAATAGGCCCTTTCAAACCTTTTTAGATTACTTGAAAAGATTAGAAGTTTAACTGATAAATAATTAATCACCAATCCACTGTCTCAAGAGAGAGCTAGCCCTACACTAACAGTTTTATCAGTCAACAGGGGAAGTGCTTAAAAGAATTATAATATTAGGAGATTAAATGATTATATGCTAATGCAGAGTAATCTGGATTGCTCAGTAAACTGGGTACAAACAAACCAAGTGTGTTTGATATAATCAAAATTAACTCAGACATTTAGGAAAAAAACCAAGAACTTAGCTATACTCACCAGGTGGAGGACTCTAGCTCAGGAAGCAAGGACCCTGAAAAATACTAGGTCAGAGAGCAGCTGAATGAGAGTTCTTTGTACATCTTATGGCCAGAAAGACTAAAGACATCTTTGTGAATAAATTGTACAATAATTTCAGTTGGGAAATAAACTTGTACTGAAATGCAGACACTATCAATTCTTACATAACAGAATCAGAGACTAATTCAGAAGAGGCTGTCAAATTCAGCTGCAGGCTGCCTAATACAGCCTGCGGCAGAGTCTGCCTGAATTCATTCTTATTGGAGCTGAGTGTATTTCACAAAAAACTTTCAGTCTAATTCAGGTACCTACAGATCAAGGGACATGTTAAAAGGCTGGAGGATAATTGAAGCACAGGCATGAAAAACACTAAATTCCAGGAATTGGATATATGTCTTTGCAAGAGCATTGGAAAGCACGATCTGCTTAGCCTGAGACAGGGTTAAGGGACAGCTCCATCAGAGTGTACCAGCAATTCCAGGGCAACAGACAACTCCTCAATCAGACAGGAGTGAAATGACATCCAAAGGCAGAAACTGGAGTGAGGCAAATTCAGGTTAGAAACTTTTTTTTTTTTTTTTAATGGCTAATTAACTGTTGGCACAACTTACCACATATTAATATGACTTCAGTACTTGGCATTTCTCTAAAGAAGCACTGGAGTTCAAAAGTAGTTGTTTGACAAATATCCTGTCTGCCACCTGATCCCACAGGCATAGATTCCTCAAGGATGGCAGCAGTGACAGTCACAGCCCAGGCTGTGTCACAACAGCACCGTGGCATGACAGCACTGTCCCTCCTCGCATGGAGGGATCTTCTGCCCTCAGAGCCTAGGACCTTGTGAAAACGAAAGCCCAACCTGCCTGGCAGTGCCTGATTTCTGGCTTTGGCCTCAGATTGTCAGTTACCCAATTTATGCAAAGTAATCTTGATATGAAACTGAGTGAACTTTATGGCAGCAGAATGAAAGCTTGTGATGATCCAATTAATACCCCCTCCCCGGGTCTGCGGCTTGCCCCTTGCCCCTTGGTTCTTTTCTAGGCTTCAGTGTTTCCCCAGCATAACGCTGAGGAGAGTACACAAAGCACAAACAAGAATTCAAGCAAACGGATACTTTAGAAATAAGTTAATTTTATTGAATAGGCATTATAGCTTCTCTCCGTTTCAAATAATGGAGAAGCCAATTCACACAGATTACAGAGCTATCAGTTACTTTGAATAATCTTTCATAAAAGAAAGAAATTAAATACAGTTCTGCTATAAAAAGTGCGACAGTTATAACTGGAAGTTTTTCAAAACAAAAGCAAGTTTTACTACCTATTGCAAAAATTGGTTTAGTGCTTTAATACTTTACAAAGTAACAATCCAACTGCTAAAAACAGCTCTTACACATCATCTTTGTCAAAGAATGGATCAGATTAAAAATGTCATTTAAATTGAATTTGAATGAAAACTGCATGTAGAAAAGGTTCTCAAGAACTCACACTTTTCACAACAAAAAATATTCATTGTCCTTTAATGTCAATTAATGCTCTTGTTTCTTTTGAACGATTAATTTAAACATGATCCGGCAGTCAGCTTAAAAATGATCAACTGTTTTTGTTTGCAGACAAAAGTGACTGCAAGCAATCACGTCTTTAAATAATGAATAAGGAAGGTAATGGGAAAAGATAAATTCACTCCTTTCATATGGGATAAAAGTTTTGCATGAAAATGGTCAAACACAGAAAAACCTGAAAGGTCACTTCAGCTTTAAATAAATTTCTGATATATCTATTATATTGTTTATTTAAATCTTAAATCAATCTTTGCTAAAATAGTGTAAATTTATAGAAGACAACAAGAAACTCAAAATCAGACTCTGAAAAATGAGAAGGATGGAATGACTACCAAGAAGTTGAATTCTTAGCCAAAAAAATCAGTGAGACCTGCTTTATTCCTTATTAACACATACTTAAGCCCCGGTGAGAGCCAACTACTATATTTCTTTGAAATACGGACTTCAAGTACAAATACATTTATTGTACATTTCTACGGTTTCAAAAATGCTGAGTTTGCTAGGTTATTAGAAAGAGTCACATTACCTGTCCTGACTTTTTAAACTTTATATAATTAGCTTTGGTTATAATTGAACAGAGACCCTCAGTTAATGAGTAAATTGACTTCTATAAACTAGGGGTGTGACATATGTTTTAATTCTTGTTTGGGGAGACAAGCCACACTCTCTATATGCAAACTGAACTGAAAAAGCAGAATCTTCTTTATTGGAAAATCTACCACAGGCTTTAAGGACAAAGAGCTTTAGAATTTGTCTAAAGAAGTAGAACTTGAAAGGAAAAATGTTAGCAATAGCAAAAAGGATGTACAAAGAATTTGGGGAGGGCGTATTATGAAACAGTAACAGTAAAGTTATGATGAATTAGCTACATACACCTTTTGTGTATAATAATCCAGACTGTTCTTCAAGATTTGCCCTTATCTGAGAGGCATTGGGTTTTAACAACACAGGATTGTGTAACAAAAAAGGTAAAATATACCGAATGGCAGAAATACATGTGAACAGTATTGATATTTTCAATGTTTTTCAACTTTTTCCATACAAAAATGTTAGTCACAAGAATCAGTGAGGAAGAACAAGGACTTCCAAGGAGAACAAAGTATTTCAGCCACACAACAGTCAACTTCAAGGCATTATGAAAAGTTTATAACAGTGTTTTATATCTTAAAATTGAATGCAAAATAAATCTCTAGACAGATTCCAATAAGAAAATAAGAGCTCTATGCAGATTTGAAGAACTCCTTCATAGCTGAATGATGGTAAGACTGGCACATTGCAAACGCAACAAGGAATTAGCTGGGCAAGAGCAACGGGCTTGGAAAAGACACAAAAGTAATCACTCCTCTCCAGGAAAGAGCACAAACCTAATCTAGATCATTCAGATAGAGTTTTATGCATAACTGTCAAAGCAGGCCTGTAATACCATGGTTGCAACTCCTAGCTACTTAGGTCTATGTGGCTAATTCCATTCATTATTTAATCTAGGCTTCGATCCTGTTTGTTCTCCTTGGTTTATGGTGAATGAACAGAGATTGATATATGCATGCAAAGCTTCTTGAGAGGCTCCAAGGGAAAAGCATTTTTTGTAATGTACACGCACTGTGTGCATTATACAAAGACCGTCCGTATTTACAATACTCAGAATCTTGAGCAAATAAAAAATAAAATCATTGCTTAACTTCTGTTAGTATTAAAACATAAGTGCACACAATTTGCAAAGTTTAGAGATGAGAGCGCTTCTATCACGCCCACATGGCTGTGTTTCAATTCATACCTGATTGCAAGCCCATTAAAAGGAGACATAGTGCATTCTCTGAGCCTGAGATGCCATGTTTTGCTGCTACATCTCCTGCATATTGTAACCAGAAGCATGGGGAAGAGGCTTTGTGTTACTTAAACCTGGAGGCAATGACAACAAGGCAGTGTTCCACTTCATCTTTACTGCAAAGATACTGTTTAGACACCATGGGCCAGAATGAACCATATCTGGTTTATAAGCAACCCTGACCAGGCTGGCCCTGTTTTGGCTAGGTTGGCCATGGCTCTTAGGCTCCCGACGTACTGTCAGGCTTCATCAGGCAAAGTTCCTGTGCCTAAGGGTTCTAATTTTATTCTGTGGAAAAGCAGTTACGTGGGATTTACCTAAAAAGGTGGGTTTTACCTCTCAGCTTGCCTGAGAGGGAAAGTGCAACTCCAGTGTAACTCCATTTTTGTGTATATATTGATTTCACATGTGAACAAAGGAAGAACTGGGTCACTGTCATACAAACTTATTCTTTAAACTACCCTCCCTGCGCTTTTTTTTAAAAAAAAAAAAAAAACAACCCAACCAAAACCCCAAGCATTTGAAAGGGGCAAAATGAAAAGCACAACTGGCACACAGGAGTTAGGCACTGTTTAATTCTAACATTGGATCATACTTTTGCAATCTCAGATGATTCTGCCACTAGAGTAGAATTTGCTTTGTTTAAGAAGGGAAGAAAACTTGCCATTTTTCTCTCCCTTCTTCCCCAATAGCAAACTCTGCAACAAAGTAAGAGTCTACATTAGACGCAGAGATGAATGGCAAAACAACATTTCTCTGTTTTCCCAGAATACAGGAAGATCTACAAAACTTCCAGTCTTGACAGGAAATAGTTTCAGATACATCTTAACTGTATTACCTCTTTTTAGTATTTTGGTTCCATGGTTACTGTGCTAGCTACCATTCTCTCTCTGTTTTTACCCCTACCTCCTCTTTAGACTAAGGTTTCCTGACACACTGACACTTATCAAAGAATTACAATTTTTTAAAGAAAAATTTCTTTTAAGATTAGAGGTTGTTCAGATGACTATGCATACAGTTTAGGTAGACTACAGCAGGCTAGAGTGTTTTATAGCCATGGTTAAATGAGGAAGTGGGACAGAGGCTGCATCCAGTCAAGCGACTCTCAGTCCCAGAGAGTCATAATTTTAAGGCTGTTTGGAACATGGTGGCTTTTACCCATATCACGTGTTCCACAGTGCAAATGTGCATCAGCCATTTCAATTCTCTTGGTACAGTACGTGCATTCAGGTAATGGGAGATAAACCAGCAATCACAACAGCATATTCACTTGAGAGGAGAAAAAACAGAAACAAGACAGACTGATCATGATATCCAAGAAAAAAAAGTCTTATATCACCCCCAAAATCAGTAGAATACATTAGCCCCATTAAGAATGCAACAGTTAAACAGACAATTATATGGTGTTTTGGTACAAGGCAAGTCTCTCCATATTCAAGCAATCACTTTATGAATAAGCCCAATTATTTGTTCAGACATGGAAAATCACTAAAGAGAAAATGTAAATTCCATTGACTGAAAAGAAGTGTAGACTAATAAAGAAAAGCCCTGAATACGTGTTGGAGTAATGCTCACTTGATTTTCTGAAACCAAGAAAGAGCTTTTGCTCCCACAGTAATTGATGCTCAGTACATCTTAAAACCAGTTTATTTATTAGGAGAAACCGAGATGCAGAATCTTAACATTAGGCATCCGGATTTGAAAATTTTGGTTGCAGTACATACCTTAATAGCAATTCTTAAACAAGCAAATTCCCCCCAGCAAACTAAACCACTGAAGTTATGGAATTTTAAAAACTACATTGACTCCTAACTTAACATATGCATTAGTTCGCAAAGTCTTTTTTGCATGGTTCATCAGTAATTGGTACGTACAGTACAAAGAACTATGAAGAAATAAAATCTGAACACTTGAATCTGCAAGATGCTAATGCATATTTGACTTACATTAAGACACAATGGATCTGCCAATTAAAGGATGACATTTCTGTGATCTAGAGTGATTTTCTTCCCACAGATGCTAAATGATTGCACTGGTTATTAATGCTTGACTTTCATTTTGAAGGAATAATAAATCTCTGATTCTGTTTTTTAAAAAAGCAAAGTAATCCTACTCCAGTGGATTCAGGGTGTCTTATGAATGTCCCAAGTCAATCAATATCTGCACAGAAATGTTTCATTTGGTAAGAAAACTTCCCAGATGAATGTTTATTTAGAAGCTGCTTATAAAAGTAGCTATTGGTAGGGACTGGAAGAAAGAGTAGAATTAAATAGGGAGGGATAGTGTTGTACCAAAATATATAAAGAAAAATTTAAAGCTCTTCAATTAAAAAAAAATTATATATTCAACTCGCATTAGATACAGATGTGCACAACAGACAGAGCAGTTAGAAACAAGTACATTTACAAAGCTTTCTTTTCATGGTTAATATCTACCAGCATTTCTGAAGGTAACCTACTAAAGTGATGACCCTGTTTATAATAAAGGCGCAAAATATTGCTCTGTAGCGTATTTTCAAAATAATATAAAAATAATTTCTATATTACAATTTAAACTTGGCTTGTAAAATTCCAACATAATACAGCCTTAATTCTACAAACAGAACATACAAACACCTTTGTGTTGTTTTCCTCTCGTTTTTAACAATATAGTATTTTAGTCATATACACTGGAAATTAATGTGCAAATTAAAATAGATACTAGTGTCTGTTACTGAAATAATTTAAATTCTATGCTATGTACTGTTTTGGTGATCCTCTGCGTAAGCTGTCATACCCTAAAACAAATACTCTTCAAATACACTGACAGAGACTTAAAATACACTAAGCTGAAAAGCCATCTACAATCAGCATCAGTTATTTTGCTTCTCTGGACCTACGTTTATTTATTATTGTGGTTTCTATTAACATACGGGTTTTTACCTGTGCAAAACATTCCCAGTGTTACACAGACCTTACTCCCTTACTAGCTCGTACTTTGCTGTCATGTCCAGCTTGCAAGTGTTTTGTGTGTCCATGAAGCACCTGGGTTAAGGCCCCCTTTACTAATGGGATTTTGTCCACAGATTTCAGAGGACAGCAGATTTAGCCCAAAGAGGCCTAAGGCTTCCCTCTACTCCTCAGGAAAAATTATCATCGCTTCTCTCCTTGGAAGAGTAAGGTCAGGCAGCCTGAGGGGAACAAACACTGGCTAAAGGCTCAGGCCTCAATCCCATGAACATTTATGCTCTTTCTTAACAGTTACGTTAAGTTTCTGAAAACAAGCAGTCTCCTTGATGGCAGGGAGACTATTCATATTAGTGAAGTTAAGCACCAGTGTAACTGTTTGCAGAGTCAGAGAGTTAGAGGGCAGTATTTTGTCAGATCTGTGCTGTGCATTTTTTGATATCTACACATTCATCACACGAGGAGTAGATTACCCTGAATATGCCTATATGTACAAGGACCGGTATTGCCTCAGCAGACTGCTTTGATCTGCAGCCAAACAGTGCGCAAATCCACGTTAAGCATCTCTCCTCAATGCTTTCTGTATCAAGTAACACTGCTCCCATCACGAGTTTTGCAATTTAGAAAAGATGACTCTGAAGACTTCACTTGGCCTATTTAGACTTCTTAAGAAATAAGCAAAACAAAACTTTCCAAGTACAGCGTCTTTCTTTCACTGATCCCTTTAATGTTACCTTTGACTTAGGAAGAAGAAACCAATGGCTAAAGAAAGCTGGGTCACACACTATATTTCCATTGCATTTATAAAACTTAATGGACCAGAATAACAAAAGGTTAATCAATTGTTTTAAAATCCAAAATATCTGAAGTTACTTTTGATAATCTACATGACCTTTTTCTGAATGAGCTGCTTGTTAGCCATATGCTACAACTGATACCCATATCTGAAAAAATACTTGTAAAGTCTAGCAATAGTTTATTAACTCTTTATAAAGCAACTAAAATGGAACTTTAATATAAAGTGTGACTGAAACCCATTATGTATTACAGGCCTCCTCTGTTACAAACAGACCTTTGTAACAGAGTTTATAAACAAAGTAAAAAAATTGCATAACAGGTTTACGCCTTTTTTTAAATTAGAAAAATTGCACATTCACACATTAGAAAAAATCCAGCTTCCTCCAATCTAATTATCTCCTCGTGATTTTGGATCTATTCTGGGCAGGTGTAGACTACCCAGGATTTAGTCTGTACTTTTGAAATCTGGACAACAGTGATAATTGTTGAATCACTATCAAGGAGAGAGGGGAAAAAAGCACATACAAATGCAAAAATATCCATGTGTGTTGCAGCCACTTGAGCTAACAGAAGAAATGAATAGGGTCCTCAAACGCATTTTGGTACAGCTGTGACTAAGTGGTAACTCTAACGAACTCTGGAAGGTATAGAGAGTGCAGATCAGGCACAGAAAAGGACTTGCTGGCCTGTGGGCTACGTAAGCTTTCAATGAAAGGAAAAATAAACCAAAAGAGCAGTCAAAGGTTAGCCATTTAGTGCAACAGAAACACACATTTGAAGATTATTCCCTCTCACGTCTAGCTAAGGAATGACACAACTTCTTTCAGTGCTGGTGAGTGCGACTCATGAGCAGTTGGGAATTCTCTCTGAAAAATGCAAGTAGAAAACTTCCTCTTATAGCTAGACTCTTCTTTTAAAGGGACATTCACTTCTTCAGGAGGACACACTGTTCTGTATGTTTGGACTGTATAATATCAACTGTGGTATCCCCCTTAGACAACTGCCACAAATAGATCAGAAATAAAAAAAAAGAAAAAAAACCACAGTACTACTTATCCAGAAAAAAGGAAAAATACTGGGAAAAGATGGGTCGATTTTAACTGGCAAATTGCCCTGTAGGCATGCAACAGGCACAACTAAAAAGTGTCTTGTCAGCATTTCATATAACAGATATTTTAAAATGAGCAATCCAGTAGCGGCAAATATTTAAGGTAACTTGAGGATGATAGTGAACACTGAAGTTTCTTATCCCATACAGTCAAGCCTATTATTATTTGGAAGACCAATTGATTTTTCAAAATAATCTAACGTACAGGTACATTCTATTCAGTAATTTAGAACAGAGCAATTTGTCCAAATATTGACCAGCTGTAAAACTCACTCTTTTGTGAGTAGTAGATCTTAAAAACATACTATAGAAACAACTCCTTTGAAAAACAGGAAACAGCAACTTCTCATGGTAATTGCCTATTTTCATGTATGTGCTGTTACTTTTTTGCCTCATTCAGAAAGGATACAACGACTTAAATACATGGGCTGGTGTAGTTTACGGCTAATGTAATATTTCTTGAGCACAATTTTACATAGAAGCAATTCTCAGAGTATCAAATGCTACTGCTACTCTCAATGCTCTAAGAATTCTTAAATATTTATTTCTTTCATGAAGTTTTATCCTGTCAGTTTTCTCAGTCTCAGCAACAAATACAGCCAAGTATGATACTTGATGCGTTTTAAACTGATCTGGCTTGGTTTAGCATAATCTGCAATCACAGATTTCTTTGGCAATAAGCACTTATATGTGATCACAACTGTTAACCAAAAAAAGGACACTGCTGACCAGTGTATGCAACCAGAGACCTGGGTTTTAGAACGTGCTTACCTTCAGGACAGAGGTCACATGGAATTTTAACTTTTCATTACACGTATCAATATTTCCCTTTAATGAAGGAGTGCAAATTCAGTAACATTCAGTGTATGCTTAGTATACGGAAAGAAATACAATGTACAGGTCTGGATTCATGGAACAGCTAACATGGCAAAGGCCATTACTTTTTAGGAGTGGCTAATGGACTTGTTTTGAAACTATTACGTACACTTCCCATTCAGCAGAAAACCTAAACATATGGCCAGTTTTGAGTATGTGCTCAGTTCCACAAATGTCAGTGGGATATAAGCAAAAGCTTATGTGCTTTTCCTGAAAGCCAGTCCACGTCAGCATAGGTTTGTGTCTTGTTTCACAGACTACTTTACGCTCAGTTTCAAGGCTAACTAGGATTAACTGTACACAAGTGGAATGGTGCCACCCATGTCAAGAGTAAAAATTGGGGTACAGCAGAAAAGAATCAGAAACAAAGACTCTTTGGCAAAGAATCTTTCCTGTGCAGAAAAGTGCTATTCCGTAATGAGTAAGGGAGAACTCATTTTCTGTACCTTTAGGTGGCTGAGTAAGCAGTCTTGAAGGCTATTCTTCACCTATTTGTGGAAAATGAGCTCTTTCTGAAAAAAAAAAAAACCCCAAAAAAAAACACCCCAAAAATGTAGGTAGACAGTAAATGAGCCATTGCTTAACAAGCGTAACAACACTAAAGATCTATTCTAACTACATCACACCAGGTGATGGCAGAGGGGTGCAAAACCAGAAAGCTTCCTAATGTCATACATCTACTTTAACAGTATTTGCTGTGTCTGCTTTACGGAAATGTTTCTATGAGCAAATTTTTATTTTCAAAAGTATTGCAAACAGTTATGTAAATATCTGGATATCAAACTTGTGCAATTCTGTGCTAGGAGTTGCCATTCATACTGGAGGTATTGTATAGCTACCTTGTAACCTCATGATGGGTACATAGCTCACTCCAGAAGACTCAAAAATAGGTGGAGCCAGCAGTCTTCAAGAAAGGCTCAGAAGTAGTTATGTTTGCAACAACTATCACTTGATAATATTGAGAAAGGAATAAATAAATAATGATTAAATTCATGCAAAGGCTAAGGGAATCAATTGATGCAATACATGTTTTGACAAGCAGTTCATTCAGCTCTAAAATGATCCTAAATTTCCTAGCTGGTCATCAAATTTTCCAAATCTAATAAAAGTTCTGTATTTTATTTTTAACATTTCTCTCAATTTTGACAGCAACGAAAATACTACTGAAATTCAGATGCCCAAAACTATACTACATGGTGGTTTTTTGTGATGTGAAGTCTTGCCAGTCATAATGTATTTTTTATAAAACCCATTTAAAAAATCATTACGAATAAAAGTGTCTTGAATCTACTTTTTTAATGGAAATGTAGAAATAACTGGTAAGAACTTAAAATTAGGAAGAGCTATAGCCCTCATGAATTCAGACCTTTCACTCCCGTTTTCCCCAGAATAATTCAATTTCAGACTAAAGTGAGTACAAACATAATAGTAATGCAATATGCTGCCATGTTAAAAATGTGCAGTATGCAAAATCACTACCCTCCTGAAAAAAAAAAGGCTATGAAAAATTTAGGTTTTACTGAGGAACACATACTGTCATAATAGCTATAGAATTTTAGATGTCTACAAGGCAGATACTACCCTACTACAACACCACATCTCCGGTATTATGACTTTCCCCTATCTTTCTACTACCTGAGTGATGTCAGTGTAAATTCAGGCACCATTAGTAAATTTTTGACCAAACATATACACAGCACTGACAAAGGAGTAAACAACCGTTCAGCTTACCAGTATATGTAAAAAAGACACTGACAAAATGGAAAATAATATTTTTTTTATGATAAATTAATCCTATTATTTCCTCATTGCCCCGGAAAAGCCAAAAGCTAGACACTATTTACTCATCAATCCTTTATTCTTTTTTTAAGGATTCCTTTTACTGCAATTCAACACTGTTTACTTTGTAAGTAAGAAAATGGTAAAACTAAGTAGTCATGGAAGAATCCTCAATGCCTGTGTCCCTTGCTTTCTCTCTCCCTGCGCTTTAACTCTTCTTTGTAGCAGTATGAACAGTAATTTTCAGTCTCAGGACGACCATAAAAGGAACAGTTCTCCTTCTTACAGCGGTTCTGCTGGATGGAATATATTGGGCAAACTGTGCTTCTGCCTTGATTTTTATCATTGTTCAACCAGGTCTGAGGAGCATCCTCATCAGCATATTCTAAGCAGTCTCTGATATCGCCAGTATTGAATCCATTTGTGTATGTCTGAGACTTGTGTTCCGTAGGCATGGCATAGCTCAGCGATTCCACTGTGTTCACAGTACGGATACCGGATATCCGGGCTGGGCTATAGCTTTGAGAAGACAGCGATCTGTTTTGTTGGGGATAGGTGGCACAGGTTTTTAAGGTGCCAACCACTGGCTTGTAGGTATCATCTTGGAAGCTCGATGGCTTAGAGTTGACATCATGCAAATGGATGACACTTTGCCTTTGAACAGGTGGCGTATGGCTATAGTGGGCAGATACTGGAATGGGTCCACTTTTCTTAGCACCATTAGTAGGTGAAGAAAATGACCCAGGAGTGGGACTAGTGCGATCTTTAAATTTTAAAACCAGTTGAGTTGTATGGCTTTGAGGCAAGACAGGTGATGCCCTGTCCTGAGGAGATGTTTCTAATTTTTCTTTTGAATACGCTTCTGGCTCCAGTTTCCTACTAGACGACCCATTCAGTGCAGCCTTTTTCTCAGCATCCTTTCTCTTCTGTTCCTGTTCTGCGTTGAAACGCTCCTGGGCACTGGTCAGGTAATAGCCTATCATCTCCTCATGGAACTGATGCCTATGACTGGTCAAAAGAAGGCCAGCAAAAATAAACTTTCGTTCACCCTGCATGGCAGCTCTCAATATATTTAGGCTGAGTTTCACGTCAGTGCTGTACTTCCATGGGTCAGACTGCTTGTCAGAGAAGGATTTAGTGTTCATCTTTTCAATGGGTGAGTTGCTAGCTCTGTCAGTTGGAGATGGAGTGGTCTTTTCAGATGGAGAAGTGCTTGCAGACTGTCCAGATTCCTCTTTGCTCCCTTTCCGAGACTTAGACTTCTTTTCTTTGACTTTCTCTACTGTGTCACCATTTTTTCCATTCCCTGAATTGGCTCTGCTCATTTTGCCATGCACCAGGCCTCCAAGACCACCCATATTCTTCTTCAGTTTAATTCCCAGGGTTTTACTGAGGCTTCCTATTTTATTGGCAACGGAATCCGTCCTGTTTTTGTCTTTATCTTTCCTCTGTTTGTCCTTTTCTTTTTCTTTACTATTTTTGCCATTATTGCCGTTGGAATTACTACAGATGGAATCTCGGTCCGAGTCCATTGAGTCAGCCAAAGACTGAACGTCTTCCCCGGCTGAAGCTGTAGGGGATTCTGGTTGAGCCAAAGGGGCCTGCTATGGAAAAGTAATCATAATTAGATACAGCAAAATCAGTTTCATACAGGCACTTGGTGCAAAAAAAAAATGCAAATTGGTGCAAATCCAATATAGATTTTGACACTGATTTTAAATGTACTTCTTAATTTACACACTGACATTTTCCACTGGTTTCTTCACCAAATAAAGCTTATTTGTCTGTGCTGACTACATATCTTGCTTGTTCCTAAGTAGCTTTTGGCTCATTTTAAGCACATTTGTAGAACAGAGGTCATTCATTCTGAGTTTCTGTGAAAAATCAGTGTCTGAATAATGGAGAGATGCAAGTTAGTGCTCCTGTTGAGGGGAAGGCTGCAGCACAAGCTCCCCGCTGCTGAGTGGCTGGCCAGCAGGCAGAGGTCGGCCCCTCGATACAATACAGGCTGCCTCTCAGCCGGGGGGAGACAAAGAAACTAACGCTGTGATTGAAGGGAACTGAAAGCTGTGAGGGGGATGCAGCATAAAAACCTGTATGTAGCAATGTTTCAAAAGTCATTATGTTCAAACCCCAATTATTTACATTAATTTCTTCATTTTCAGGTTTCTGGTGCATGAAAATCAAAGGTACGATGTACCAGAGCTAAACATCTTGCCTGAAATATTCAACATTAAACTTCAGCAAGTAGGCTGAGAAATACAGTGACATGTATTCATTGTTACTGGAAATAAAATGCAGATAAAACTGGTGTCAGAAGTCTGAGTTCCAAGTTATAATTCAGGTAAGGTGATAAAACATCTTTCCTGGAAGTGCAATAATGAAGATCCTAGGATACTTTAAAATGTGGCTCTGTTCATTTACTCCTGCAAAACTTAGTCTTGCTTTCAGGCATCATGAAGCTACAATCTGCTAGAGCTAAATAGGAAACATTGAACTAACCATAATGATTCAGAGGAGAAAAAAAATAAAAAAAGCTCTGGAGATGTATATACCTCCAGTATAGAAATGCATGCCTGCTTCCTGTCCCTGGGTACTTCACTGTCTTCCCTCTCTCTGGAATCCCTGAGCCCCCACCACCCAGTGGGGAGCAGAGCTGTTATGCCCACTCGGCAAAGGAGATGAGTGCCAAAGTGACCTGACCATGCTCATGTGGCAAGTGTGAAGCAGGGAGAGGTAACCTAGCTCCCACAAGTTTCAGGCTCACAGCTTACAAGTACAGGACCATTTTTCCTCTCCTTTTCCTGATGTGGTAGCTACCACTGTAGAAACTGCAGAAAAATGCATTTTTCCCCTCTTGCAGTTTGTTAAACACTTTCTCCTTTTGCGTCCTGTTTCTCCTTTCAAATCCCATCTGTGTAGGCTGTCTAAATCACCTCCATCCTCTCCAAGCAACCTTTTGCCTCCAGACTAACCCCTCCATCTATTCCATGTAATTCGCAGAAAAATTTGTGGCTGACTAGGTGCCAGCTGAGCACGATTCTAAAATAGCTTTCTGAAAGAACCAGGCTCCCGTTCAGCACCAGTCTGTGGCCTTTTGTCAGCCACTTTAAACTGGGAGCTGTCCAGGGGTGCAAATGTATTCTCAGAAAGCGAAAGGACTGGGGAGTGGTGACCTGACAGTGGCATTAGGAGAGCGAGCCAAAGTTCTCAGAAAACAATGGTGAGAAAAGGTCTATTTTAAGGCTTTTCTGAACTAAATGGACTACTGAAATAAGTTACAGAAAGATAAAGCTAGAAAATACATTTCAGAACAGAGCATGAGTTGCAAAAATATACAAGCAACTGTGTTACTCAAACAAAGGAAAATCTATAAGCCTGATTGCCATGACAGTGAGCCATGAGTGACTTGTCCCTGCTGCCAGGACACTGTGGTGTCTCCAGGCAGCTGGCCAGTCCAGGCAGCCTGCCCTACACAGCACCCTGCCGTGCCTGGCATCTCTCTGACCTTGGTTACACCGAGGGGAAGTTACCTTACCCGTGTCTCAGATGGTATGCGTATCCATGTTACATTCATATAGCTGTGTAGAAGATTAAGCTTTGCCTCAAGAGACAGAATCAAACTAAGGATGAAAAAAGAAGGGAACAAACAGTCAAAAACAGCCTGAAAGAAAAAGCAGTATTTCTTAACAGGGAGAGATGGAACAGCAGCCTGAATTGTGACCGCCAGCCAGATACCCACCCGTGTTTTCTCCCGTGTAGCCAGAGAACATGAAAGCCCTCTCTGTCAGCAGTTCCCCCAGTATTTCAATCAGGTATGGCTCAAGACATTTTACTGCTTAACACTAAGGTTACAAAAAGGTCTTACTTGGCCAGTTTGGTGTTATCATTGTCATCTTTTCCCCACTCCCAGTCTTTCCCAGGATCAACTGCAAAGTGCAGAGGCAGTAACTTGTGTTCAGAGTCAGTCAGGGGGATCACCGCTGCAGTAGAGAAGAAACAAGGATTGGGGTGGGGGGAACAAAAACGACAGAAAAATTAATTAGCTGTGAAAAGCAGCATAATTGGTTAAAGAAGGGCAGAATTTGAGTGTGTTGCAGAATTGTCTCAGCCAGAGCACCACAAATGATTTATAGTGGGCTCCATTTCCCTATTTTGCTATTTGTGCAATAGAAGAGGAGAGGGAGAGGTTAATACACTGATTGCTCCTGGAGTGAAAGATAGTCACCTGTGGAGGAGGGGAGACTTCTGGGAGAACAACATTGCCCTTTGTAATGCACAATTAACATTTCCTGGAGACAGAACCATAAGAATAGCAGAAAGCAATAAAAAGTTGAAATACTCCTGCCTGTCTCTCACACAGATGCACATACTTGTTAAATATTTTGTCCTTTCAGTTTAGTACCTTTTTGTTTTCCACTGTCAAAGAAACAAAAATATATTGATAACAGCATTAAGAAACAAAGGAAAACGCAGTTACAGGGATTTGGGACTCAGACTGTGAATTAACATAATTGAGGAGCGTAGACCAACACATACATGGGTTAAGAGGTCAGTTTGAGGCCTGTCTTGAGTGTAGCGAAAAGCCCATTACTGCTGTTATATCCCAGCATTACTGTCTAGCTGTTCAGGCTCTTCTGTCCCTTCCCCTCTCTGCTAGCGCTCTGCCTTCTGACACATATCTGACTCTGCTTTATACTCCAAATGCAGGGACTGCACTCTGATTTTACAGAGTGTCTATCATTCATCACCAGCAAGAAACTAAAAGCCAGCGATTTGCTTCCATTTCATTAGAAAAAAAAAAAAGTAAAAGCTGTCAAGGGACTGGGTGGGATCCTCAGCATGGTGCAGGTTACTCCCGCTTCTCTGACAACCAGTCAAGGAATTTAATTTTCTATACTAGAAACCTTAAGGACTTTACATCAGTATTCATTCCAGCAAAGCAAAGGGGCAAAGAAACTGGGAGAAATCACCCAAACATCACGGCACTGAATTATTGAAAATTGATTACGCTGATTGGTTATATGCTCTTTATCATCTTTTGTGCCATTCAGAAAACATATGTTGTCAAAACAAGGGTCCAGCATTTTTGGTTAATACTGCTCCTCACCTAGCAGAATGCAGGAAATTTAATCTGCATTTTAGAGTAACACGGTGAAGTCAGTATTTGGTTCAGACAATTGGACAACAACTGCAGAAAGTGTATATGTATTTGCAGACTGGAAATAAAAAGGTCAAACCTCTACAAATTTAATGGAAAAGTTGCCCCCTACTGCTTATAATAGGTAGTTCTTGAAATATTTTCCCTATATTAACTGCAAATAAAGTATAGAACAGCTGGAGCAAAATGAACTTTAGTTGCAGATACTGCTATAAGATGCAAGCACAGAAATTAATATTGTAAGAGAATTAAGTGCCTTAAAGTAACTCAGTGTGAATAAGTAGCAGAGAGTCTAACTCTGCGATTCAAAAGACACTGGAAAGTGAGAGCTCTTGAAGCACAAGAGCATAAGAGGCGTACAGGAGAGGTGACAACTAAATACACTTTTTAACACTCTCTAGTGTAACATGAGGGCTTACTCTGCTCCATTCAATGAAATTTCACAGGAGAGGGGCTGCCATAACTGATAATACAATTAACTGATTGTGTTTCCCAAGGAAAACAGATATTCTGCCAATTAACTGAATTACTAGCAGGTACTGACTGGATTTACAATTGACCTTACAATGCAATATATCAGCCTTTTACAGGAAGAAGACAACTTACAAGAGGGCAGCATTATAAATTTACAACACAGCACTTCCACTTCTGGTAGCACAAACCTTACAGGTACAGCCTGGGAGGGAATGGGAATGCGATCCCAAGGCAGGCGATGGCAGGAGGTAGGGACCAAAGAGCTGTCAGGGAGGGGAATCGGTCTCTTTGGGATCTAAACCTCAAAAAGTTAATTGAGTTTCTTTTCTAAGGACAGCTTGAAACTAACTGGTTTTCACATAGTTCAATAAATAAACTTTTTTATAAACAAATTTTAAAGGAATGCTTTTTAAAGCTGGCTGTTTCTACTGATACTGAAAATACACCTATTATAATATTAAGAGATACTAAATTTTATTAAAATGTTAATACCTAATTACAAAACAAAGCTTAGAGATGATTGTCTACAGCACATCACTGTTGTCTTAACCAATATAGACATTATAACACCTACTGTCTCCATCCTCAGACAGAAATTTGTTAACTATTATTTTTCAAACTCTGAGTCAAATGGAAACCGTATACTCATACTAAGGGGTAGTCTGAGGTTGGTATGAAGCAATACCAGCTTCATGCAAAAAGTATCTGCTAAAGTAATGGAGTTTTAAAATTCTATCTTCATGGCAAAAGATTTCCTTTCTCTCACAGAATTCTGTTTGGTAGCCAGGGTTTCTTGTCGGATTTCCCCACGTTCCTGACAGAAAAGTATTTTAACGTTAGGACCGCAAGCAGGATCCATCACAATCATTTCTAAAGCAAACCCCATGTAGCATCTTCCTGGTGCCCAGCCACATCACAGGGTTGGCAACATCGACGCAGTAGTTTGGTTACACTCAGTTTGAGTGCTTGCTAGGTGAAACCACACTGTTTGAAACACCATCCACAGGTCCTAATGCCAACAGATGGGAAATGTCAAAAGTGACAGCAGCTATTTCGTCCATGGCAGTTTTAAAGGTGTACATTGAGGACCTTCATGCCGTTCCTCAGTTGGGTGTCTTGCCTTCTGTGCTGCAAAGTCACAGTGCTTCCCAGCACTCACCTTCATGCCTCAAGTATCATTATTAATCTTCTATACAGAACACCACATTAACTATTTCTGAAAATACTAGTGAAATAAAATGCTGACACAGATACTGACATACTGCTGTTAAAACCCACCATCACACCTCTCATACTTGCTACTGCAAACGGATGGGTGGGCAGCCATATCGCCGCTGACTGGCTGACAAAGCATGGGAGCCTGGGAAGCTCCAGGTTCAATGAAGCAGTCTTAGGGGCAGTTGCGAACTGGTCTTTATTTTCCATAAACAAAGATACAAAACACCTGCATAAATATAGCTTGCATGAATACAAAAGTATTTATAGGGTTTTGATCAGATGTTGTGGATTTCAAAACAAGAGGGCCTTTGGTGTCCATCAGAATTCCAGCTGCATGCTGGTAAAAAGAAGACATGTCAAAATGTGTTTTAAATCCTCTTGAGACAAGATGATGCTAGCATGTTTTTCTCTCGTTATATTCATTTAGAGTAGTTCTCTAAATGATCTGATAAATGACTATATGCCAAAGCAGAACTTCAGGCGCTCACATCAGCATTTATTTGACCGCACATATTTCACAAATGTAGGAGATGCTGTCTCCTCCACAAAACAGCTGCTCAGCAGCTTAAACATGTGTGTACGTACACACAGCATAGTTCAGACAGCTTCAGGTGCTGCTCCTGACATCCAGTTACATGGCTATAAATACTATGACTACAAGTTATGAACGGCCTGGCTATCACAGATGCTCCTTCTAAGAAGCTGTAGCTCTAAGCTCCCAGCAGCATTCTGATAGTTCGAAATCTGGCCATGTACTGTGGCACCTGTGCCACTGTTTTCCGACTTGTACAGCTGTGGCTCTCCCTTCCTCTTTGCCAAAGCTGCCAACATCTCTATGCTGACAAGGTACAAAAAATAGGCATTATTAGAGCATCCTTGAGCCAGTCTATTTCCTGCCACAGCATTTGAAGAACAATAGCAGTGCTGTGTGAGCTGTTAGGCTGCTGCAGTCTCTAACAGCAACCAGCTTGGCAGCTGGAAGCTGAAACATTCCCTTCATCCCAAACTTGATGCCAAGTGCTCTCTGCTGCTCCACAGAATTGAAGCCTGTGTATTCAAGGCCCTCCAGTAAAACATGTAAAATCAGGTCATACAAAACAAATACTATTTTGATTCAACAGCTCATGTAATTAGCCTGGATGAACTAATACACGAACACAGCCAATATTAAGTGTTACTGATACTATGCTGAATATTTGGTAGCTTTTTCTCTCCCACACCTTTCCTGTGCAACTACAGGTGTAGGAAAATCCTACAGAAAGACAGTTTCTATCCACAAGAACTATATTTAGCATTATTGCTAGCACTTGTGGGAGAAATCAAATACATGACCTTGTCATCAAACCCAAGACCTTGCAGTGTGTAATTAACAGAAATATATGGCTTGTAATATTAGGAGTATTGCAGTAGGTGGCATCAAGGTGTATCACTGAATACTTTAACACATACTGAGAGGTAGGGTCAGAGCAGCTGAACAGGAGTGTCCCTCACTACTTTTTGTCAGTCCTGTCACTTAGAGGATGCCATAGTAGCAAAAGGTTTGGTGGGTGATAGTTACCCTATCTGCAAAGTTACTGTAGAGATAGTTAAGTTCTCTGTATTCAATCAAATTATTTATGCACGTAGGGTCTTGTAAGACCTGTGATAATGAAGTATTGTATGAAGGCAGATAGATGTGCCTGAAATAAATGAGATTACTGTCAGTCTCAGTCTACTGATATTATTCTGAGCCCAATTGTTAGAAAGGAAGAAATGGACTCTGCCTACTCCAGAAATTGTCTGGTTTCAACATCAATGGAGCTTGGACCTAAGAAAGATCAAAAACAAAGACATGGAGGCATGTTCTATCAAGCAAACAGGTCTTCCAAATAAGGGCGGTTATAGCTAGCTCCTCGGTTACTGATGCAGGAACAAACCCACTCCTGAAGCTGTTGTCACCCCCAATCCCATATCCAGGAAGCTCAAACTTGACACAGAAATATCTGGTCAGACTGTTGTCACTGTTCTGAAGTAAAACAGAAGACAGCAAGATGATAAGATAAAAACATTTCAACTAGATGTTTTTAAATGAGAAAAGGGCATTTAGCACACTACAAGAGAGATTTTTTTCCATTACACAAGTTTTCAATAGTAATCTGACTCATACTTAATCTTCTAAACTCTTTACTAACCCAAATTAACAAAGGCCTTCAAGAAACCAAAAGCATAGTAGGTAACTATGATTATGGCTATTTACATATATGGAACTGACAGAAAAGGTTGAAGTGCCCAAGAGAGAGTGACAGTACAAGGATTAGGACTGAAGAGTTGTTGGCTCCCAGTCTTGTGATTAGACCGCTTAGACTCCTAAGAATGCAGCAATAAAATTTAGTGGATGTTGTTTCCTTTCTGATAGATAAATACACCTACAGGTAGAAGAAAGTACTTTGTGCATTGTATTCAATATATACCCGTGAGTTGCTGTGTTTATAGCATACCTTGTTCTCTCTGTTGATCTTTTTGTTCCATGGAAACAAGAGCAGAGAAATGGGCCTGGTCATAGGCTAGCACAAGAGGTGAGCAATGGCATCTGTTAGGTAGAACTTCAAGTGGTAAATAAATTCCTCCAAACGGTATAGGTGCAAATGCTGTAAAGAAAAATGAGATATTTTTTTTTAACTACGTTAAAGAACAGACAATAATGTTGGTTCTATTGTATGTAACAATTGTACTACAACATTTTCAGAGCTCCAGGACAGCAGCCTAAAGCGGAGTAATCAATGCAGAAAACAGTCATAACAACAGCTAAAATTTCATTATGAAAACGTCAGGAAATATACTGAGAACAATAATGAAAACATTCTGCTCTTACATACTCTTACTTACTCTAATTGTTTACTAGTAAAGATATTAAGGCCTTACAACAAAATACTGATGACTCTCACACATGTGTGCAGGTTTGTACCTTCCTGTAATACTTCTAGGCAGAAGGACATTTTCTAACAATCAGCAGTAAATAGACTATCAGTTCTCTTAGTAACATACTCTGCTCACGCCTTGCATTAACAGATTTCTATGAGAAACATTACAAACATGTTTATAGTCCACACACATATTGTATATGTATCAGTGTGTATATGTATGGATATATAATAATGATAAGGAAAGATTAAAAAAATTCTACAAGTAGAATTTGAATGGGATGCTGCATCTCTAAGGGCAAAGCTCTTTCCTTTGAAAGATTCTACACTTGTTTATCTTTAATTATAGGAAACAGCATTTTTGGGCAGGAAAATTCTCTCAGCATGTTTGCTTCTGACCAATTATTTTTCCTTTTGCTGTGAAAATATGAATCCATATTGCTGAAATATTTCCAAAATAAGCATAAGGAAAAAGTAAACCCAAACAATACACTGTTTTTACTAGAGACTTTTTCTTTGAAAAGGCCTGCCGTGTCCAGACTTGGGGACGGAGAAGAGTATTGGTTTAAGGCATAAATCTACATTTCGGTGAGTCTATCCAAATTTTATTTGTTATTAGCCTCTTTGAAAACCTGCACTTTATACATGCAACAGTTAAACTGGTGTAACTTGATCATGCTGATCCGTGAGGCCAGCAGTGAGAAAAACACTGGGATTGTGACAGAATCAGATTGGGTCAAGAAGAAGAAAATGTGGGGGGAAGGCAATTTGGGATAGGAAAAGTTACGAGGAAATGAAGCGATAGTGATCAAGTCTGTCAGAGCAGATCGCAATCATATAACCATTACTTGTAGTTCACAATTTGAATGGAAACTGAGATTACCCAGCATCTTCCTGTGGAAGTAAATTCCTGTAGACTCCATCACGTGTTTAACATCACCCTTTTTAATTAACCAAGCATTCCCCTGTAGTTAAGCAACATACTCTCATTAATTAGTATTCTATTAGTTCATGATAAAAAGTGAGAGAGATTAATTTAATCATTCAAGTCCCGCTCAGACAGCTGTCCAGATGGCTCCACATATGGGTCTAACATTTGTGTGCTCACATGTGCAAAGTGAACAAAACATTCTGGAAACTTTTGAATGAGAGGCTGCAAAGGACTTCGTGAAAACAAAAAGGCATGATACACACATTCAAAATTCAGTTTTTCAAAGTTAGATTAGATTGATTTATGCAGAGTTTTAAGGGACACCAAAATAACACAGCAAAATTAGAACCTTGTTAAGCTAGACCAGTGTCGTGGTTACCTCAGCTGGCAACTAGAACCATGCAGCCAATCGCTCCCTCTGTCCCCTCACCCAAGAAGGGTGGGGGGCAAGAGGGGAAAAAAAAGGAGGGGAAAGGGAGAAAGAAAACCCTCGTGGGTTGAGATAAAGGCAGTTTAATAGAAACAATAACAGAAAAGGAAAAACAACAACAATAATAACAATAATAACGATGATGACGTGGGTCGCTCTCACTGCCTGGTGAATTGGCACCATCCCGAGCAGCGATCGCGGATTCCTGCCCCTTGGTGAACCCCCATTTATATACTGAGCATGATGTCTATGGTATGGAATATTCCATTGGCCATTCTATCCTTTCATGTCTTCTTCTATGGGAAGCTGCAAAAAGTCCTTGAATAGTGTAAACACCACATTGCAACAACTAAAACCAATAGGTATTATTGACATTCCTTTCACAGCAATCACTAGAAAGAAAATTAACTCTTTCCCAGCTGAAACCAGGACAACCACTAAGAAATGTATTGTGTTCTGTAATTTGGTAGTTATTAAGTTAATAGTAAATCTTTAGGATAAACAGATTTACAGCAAGACTTACATAATTATCCTGTATTTTTCACTTTTATCTAATAGAAATGGATAGAGTATTATTCTCTCTGTCTCAGAAAAAGGCAGCAGCTATCACATAAACACTCCGATATGTTATAGCTGGGACTTTTGTTTGTGATAGTTTACGATTGATTCCATTTACATAGGTGCATAAATTTGTCATGAAAAACTCTTACCTTCTCCCCCTGAGTCTCGTAACATTGTGTCTGCTACTACAACAATTGGTCTTCTCAAAATATGAGCTAAGACAAAAACATGGAACTCTTCTAAGCTCTCATACACTGGATCTTCCGAATTATCGACTCTGGAAGACACGGCATTGAAACTTATTGAACCAACTTGAACCAACCATTGAAACTGCAGTGAACCAACACATCACATCCGCTATTTCTTCTCCCTTGTCACTCATATTCCCACTCTTCTGAAACACATATTCCAATTATTTAAATAGGTAACATAAGAAATTGGAAAGGAAAACATATTTTTGGTAATAAAACAATAGCAACAGAGGAAATGTCTTCACTTCCAGACTCCACACTAGTTTGGTAGTCAGCAAAAGTCATTACTTTCTGATACTGTTTGGTAACCTAACGGGAATAAAAAAAGGTAATTCTTAGCCAAGCTCCTGGTGTAAATCTGCTTTTGTCACAAAAATCCTAATTTCTTGTGACACCCATGCACATAGACTCTACAATGAAACGTGTTTTTCTAGTTCCTCTAAACAAAATACAGGTGAGTACCTTGGCAATGTAAAAAACATTGATTGTCAGCTTGAGTAGGAGAAATTTAACTTACAAATTTGTCAACTTTTTTTCTTTGGTTATTACCAAAACATATTTTTTTAAGATGGGGAGGGGTACCTGTGTAAGGAACTGGAGATTCATATTCCTATTAGAATTTCTAATTTCTAATTAATCTAAAGATGAATTTCACCTACTTTCAAACATCTAAAATCCCAAGTCTAAGCATTTCACCTTGACTGCCTCTACAGATAACAAAAAAACGATGGGTACATCTGAAAGTAGCAGTATCCCTCTCCTCTTCAGCATTTGCCCAAAGGTGAGATGAAAATTCTCATTTCTCTTCACAGAATATGGAAGGAATCTAGATCAAGATGCAGTTAGATGAGACAAGGGCAAGCATTTTTGCCAGTGGAGCTTTGTGCTTCAGAAAATACATAGAAAGAATCAATACAAGTATCTTCTATGGTAGGAGAGCAGAACATAATATTCAAACAGTAAGACAGCACTATGGAGAAACCCAAGTCTTGTCTTTACATTGTCCTTCAACAGGTCTGATCCAAATACCGCAGGAATTATTGAAAGTCTCTCCATTCTCTTCATCTAGCTGGAGCAGATACACAGCACTTCAGAAAGTGGAGAGATAACATTCAATTTTTAGAGTAAAATAAATGGTTTATTGAGGAGTATTCCATAGGTCCTCAACCAGCTTCACAATGAGAAAGTAATTTTTAAAACAAAAACAAAGAAAAGGGCTGTTCTTGGAAGGAACTAAAAAAAAAAAAAAGGATACAAGATATAATTTGAAGACAATTTGAGCGTGGGAAGAGTCTTCTGCACTCTGAAGAGTTGTTTCTTCCTTTCAAATTGTTTATACCGTTATGGAATATACAACTTGGAAAAAAAATATTGAATTAATCATCTTTACTGGGTGAAAATGCCTTTCAACATCTAGTTCTCCAAAATATGGGTATTAAGTGCTAATATGCTGACAGTATGGTGTTTTGTGTCAAAACCATGATAATTAGTCCTAGATTTCTAAGGTGGCCAAAATGAATAAATTACCTACTGAAAGAATCTGGCAAAGATGAGTGCACACAATATATTAAAAAAAAAAAATTAAAAATGACTGAGCTATCCCAGTCTTATCTGGGATGGTGTGGGCAGTTTCTGGTTCATGATCTGATGTCTGAAAGGCATAAGCAACAACAGAAGACAAACAAAACCTGAGTAAGAGGATGTCTATTAGAAAAGATAACTGGTTGCGACAGAAGTATCAGAGAAAACTCATGTTAGATTACATAATTACTGCTACCTAGAAGAACACAGAGGTAAGACATTTAGGAAAGCCTAAAATATGCACAAGCACACAAAGCAAGATTTGTAATTTTTTCACATCAGTACTAAAAAGTTATAAAGCACCCAGGGAACGAGTTCCTGTCAGATTAATCTCCAGCCTATACACCTATTATCAATAGCATTAAGTGTCAGAAATTGAAATCTAACAACACAAATCATCAGTGTAAACCACCCTGTGCATATAGAAAGGCAAATCCTTAGAATATAATTTATGGACTAAAATCCTTAGATGCCTTAAAATATACCTGTGCTATCCTATTCATCTGAATATATTAGTCTTATTTTTCCCAACCTACACAAATTTCAACAAATCTTTTCCTTCATATGTGAATGGACAAACAGAATTGCTAAGCTTGTTTTAAATGTTCTCTTTTACTGAAAAGCTTACAAAATGTGGTTACACATTTCATGGATCAAAAATATTCACAGCCAGAAGAGAGAAACTTTATGTTAAAGAACACGTGCTACTAACTTTTAGGGATATGTTGCTGATCACTAAATGCAACGCGATACTTTTCCCCCAGAAAAGATAAGATTGAAAACCTGACTTAAAATTGAGTGACAAAATAAAAATAAATAAATAAAAAAAAAAGTTTTCCAACTAGCACCAGTATGCTTTGGATCAGCCCCAAAATCTTCCAGGAAACAGAAATGCCTGATACCTTTGGAAAGCTAACCTATAAAGTCAATAATTTATGAAACAGATCATTCTTTTATCTGGACTGCAAGAATAAATCCCTTATATTACCCACTTCTCTAGCTGAACACTTCCAAGCCCTTCTATGACTTCATAAGCATGTTATAGAATTTTTGGTTTCACTTATCTCCTTTCCTTTTTTCCTAGTTTAACGTCATTAATATCACTATCACATTTTAAAACTTTGCCTCTGCCTAGAAGCCAGAAATAAACACACTAGATGGAAGCGGACTGAAAAATGGTAGGGTTGTGGGAAGCAGACAAAAGTAAAGACAATAATTCACAGCTGAGTGCCACTTAAACACATAATCACACAGAGCATGGCTTCTGAGAGACATGACAAATAAAGGCGGGCAACAGAACCTACACAGGCTCTTAAATGAAGGCACTGACTGTCCTCTTATTGTTAGGTGTGCAGAGAACTTCCGTATTTAATTGTCATTAATTTTCATTATATGTGAAAAATAGTAATTGAACACAACTGTATAGGCACTGCTGTAGGACATGTGGAACAAATACAGTAACCTTTGCACAGGTCTAATGGCATCCGGCCCATCACAGCATGATGGAAATTATTAACAGTAGGCTGATGCAGGATAGAATTCTCTGATGCAGCAGCGAGACACCTCTCCTTCCCTGTATCCCTCTTCCCATTACCCAAACTCATCAGGAAATTTCTCCTGATGTTCAAACTAAATTCCCCATTTTGCAATTTGCTCTCATATTCCTTACTGAATTCTTCTCTGTTGTTGGCTGCGACAGCTTTTCAGCATTTGCAGTCCATTAGGTCACCCTCAGAGTAATTTGTTAGCCAAAAGCAAGTAGAAAGAATCATGTTATTGGCAAGACAGTACGCTACAAAGATTTCCAGCTGTTTTCTCACGTTAGCATTTCCAGACTATCAGTCCTGAAGTTTTTCTTAAAATCCTCATCTCCTAGTTAATGAGGCTTCTAGAAGCGAAAAGCATATTCCAGATGCAGCTGTATCAGAAGGACCTTTATCCCTTTGGTCAGCTGATGTCAAGCCTGACTGCACATCAAGGGCAAAATTCCACTGGGCTTTTTTACTTTTCAGTATCAGTTCACCAAGTTGCTTGATTCACTACTTATGATCATACTCACACATTTGAAATCCTTCTTGTCTATTACACATCTGTTTCCCATTGTGCATTTTCACAGAATCAGAGTGGTTGAGGTTGGCAGGGACCTCTGGAGGTCACCTTGTCCAGTTCAAGCCCCCGTTCAAGCAGGGCCACCTTGAGCCAGTTGCCCAGGACCCTGTCCAGGCAGCTTTTGAGTATCTCCAAGGAGAAAGACCTCACAGCCTCTCTGGGAAACCTTTTCAATGTTCAATTTTATTTCACCATTGCCAGTAATTCACGTGGGCCACCTTGTATGATTTCAGTGCCACTGCTGAGGATTTTCCTAAAGATTAATGAGAATGAAAAATCATCATTAACAAGTATCCATAGCAACCTGGCACATCCTTTGATCCACTTATTCCACTTTTTTTCATGGACCTTTATTTATGCTAACTACATGAACATGAAAATTGTCAACAAAATAATTTTGTCAACATACCGTGGAAGCAAAGGAAATTTAAGAAACTGAAATTAATGCCTCTGTTCATGTAAAGTTAATTTTAAAATAATGAAATCCACATATATAAGAGCATATAAATCTGCATTGCAGAATCCTGCCCAAGCAGGGCACTCTGACTACATAATTTATCTTGATTGTAAGAACTAATTAACAAAAAAGGAGAAATATAATAAAAAAACCCTCAGTCTGTTCTACAGGACCACTGATACCAGTGGACAGCTACTCAGCACTCCAAAGATATTTTCTCTCCTATGGAAAATCTACTTTGTACTGCAGCCAGTAATGAAAAAAAAACCTCAAAAAGCTGAAACGGGGAAGTCACCTACCCTGCTGTTCCACCTGGCCATTTGCGGTCTCCTTCTCTCTTTTGCCTGTAAACTCTGAGCAAGATCTGTTTTCACATCCTTAGATCTCCTTCTAAACAGCTCCCTATGGACCTTGCTTTGCTTTCCCATGCATATACTCCAGATTCTCAGTTTTTTCCAACAGACTCATAACAGCTACTCCCCGTTTAGATTAAGTTTTGGGATTCCCGCAGAGCAGAATACCCATGCCTGCACACAGCTGAGATGTACTGGAGCAACATGACAAGCATCAAGTTCTTCAACCTGGTGATTAGGTACAAGGATGAGACCAGAATGAAATCAGAGTTCTTATCTCGGTCTGCTACCATTCCATTTCAGAAACCTCTTCTTTCTCTGCTTAAGAATCCCAAAATTAAAACTAACATACACCACAGCTGCAGCTTGCTAGCAAGTACAAATTTCTCCAGTAGGTAGGTGAAGGAACCTATCCATTGATTTCAGCAATGAGCTTCAATTCAAACACAAAAAGCACAGTAGTGGGACATTTCCCTTCTTTCCTTCAGGGGGGGGAAAAAGGTACACTGCATTGACTAAAGGAGATACAGAATGTGAATGCTTTGAGTTCCAATTTTTATTTCTTAGTCTTCAAAAATATCAGTACTTTTTTCTCAGGCAAAAGCAATAACATAGTAAACAGTTTTCAAGGCATATAATAGAAGAGGAAACCTGAATCAACTTTCCCTAGACTATTTTGGTTTGAATGTTATTTTGTATTTAATTGTGTGGGAATGCATGCTTTTGTGTAAAGCATCTTCTGAGGCAGGTGAGATTCAACCATCACGTATCTTGAATTCAACAGAAACTTGTTAAATAAGGAAAAAACCCAATCGCTACATAGGTACTAGTACTTAATTTTAATGACATAATTCTGATCCCTCCTTTGCCTTGAATGTTATCTCTTTTCTAGAGCCTGTGGGATATCCACTGTTTTCAGATCTGAAGGGCTGTCTGAACTAGCATATTTGAATCACCACGGCAATTTAATTATTTCTAGCCTGCATTTAGCTCAAGTACAATTTACATCAACTGAAAATTGGCCAGAAGAAAAGATTTATTAGCCATCAGAAACTACAGCTAATAAGAAAAAGATATACTGTTATAATGAACCTTTTCCTATCTGCACCCTGTAATTGCTGCATATATTGAACAGTTAAAAAGGCATAGCACTCCTATAACAGACAACCAGATCAAATAAAAATAGTTTTAAAGCAATGTCTTTGTTAAATGACCTAAACTAAGTTCTCTACAAGATGAGGGTGTTTGTTGGACAAAGTAGCTTTGTATGAAGACTTGTATGTTGAAATACTCTGAATACGTAACGAAGCCCAAAACCTCAGAGATTACATGCATTTGAGAGGCACTTCCTGTTTAAATGTTCTGGTTTTCTGCCTTAATAAAACTCTAATGACACATGGGAAGATTACAGCAATATTCCCTCCTTCTTCCCCATTTAAAATCACTTCAGTTTTTTAATAAGGTGACAGTTAATACTAAATAAGAATACCATCCCCTTTCAAAATCTGTATTAGCTCACACCACGACACAACACGACATCAGCTTTCAGCTCTACTGTTTTCAAGCTGTGAACAACAACAGTGATATTCAATCTAGCACTAGAACAAGCTCTGAAATCTCTGACTGACAACAGTCTGCAAAATGAAGGAATGGGTTGGAATTTTCTCTTTAGCAGGATTGCAATAGTTAGGTTCTTAACAAAAACAGAAGGTACAAGACATTTTCCTTTTTTCCAAGCAGTTGCTTCAATTCAGTACCCCTGGTTTTGCTTGTAAATGGAGATGAATGAAACAGTTATGGTAACCTGAAATTTATTTTTTGCATTTACAGAAAGATGTGCAAATCTGTTTCAAAACAAGAATCTGCTTCATAGTTAATTAGTTTGCCCTGCTTCAGTGCTTGAAGGATTTTACATGTTGGAAGCAAGAACTTAAGAAAAAGGTTTTTCTGTGTTCCCTTTATCTTTTTCTTTTTTTCCAACTTCCAAGCCTCAGAACGAGAGTGCTCTCAAAGAAGAAATCTTTGAAGATTTAGTGACAATTGCTGATCTCCATTGCTCGTAGCTCACTCGGAAAAATAACTAAAAGGAACCTGCAGGTGAATGAGGCAGCATAATTCCAGACTTAGGCTTGTCACTGAATTCTTTTGAAGCACATACAAATTCTGATGCTTTAGCTAATTCTGACACTAAAAGGAGAATGTCTCATCTACAATTCAAATTCTAATTTGCAGGCTTTCTTCATACAGTACCTAACTAGAGAATGTAATATACCCCATCTCAAAAACACTACTTTGATATTCCTGTTCCTTCTCAAGGGCTCTATCTTGAACATGGGATACGTTATGAGGAAATAATTCATTCTGCCACATTCATTCTGTCTTTGGACTGATTGCAAAGAGAAATACATATTCACACCTTTAATAGGCTGAGTATCTTGCCCAATTCCTCTTTCACTGTTTTAAAGGAAAAATTAACAGTTGTCTATTTATCCTTACTTTATTTTGATTTGCAAAAAGATAAATGCAAACCTTGATGAGAACACTAAAACCAATTTAAATTAATTCTTTTTGTCATAGTGATACTCCCTGTTTAGGTGTCTGGGAACTAAAGGTAAAGATGGTTGATTGACTGGCAAATGCAACATTTGAGGGCATCTTTGACTGGCACATACTGAAACTACAGAGTATGTGAATCATAAAGAATGAAACAGACAGAATAAGGCCAGAGAAAATGGGTGGTGAATGGCCAAATTTAATAGAAATGTGAACTAACTGCGTTAGAAGACTAAAGTGTATCAACAGGAAAGTTTCTACAAACACAGGAAACAAACTAGAGAGTAAAATGAAAACAAATCTTTTTTTTTTTTTTTTTAGCCTCAAAATAGAAGAAAATGAGACACATTATGGCTGACAATTTTCTAAACAATATCCTCCTGCATTAGCAGGATTATCTGTCCTTGACATCACAGTGGTAAAAGGAAAATACAATATTCTTTTAAAGCTCAGAGAATATTTCCTAAAGATTTTATGACTTTCATCATGTTCTATGCCCTAATTTGTCAATTTACTTATCACCACATGCAATTCTCTCCAGGGAAAATAGTAGCAGAGAAAAACATGCACTGAGTAAACAAACACTAAGTATTTTTAGTGATAAACACTAGACACAAAAACTAAAACTGCATTCTTAAGGCTGGTCAGTAATCCTATACTTTGGGAACAACTGCAGTGAAAGCGAGGGATGGTTTATCATGCAGCTATTTAAAGCAGATTCTGTATGTGCATCATGGGTATTTAAATGTTATAGATACTATTTCACCCCAAGCTTTTTCACAAATATTTTTCTATCCATTTTTTCCAATAGCTTCTGAGCATCTATACTAAATGCATGCTGGCAGCAAAGTAGACAGTACTGGGTTTTTCCCTGCAACGATCACGTTTTCTGGTACTCCTTATAATAAGCTAACTGAGTAAAATCCTACTAATTGAGTACTATACAAAGATCAAACACACATGCTAAGCCGGTCTTCAAGAAAAGGCACACTTTCCTTGTTTGCCTGTTAGCACTGGGTAGCAACTGGCAAACACTGCAACTCTGTAGAGTGTAATCAAAGTAGCTGCAATCAGCCGTCTCTTACGGAATCAATCTAGCTAAACAGATAGGAAAGTAGGTAAGAAAAGAACGTGATGTGGTTCTTAAGAGATACAGACATACCCTGTGCAGAACCTTCCAGCAACATCAAACTTAGTGACTCAGTTCAATTTGAATAAAGACCCCTACAAACTTTAAATAATTATTGCCTTTGAGAGCACTATTTCTGTTACATGGGCTTAACAAAAGCTTGAATAGTCAAAGAAAGGGCAACTGTTCCTACCAATGCAATATTAATTATCATAACTTTTAGTTTTTTTGTAACTGTTCAAAGATTGAAGTAGCATATTGATTTTTCAGAAGGGTTTAATGAGACTACAAAATATAACTTGATATTCTACTTTCTGTTTAAAAGGACACTGCATCCAAATACTCAATACCAAAATATTACGTTTTTTCCTCCGTATATTTAGGTTTAACAGCATTTTAAAAGGAGACAGTGTAAAGAGTTACTTGGTGACTTGCCCTCAAAAAAGATCTCTCTGGAGATTTTCCGTTTGAACTACAAAGCAAAAAGAGTGAAATAAAGGTATGAACATGAGAAGAAGGCATTGAAGCTGTGCTAAAGCACAGAAAAGGTGATATCAGGGCACAAACTACTTTATTCTAGAATGCTGTTAGAAGATGTGATGTTATTTTGTCATTCCCTGTTTCAGTGGAAATATCTGCGCAGTGGCTATCTTTCTGCTAAGTCTCCTCAAACGAAAAGCTACATATTACTACATACAAGTGAAAGAATATTAACTTACTAAAAAACGATCTAAACCGCTAACTGTATACTGAATTACATTTCTAGATGTGGTTCTGCTGCTGCTAATACAGTGCTCCATCACTGCAGATCCAGTTATTCATATCCATGTGAATTCCTCACAGCCATTCAAGATGAGGCACTTCATCTCCTTGAACCTAAACACGATTGCCAACATGCTTGTTCCAGAAACCAAGACATTAGGATTTATGAAATCCAGACTCTTTTGGATGCAAAGTAACCTCAAGTTAGTGTGGTAACTGTACAAGGAAACTTAATCCAAATGCTAAATATTATAATATGATGCTTAGATAATTATATTCTACCACGCAAAAAAACCCGCAACCAGGCACAAGGGCAGTTTGATGGTCCTATAAACATCTTCAGTCATTTGTACTGTTTTGTTTTCCTACTGCAAACAAAATCAAAAAGATTTTGTCATAGTCTAAACTTACCCACCACCAGTGCCTCCATTTTTGCTGAAATGTGTACGTGGCTCACTTGATGCCAGTTTTAGCAGTTCATTCCACTCCCGTTCCCATTCTTCTTCTGTATACACTAAACCTGACTGTGGGAGAGAATGAAATACCTTTACATTAAGGCTGGTACAAAACGTAAGCAGAGTTCTGCAGTAGTATTTACGACTAACTTATTTTGAGCTTCATACGTGATACGGTTTAATATCTTGGACCATTACTGCTTCAACATTTCTATTCAAGTGAAAGAATATTAACTTATTAAAAAACAATCTAAACCGCTAACTGTATACTGAATTACATTTCTAGATGTGGTTCTGCTGCTGCTAATACAGTGCTCCATCACTGCAGATCCAGTTATTCGTATCCATGTGAATTCCTCACAGCCATGGGTTAACATGCTTTACTGCTCAATTCTGGAGGTTTGCTTTCTTCCCCAGTACATGGAACTACTACGAATGCCCTCCCTGGCAGACAGGTGATGCTCTCTCCCTCTGTTTGAGAGCAGAAAGGGTACATAAGTGCTTCTGTGCCCCTGTGTTTTCAGGTAGCCTGAAGTAGCTGAGTCAGTCACAGCTCAGCTCTACTCTCACTGCCTGCTGCCAACAAAAAGCAGATTTCAAATGTCGCAAACATTATAGCGTATCCACTTGATTGCATCGAGATTACTCCTGAAATTGGCTTTTCTAGCCACTGTTTAGGCACAGACATCTTCAGAAAATTATTAAAAACTGTACTTCAGCATGTATTAACAGTCAAACCAAACCTACAGATGATTTTAGTTAAGAAACATCCTCTCAATATTTGGTCACAGCTGTAAGAATCCCAATTCACCATCCTGGGGAATCTTTCCTAAATGGAGTTTTCTTTCTTTTGTGTATTTCATCCACTCATTCTATAATGCTAGCAATAGCTAAATTACACATTTAATTTTGCGGCCCAAATTTTCTACAGGTTCCAAACTCATCTTAGACCTTTGCAGGCACAAACCTGCATATTTATGCCCAAAAAGCTACAAACACATTTGCATTCTGATACAAAAATTCTCTTTCCCCATGCAAAATGGAAGCACAAGGAATTTGATAGCAATTAAAATTTTCCCACCAAACTTCAGAAGAATGCTTTTGACCCTAAATGATATTAACAAGACTGTCTTCAGGCCATACAGACCTCCTTATTCTGCTGGGTCTGTTGCCATCTCCATCTTCGTTTCAGTGCCTCCCTTTCAGCTCCACTTCTCATCATAGTATAGAGTGCTTTACGTAAAACAAGGTCCCGGTCATGAAATCCCCACATCCCTAAAGTAGCACAAGATGACATTCAGTTTTCAAGAAGCTACAGTGAAATAGAAATAGGAGGTACTAATACAATTAATATTGCTCTATTAACAAAAGAAGCATAGCTTATACATTATTTAAGATTCTCCTCGGCAAATAAGTCACTCATTATTTTGGGGGTTTCCTAAAGAAACAGTCAGTATAGATAAGCCAATGAACAACAAGAGGGAATTCTAACAAAGTTTAAACTTTAAGGAATGACTAAGGATTTGAGTTGTTTCAGCATTTTCTTGCAGGCAACCTCAACTTTGCTGCAAGCAATGGACTATTCACTCCTCAGGTTGGTTTTAGCTGTAGTTGCCAACAGAGCCTGCAGCCACAAGAGTGCTAATGGCAACTGCAGGCACATCTGCGAATCATACCAACAGATGACACTGACAGCCAAAGGCCTCCACTCTTTACGCAGCATGATGGTAAATTTCCTTTGGCTTCAACATCCAAATAAAGAGATGAGCATTCAAGATGACTGGAAGTCTAAAAATGCAACCAGCCACAGGCTTTCCATTTCATTTTAAGATAATAAAACATATTCATGTAGTTGGAAATAGTAACCTACAACAAAAGAGAGCAGAGCTCTCACCAAGACACATGCCCATAGACAGCCACGTTTCAATTACCATATTGTCAGCTGCTAGCATTAAATATGTTTAAGACTTTGCAAGCCAAAACACTCCAAACATTTGCTGTAAATAATATACAATTCCTCCTAATTAAAAATGGACAAAGATAAAAATCCTTGGAAACAGCAAAAGCTCTGTTCTTACTACTTCTTTCAAAAAGAAGAGTCTCTTTAAAATACTGAAAATCCCAGTGTTTTTGAAAAAGCCACCTTTTGGAGTTCCACTGGTGGAAGATTTTAGCAACTGCAACAAAAATATAAGTTTTCTCATAATAGGTTAGGATATAGAAGGCATATCAAAGGCTTTCAGCTTCACAGGTTTCTATTTATTTGATTTGCAGAAAGGCTTCAAAGATCTTGTATTACTAATTAATTAATCAATTGGAAATTATTTTAATTCACCCCAAACTCTCTTTTTCAACATAAACTCTACAAGGAACCAGAGATAATAGATAGATATTGCATTCTTGAAGACAGCAGGAGAACTGTTTAAGAAAAGCACGTGAACGAATGCAATTCCTCACCCACAATGAGGACAGTCCTGCAGAAGCACCTGGAATTTGCCTGTTCCAGAGCTGTTAGGTGGAGCTTTGTAAGGAAAATGGAAATCACTGGTGTTTATGATATATGGGTTTTGATGCTGTTCCAATTATACTTCTTTTATAACCTGATAAAACATTTACCTTCATCCCTCAAGCATGCCTAAGCAAACAATACCTAAATGAAATTGGAAGAATATATTGCTCCAGAACCAGGCTTTTAATGACAAGTCTTTGCATCCCGTCTGTTTCTGGGCTTTTGCTGGGGATAGAGAAAAATGGTAAATATTTTTGGCAGAAGGTTTCATGTACAGACTCGCCCTTACCTAAAGATGCAGCATGCAAGAGGCAGTTTCCATCACCTGTTGTAGCCAAGGGAAGAAGACGTTTGCAGCTTGTACACACTGTGGACCACCAATTTAGTCGTCCTGAAAAGAAAGCACCTATTAAAACGGTGGAGTGGATACTAAAACAGGCTGCGTACTGTGTACAGGCATGCAGCGACGATGTGTAATGTTGAAGGGTAATAATCATGAACATCCTTTCCGCCAAATAAACTGAAGTATAATGTCAGAAGTGAAAATTGAAAAGATTAGAAATAAGAAGCAGATAAACTTCAACTATTCTCTAAATACATTTGGAAGAGAGCACCTTTAATTAATCTGCATCTTCCATTCTCATATACTGCATTCGGGGTGGATTTCAAATGAGTTCATTGCCTAAATACCATTATCAGTCTTGGTATCACTTCCCAAACATAATCAACATCGGGCTCCCATCACAGATGACAGATTATGTTACAGTCAAAGTCTCAGAAGACAAAAGTAATACATATATGTTAATCAAGATATGTTATTGTTAGTTAAGTTTATTAAGTAAAGTACTATTGTTGCAATCAGATGGATTGTTTCAACAGCTGATTCTCCTTTCAATTACCATAGTGTAAATCATGATTAGACCTACTAAAATCAACAGCTACACTACCAGAGAATTACGACGAGACCAAATGCATAGCCCAAGGTCTAGGACAGCATGTGGCTTTTCTCTCTTGAGAACATTCAGAGAACCAATTATCCATCATTGCTACACGAAGCACGTGTTACAGATTATAAAACAGAGCTGGATTATGAAAAAGACTGACAAAAGGACTGATATTTGATGTAGCTAGATGAAGCAAATAAAGCCATGAAGAGTATCAGTGCCAAAGCCAACACTGGAAGTATATAATTCCTGACACATAGGTTGCCGTGCGGTAGCTTACTGGGGTGTTACATCTTGGTTAAATGGTCATGTGAATATTTCCAATATAAAGAATGAGAACGTGACTGATTGTATAACATCTTTGGGGATAAGGAAGAGCAGATGATTAACCATGACGAGTAGAGCTGGTATATTTCCCAAGACTTTTGGAAAGCTGTGGGTAACGCACAATACTGAATAATTGAATGAGTAATGCAATAGGCAGCCTGTGGTGACCCCATTTCTTTGTTTGCTCCTGCAGACTTTTTCTCTTCCAATTCCTTTACTTGCAAGCTGAGAGGAAATAGTGTCTATATATTTGTAGTCAGTCTTTCATTAAAGGTTAAATCCACAAAACAGAAATAAGTTCAAGCAATGAAAAAAACTTTTCTCCATTAGTATGTTTTCATTACAAAATTGCACTGAAGTTTATTTGTAACAGCAGGTAATACATATTGTGCAAAAAAAATAGTATAACAGTGTTTTAATACATGCCCCAAATTACTTGTTCCAGGTACTAAGAACTATGTAATTAAATTTCACATAGTCAGTATGGGTTGAGAGTTACTATACTGTAAAAGTAAAGATGCATAGCAGATGCGTAACTAAGCATATTTGGTAACTCTCGTATGATTTTAGCAGCTAGTTTGTAAATGCCTAACATCTCAGACTAGGCTTACTGAGTTCTAAATTAAACATGCATTAAAGCTTAATTTAAAGCGCTATTGGACAGCCTTTGGGAATGATAAATCTGAAATAACAAGTTATAATTTTTAGCAACTCCTGTGTCTGTGGGCTGTGAAGTAACAACTTGCCACCTGTTTTTTGCACAATGTTTTGGTGGTATCATATTCAGTATCTAAGTTATACTAAGGTGCTGCTTAAAGCACAGTTGCAAGACCTAAATCAGACACACCTTAGGACTTAGGGGAATAACGAGTGGTATTACTTTGCAGATTAACTGGCAGCTATTGGTAATAAATGTCAAAGTCTGATGTTTATGAATCTTAAATAAGAGAAGCTTTCTACAAGAGTGATCTGCTTTCAAGCAGATTATCCAAAAACGTTCGTGGGCTTGGTTAACATCACAAAGCTTATGGCTGTTAAAAAAAATAGCAGAAATGCATTGGATTGTAACCAAAAAAGCAGTGCGTTTTCATTTTTCAAATCTAGTGGTTATAGTGGATCCCTTTAGGGAAACAGGAAAGTGGAGTTTAAATGAAAACTGGAAACAGTTCTGCCTCAGGCTTATTTCTCTCTGCTTTGATAAGATAATATTTATGGACAAACTAGACCCATTTCTCACTTACTCTCCCTCCCTCTGTTGGTCTCCTACTTGATCTTCCTTCTTACTTTCTCACAAAATCTATTTAATCTTAAAAAACACAATTTCAAGAAATTGATCTGTTTTACAGCAAAAATACTCAAAGAATTAACATAGCCATATTCTAGTACATTAAAACTTGATCTTCATTTTAGGTCAAGATTAAAAGTCCTATCCAGGTCTATGATCTAGCAACACACAACCAGCGAGGCAGACACAAGCACACAATATTGCCCTTCCTTTGCCTGACACTTAAGACTTCAGATGCAAACTCAAAAGAAATGGTAACAGAATCTAGTATTCCCTTCATCTGAAGATTCCCAATTATTTTGGTATTCTGATATTATCCTAGTCTGGACTACATTGTGTATCTCAGACTTCACGTCATACAAAGCTTATATTGGCTCCCCCTGCTCCCTTATTTGCAGGGCCCATCAAGAATCAATCATTTGGATACAGAACCAGATATATAACTTTTATTCCATGCCAAGAAAGTAAGCTGAATCTCAGAGAAAGTTTTGCAAACTTCAGAAAACAGACAATATCCCTACCTTAATATCTACTATCTGACGACTCCCAGGACAAGAAGCAAACATCAAAAGCTACCCTATTGTAAACCCACAGCAACTGTAGGCAGGAATATAAGCTGGCCTTATGCGACTGTTAGGTTGAAGAAGTCAGTATTTGAGGAAAAGGAAATAAGAAATATTTTAAACATGGGGTTTACCCAACAATATTCATAATGTTGGAGTATTATTAATACACACTAGAAAGGTTTAAGTGTTATTTGCCTAAGCCTCCATATTGTATTACAAGGCACAGGCGTATTGTTTCTTGTCACAGGATTTATGAAAGGAAACTGCCAAAGAGGATTCTAGATGCTTATATGACCTGAGCAGCTCAAAAAGAAGGCAGCAGAGCATGGAGAATGCATTTCAAGTATTAACAGGGGCCAGGCTTGGCTTTTGCTATCAGCCCTCGACGTCTTACGCACTGGTACTACAGAAGGTAAGAAAGCATTCAGCATGGTGTCCTCTATGCAAAACTCCAGTAACAGTATAAACAAGGAGACAGAAATATGCAACAGAAATTATTCTAGTTTATGATTATCGCACAAAGATGCTCACACAGAGCTGCCCTCCAGCTTAGTAATGTCCATTAGAAAGTATTCATTGCCCAGACATGCACAAGGTTGGTGGTACACATACAAACCAACCAAATTCAAAACAAACATGAGTTTACATAATACTAAAGAACCTTTGTAGAAACTCTGCATAAATCCTTTGCTCCCCTTTCATTTTCTCCAGTCCATATTTTCTTTTTTCTGGTTTAAGCTACTCATAAATTAAATGGCTTTACGGACGGGATTTTTCTGGTAGAATTAACCACCAAAAATTACAAGGACGTAGCAAACAGCAACTTAATATAACTCTCTCTCAACAGGGTAAAAGGAGATGCTACAAAGGACCAGCCCCTCTCAAGCTCTACATGACTGAGCGTGGTTGAAGTTTCACTGCAAAGCCAGACTGCGTATCACTGCCTCCAAGGCAAACTGTCACTTTCTCTCCTGTAATACCACTGTGCATTTACCATATCAAAAATAAGTCAGAGTTCTTACAGAAAAAATGGAATAGACATTAAGAGAAAAACAAGGGTGGTTACAGATGGGAAAAAGTGAAGTGTCATGTCACAGCTTGTACAATTTCACCTCAGAATGAGTGTGATTGTCTTTTAACGCACTCACTGTGCTATTAAGGGTACTCTCATACAGCTAAGCAAACCGGTCTTAGGCCAACTCCTCAAAACCACTGACGGAGCAGACCTCACGGAGAGGGAAACGAGTCAGTCTGTGCACACCGGGACCCAGTGTGTGGTTTCCTGTGCTTGTCCTGCGTGTGGCTAAAGGTGAGACTTCTGATGGCTTTTATTTGTGGTTGGGCATTCTGGAGGTCTTTCCCATGTGGATTCTGTAGCATTTGATAAAAAAATATTCACATTGCAAGTGTTTCTTCTATGAAAATACTAAAAATAAGCTAGCTGCTTTTCATAAAACTTGTAAAAGCTTACTCACAAATATGTTTGAAATTGGCAGAGTTAAATTCAAAAAATAACTCGTGGTACAATCTTAAGAGACAGCTTGCTGACACAAGCTCAGTTTCCTTCAGAAACTAGACTAAAACCAGCCTTTCTTTAATTTCTTCAGCACATCATGTTTCCAAAAACGCACCTGTCATCCATCCCCCAAGACGAGCAAGTCACAAAATAATATTTTCAGCTTCCAAAGCAAGTCTAATTCTGGACACCCCATATATTCTCAAAAGCAAGGGTCCACCCTACGCACTCACCTGCCCCCTCTGGAACCCGCCGGCAATAACTGCCTTGGGGCGCACCGGACCCACGGGCTGAGGCAGCAGAGGATCACTCAGAACAGTGAGACAATTAGCAGTGGGGACAGAACCTCAAATCCAGATTTCAGCAGAGCTACTTCTATGCTTTATGTGTTTCTTACATGACTAGCTAAGAGGACTGTTTGTTTATTTTTAGTTTTAGACCTTTCATGCAATGAATGTGTACTTGCAAGTACTGACGTGAAGAAAATTACAAGAACAGATTTTCTACATGGGCTTATATTAATCATTCAGTGACTGCTTACTTTTTAAATAAGTGAATAAATATAACATTTACCAATATACTTTCTGCACTTCAAAGAAAGGACCTTCTTGTAGGAGGTCTCTCTTTTAGTCTAGATGATGCAATCAGCTTCGCGGTAGCATCTGGAAGGCTATTGATATTTACTGATGTCCCTGGAATCTATGTTGAGCTGTGCATGTAGAAATAAGCAAAACTAAGCAATCAAGTAAATGCTTCTCTTTCAGCCTGATGCTTAAGCAACACAGACTGTCACAGATGCTGCAGACCAGAATGCAAATCAAAGATCATAAAATGAGATGGCACAGAGATATATGACTAGGCCTAACTGGCTGCAGATAACTGATAGCGAGTTGTTATCTGCAGGTAGCTGCAGATCCAGTATTAGCTGTTTTCCTTGTTTGTTTTTCATAACCCGAAACAGACGGTTTTCTATGACATTATTGCATTTCATCCTCCTCTGTGATACAGTATTTGTCATTCATATTAGAACTGAATTACGCAAGCATACATTTCAAAGCTTGGAAATCAGGAAATTAATACAGTTCTCTTGTAATTATGATGGTTGCTATCCCCCGTGCCCTGCATATACCATGTGAAAATCTGTTAAAAATTCTGGGATAAGAGAATATTTCTACAGCCTGAAAAGGCATCAATTTTTTGTTAACAAATCTTAATTTTTAACACTTTGAAATCAAACATTTCCAGAATTGTGGTGATTCGTTTTGGGGATGTGAAACTGTTTATTTTCCCTGTAGCTGTATAAAATGTTTCATAGAAAACACAAACCTGAGCACAGAAATAAAAGTGTAGGAAAGCAATATTCTTGAAGGTTCACGCAGTTTACTTTTAGTTTTTGTATTTAATTATATTTCAGCACTGCAAGAGAAACTTTTTTTTCTTTTCATTAAAAACACTGTGTTAGACCAGCCATTCTTCTGCCTACACTGTTTTTTTGAACTCATTGATACAGCAGAAGCAGCTTTAATAGCATATCTCTTTGTGTCAGCCTACATATAAGAACACGCAGGGGAACACGTGCATATAATGAAAATCAACTTGCTGCAGCGAAATATTTAGAATGATAAAATTCCCTTCACACAGACGTCATTTAATGTTACCTGAGCCATCCCCCACCGAAGAACCATGCTGATCACTGCAGGAGCACAGACATCAGTCTGCATGTCACTTACAAGCCGACAGCATTCCAGTTCAGGCCATAATGAACAGCTGAGTTTATAAGATGCACAAACCCACAAAACACTTATATGAATGTGGTGAATACTGTCCTCTAAGAGAAATATTCAGAAAGCAATGACACAAAGAGTAGAGGACAGATTACAGCAGGAGAGTGAGTGAATCATCCTGCCGTTATTGGGGCCTTTCCTTTATACCCTCGCAATGCATTGCTGAGTGAGTCGGGAACTGTGCTCTCAGTGCCTATACAGGTAGGATGTAATGTGAACATCCTTTCACATGTAGATCTAACAGTAGCAAGCACCTAAGCATATAAAAAGAGAATACAAACACCCTACAGGCTTTTATAGACATCCAGCTCACACAGCCAGTTCAGCCACCACCTGCAACAGTCTGACCATAGTAGTTTTGCTCTCCCAATCTACGCTTTGAGAGTAGCAAGCTACTAACCAAGTTCCTCCTCCTTTTGCCTCACCAGCTTTTTTTTTTTTTTTCCTTTCTCTTGAAATTCATGCCCTTAAACCCTGGCACACACCTTTCTTTTCCTTTAACAATAGCCCCGACCTCAGCCCCAGAAGCTACTGTCCTTAATGGGGTTGGGTTTGTTTTGAACTAGATCTCAGGCCCTTTGCAAGGGAACACAGCTTATCGATTCTTTTTTTGTGTGTGTGTCGTTGACCAAACATAGTCAAACTGGGCCCTCTGTTGGTTGGAGACAATAAAACGTCTAATGCTAAGTGACTTTCCTATTAATTCGGTCTCTTCATTTCAGACAACAGTATGTCTAAAATAGGCAGGAAATAAAAGGAAACCGAATAGCTTTATGTCTTAAATAGAGACAAAAGGTCAGTTTACATGAAGTCTTACATGTTTTTCTTAAACATTTGCTGTTTGATCTGTTTAACTTGAGCTGAAGAACTGTTTCCCAGGAAGTTCCAGTTTATTTGAATGAAATGCTCACATAAGTAAACTAAGTCTACGTAAGCTAGAGAACACCTGCCATCACAACAACAAGCACTTCAAATGCTCAGAATCCCCTCCTTTCCTGGAGGCAAGGGCTCCGGGGAGGAAGGGACTTCTCCAGCGTGAGTCCAGTTACTGCCCTAATTAAAGGAATGTGAAGAAAAGAAGAAATGATTTAGTCTAATTTCCAGAGAGATTTGAGAGAGGAATGCTGAGGCAGAAAAGTCAGTAGTTTCTGCAGCCCTGTTTCAAGTTCAAAGCCGGCCAGCTCTGAACGAATTACAAGATTTCGGCTCTAAATTCACGTATTCCCTGATTTTAAGGTCAGAAAACCATTGTGATCCTCGAGTTAGTACTCTTGCATTAACTGGCTCTAAATGCTGTAGTTCCACTGAAGCGGGTAGGTCAACAGTGGGACTGTAGCAGGTATTTTCTGATAGCCCCACAGAATTTGGGGTGTTTGGCAGAGATGCCGGAGGAAGAGCCATCCTCTTTTTTTCCCTGTCCTTCTTGAGTTAGCTGGTTCCTCGAGAAACTAGATATATTCTCTTGATGGGTGACTAACAGTGTTCATACTTCATAGTTTGCCTGGTAGCATTCCTGCATTATTTTATACTGCTGTTTTTCCAGAAGGCTGCCTTCTGAATACTATTTGGTTTTGTTGGTTTGGGGGTGGTTTTTTTGGTTGGTTTGTGTGTGTGTGTTTTCTTAAGTATTTACTGACTGATGCTATTATCTAAGTACGTCTTGCTTTTCAAGTACCAAAGCCAAAAAATGAGCATGTGACAATACATGCTAAGTACTCAGCACGACACCAGATCAGCAGAGGTCCTGCCTAAATACTATGATGCAGTGCCCTGACCAATAACAAGCAACAGTTCACCAATTTGAACACACCTGGTATGACTATGCACCAAGTTTTGAGAATGAACTCTCAGGTGAATAGATAGCGTTACACAAGCCAGTATAGCAGTCAACAGAAAGAAGCAACTGGCTAGTCAGTATTCCACCAGCAGCCCTGAAATCTGATTTTGTAACTCCTTTATACCACCAGAGTTGAACACAGCTATAGAGTGAAGTACCCATTTCATGTCTCATTAATACACTTGCTATTTCATAAGGCACAGATTTAAAATACATTTTCCCTATCTTTCAAAACTGACTTAAAACTTCAAACTACTAATAAATCTGAATTGAAATTAATTTCAAATGTCTTCACGTTTTCCCCATAGCAATAATGAAGTATTAATTTAAAATTATTTAGTTTCTTATCACAAAAATAATAATCAATACATAAAATACATATTTAACCACTATTTGCTCAAGCTGCAACAGAACTTGAAGATGTTTCCTTTGTTAATCACCACAATGTAATTTCCTCACGAGAACTGAAAGTACCAACCCCCTCCAACCGTCCAGACTCATGTCCTTCTTTATTGCACGACTTCCCCATCAGTCCTCCTTTCCCTCCTCCCTCAATTTCTTTGTTTTATTAAGTAAATTTGGCAGTTTTCTCTTTAACGTTTTAAAAGAAAGAGAGGATCAGGGTATGTGTCATTTTGCAGAGCACGCAGTGTTTACTTTTACTCTTTGGCATTTATCTCCCATGCAGGATGCGCAAGCTCCAGAAATGAAGCACGATTAGAGATGTCTACCCCAACGTCAGATCGTCCAGCTGCTGACACCCGAAGTATTTACCCACCTGCTTGCTCCAAAGCAACCATTGTTGCCTGCTCAATTAAGTCACGTTCAATGAAGCTTCTGAAATCCTCACTGTACACGCTAAGGTCTGGTAGCTGGAATGTATAGATGGGCATCTCCAAAGGGAACTGCTCATTGCTGCACTCATTTGCTACATGGGATCGAGCAAGGGAGACTATGGCTGAGCTGGCATGAGAAATACCTCTGGAAAGACGCTTTTCTGCAGAGAAACCAAAGAGATATTACAGCCTATAAGACTACATAAAAGACCAGCCAACACCAAGTCTGGCAAATGCCCGTTCATTTCGCTTAGGAATTTATTCCACCTCTTGTTTGTTACCTTTTCTGGGTTATTTCCGTACTGTGAAAGATTGCTTAGTTCTTACTATGGATCCCTACTGCAAGTCACAGGAACTTCACTTCACTTATAGCAAAATAGATAACCAGTACAAGTAACAAGATATGAAAGACAAATATTTCTATAATTTACTTTTTAATGTATCTTAAGTTTCCAAAGATGCACTGGAAGAAACATTTACCGGCAGACAGATGATAATCAATTAATGTTTTGAACCTCTTAATTCAAGTTGACTACTTGTGAATCAAAAAATCCAGCATTCTACAATCACTTCATATTGAACACGCCATACTGTTTTAATCTCAGAACAATCTACCTGAAAGCAATTTTAATACCATTATGCTGAATTTAAGATAAAATCAGTTTTTATGCATATATATTTTCTAAAATCCCGATTCAAGAAACAATATGTAGTTCAAAAAGAATGATGAAATTAAAAAGCCTGGTACAACAGAATGCATTATTTTATCAAAACAACAATGAGCTAATATCTTATAATTAATTGAATTTCTCTGTGAATAAATGCTATGTAAGGAACAGTAAAGGGTCATTAAAGCAAAATAAGCATTAGAATTTTAAGAAAGGGGCAAAATATTACTATCATATCATTTCACTTTACTGTACGGCCTCAGTTCTGGTATTATTCATGTATTATTCAGGCAAAACTGACAGAGGTATTTTCCCTGTTTAGTTTCTGCCCTGCACTCCTGTTCATATTGTTAAAAACTGCAATGCGCTTTTTGTAGCTGCTTAAAATTTATGTTCATCAAATGTTACTGGTCTTCCCTCAGAAGTTTAACATTCAGCATAAAGTTTCTTTCTGTATCTGTGAAGTGGCGCTCACTGGTGCCGCAGTACCACTGCCTTTCTGTGCTTCAGTGAGACTAAGCACGGGTCTTCTACCGAGTTGCACTCTCTTTAGCCATCCTTCACAATGGGGATGATCTTAAATTAATACTAGAAAGTCTCCTGGGCATTTTACTGAGTTTTATTAGTGAGTCGACACCAGGTTTATGGAGTGTTTTACATTTTCAAATATGCAGAAAGCTTCCTGGTGGGATTTACATTATGTTAAGTTAGATAATATTTTCATTGATTTTCCTTGGAAATGGGTATCTTATTGTACTGGAAGCTTTTGTAAAAAAGCATTTGGTGCAACTTCACCTCTGTAGCTTCATAAATACTACCGTAAACTAGTCTTTATTGATCAGCTCTCAAACGTACAATGCTATATTAAAATAAAAGAAGTTCCTGTACTTCTGTGCCTTCAGTAATTAACAAAGAAGCTTACTTAAATGCAGCTTATCACTGAAGCTAATAGTCTTTTTCAAACACCTCAAACTGAGTAATGGTTACTAAAAAAATTTATTTTCCTGGAGCTTGTGAACTTTGTTTCTCTAATGGATCAATGTTTTTCTAATTGTAAGGGCTAAATTGCACTCCCTAAAATATCCTAAATTGGGGGAAGCGGGAGAAGGTTTGATTACATTTGCATTTCTTTCTTCTCCGTGTACCTCTCAGCTAAATCACTTTTAAACAGGGGAACTGAAGTATAGGATAGCATCTCCGTTTGCTCCATCGTCCCTTCCTACCACAGTCCAGCCCTCCTGTTGGCTGTGTCCTCCGCTCCAATTATGTGGTCCATGATGAGACCCTCCTTTCCCTTCTCCGCTCCTCCCTGAACATCCTCCTCACATCAGTTTCACCCTTCAGTCAGAAAAGGCTTTTGCATCATGAAGAAGTCAATTATGCATTGCATTGAATTGATAGCAAAGTTACTGTTGGACCAGGCATTTAAAGCCAGACTTACCCCACACCACCAAGTACACCCACTAAAATATCAAATAGCCATTTCAGTGTAAACTGGGAAATTTAATAACATGGAATTTTAGAGTGAGCTATCTCCAAATGAGGATGAAGAGACATGGCTTCATCAACTACAGTGTGCTACTCCTCCTCCATTTATTTGTATTCAGTGCTTTTAAGAAGTCATAACAAGCACCACAGCTCTTTTTCTACCGATGGAAGTTACCTATTTTCAAAATGCTTTACTGACACTTCTAAGTACTGATACCATTTCATACTTAACAGGAGGGAAGAGCCAGCAGGGGAAGGGAAGACTTTCTGTTCCTTCTAATGATTGCACAGAAAGCCGTCACCAAGCTAGTGCTATTACCTCCCTACGTGACAAGCTGTCAGACCTGTAGATTTATTTTAGTGCAAACTACAGGTCCTTGATAAATTAATATTAAAAAAAAATGCACTCTAACAGTCTGAGAGAGACATCTAAAATAAAACATATAAAAGATCTGCAAATAAAAAAGTCAATTCTAATGCTTATCATCCTGTACTGGAAATCAACTGCTAGAGGTAGCTGACTCATTTTTCTTAAGGTTTCAGTTTCTATTTGGCAGGGGATAGGAAGTTGTTCTTGCTTCTGTGGAACCGTAAGAGAACAAAATTTTAAAGCTGAAAGTTATTCATAGATTTCATACTCCCTAATCAAGTACTGTGAGTAAGAATGCAAAGATTGAAATACGGAATTTTTTTAAACATTTTTTTGGTCTCAATAAACATAGAAAGCTACACACACTAGTGGTCTATGACACCCTCTAATTAATTGCTTTTATATGTACCATAGGACTGCTTGGGTACAATGTATTTTTGTACTTTAATTACAAAAATGACTTGCAGAGCTGAGGCAAAGCTCGTGGCTACTGAGACAAGTGCAAGGTGGGGTCCAGCAGCAGCTCTGTGAACCCCAGCACAATGCCACAGTTCACAGGCTGGCGGCAAATGACTTCCCGCTCCCTGCAGACAAGCACAACTTGCCAGCTGAAAAGCTGCTTGTCCACAGAAGCCCTGGAGAAGAACTCTTACCTTGAGCAATATCATCCTGCCTTTGCAGGCAGGGCCGCTCTGCCTTCGTCACCTGGGGAGGCTGCTCAGGCTCCTGCTGCTTGCAGTATTTGCCCTCGTTGAACACCTGTGGCAGGTTGGCAGTGTGTACCTGCCGGAGCTGCTCATAGTCACTCAAAGCTGCGGTCAAGTCCCAATTTTTGCCTGCCAAAGAGCAAAAGGACATTCCACTCACATCTATATGTGACCAGATTGATAACCTGGAAAACATCTTCATATGCACTTAAAATACAAGCTTAAATAGAGAAATCACTCTTAAAGCACCAGCAAGGAAAAAGAGGTTCTTTGGATGAAAGATTTAACAACCACTCCTCCCTGAACAAAAATGCACTGTTGATAAACACCTGGAAAGTACACAGCAAATGGACAAAGATAGAAATCTCTTTATTTCTTTTTTTAATTCATGTTTTAGTTTTCAGTTTGGTCTTTAAAATGCCAAGGATGGAGACTGTACAACCTCTCTGGGCAAATTGTTCCCACATTTGACTGTCTTCATGGGACCTATGCCCACACTGAACTTCTCTTGTTTCAACTTATACCCATTGCCCCTTGTCCTCCTTCCATGCACCACTGTGAAGAGCCCATCTCCAACTCCTTATAAAACCTTCTTACTGGCACAGGAAGGCTGCTGCTCAAACCCCTCAAAGCCTCCCCAGTTCCAGCCTGCACAGGCCCTGCTCCCTCAGCTTCTCCTCGCAGGACTTTTGCTCCAGCCCCAACAACCTTTATAGCCTTCCCCTGAACTCAATCCAATTTACAGCTGTCTTCCCTGGACTGGGGGTGGGGGGCAAAATTAGACACGGTATTATGGATGTCTAATGAATGTTGGGTAGAGAGGTATAAATCACTTCCCTCGATCTACAGGCTATGATCCTGTTGACATAACTCAGCATAATGCTGGCTTTCCCAGCTGCCAGGGGACATGGCTGGCTCACGTGCACCTTGCTGGCTACCAAGACCTCCAGGTCTCTTTCTGCCAAGCTGCCCCCCAGCTGTGTCATTGCAGGGGGTTCTTCCCTTCCAGGTGAAGAACTCTGTGTTCACCCTTGTTAAATTTTATCAGGTTTCTATGGGTCAATTCCCTCGCTCTGTCTCGGTTCCCTGAATAGCAGCTCTGCCCTTGAAGACATCACCCAGTCCCACCAGTTGATGTCATCTGCAAACTTGATGTTGCCTCACTGATAAAGACTTTAAACAGGTAGAGAGACCCCTGACGTACAGCATTTGTTACCAGCTCCCAGCTAGAAAGCTATCCATTAACCACTACGCTCTCAGCTTGACCGTCACAACAGCAATTTGCCCATCTAGTTGTCCACCCATCCAGACTGTAACATCCTAACTTGAATATAGCAACACTGTGAGAAACAGCGTCAAAAGTCTTGCTAACGTTGAGGTGAAAGGTATCTGCTGCTCTCCCCTCATTCATAAATCCAGACATTGTACCATATGAGGCAATCAGCACCCCGACTTCCCTTGCTTGGATTCCAATCAAACGGCTCCAGAAACTGGCAATTTAAGAAGATGCTAAATATCACAGAATTTAACATAAAATAACAAGAGGCAGTAATAATTCACATCTGTACAGCTGTATTAATAATAAATAATAATTAGCAGCCACGATGGAAAGACAATGACTGTTACTGTTACAGCACAAAAGAGCGACAAACTTTATTATCTTTCTATACGCAGAGCAGCTAGAATGCAAATGCAAAATACTTTAGGTCCCTTTATCTTATACATCAGAGAGCACTTCTTGTCTCAGAGATTTTAAAAGTCTTTTGGAAAGCAGGGAATATAGGATGGTGTTTCGTAACAAAACATGCAGTGAGAGGATTCAGTCGGTGTGGTTCCATGTCTGTGTGAGCTGCTCACGGAACCTCCCAACACAGTATCCTCCAAAAGCTTTGCTTCCAAGCTCCCACTTCCTCATAGTGCTATGACCAGTGATAATGGGACACAGGCTAATATCCAGAGACGAAGAGGTCTGTTTGAAATGGTACTTGTCACTCAAAAAACAGTAATGAAAAAAAACTTGAGATGTTTGTCGACACTGTCTCCCACATCATCCTCACTGGCAAGCTTAGGAAGTGTGGGATAGATGGATGGACAGTGGGGTGGATTGAGAACTGGCTAGCAGATAGAGCTCAGAGGGTTGTGGTTAGTGGTGCAGAGTCTAGTTGGAGGTCAGTAACAAGTGGTGTCCCTCAAGGGTCAGTACTGGGTCCAGTCCTGTTCAATATATTCATCGATGATCTGGACGAAGGGATAGAGTGTACCATCAGCAAGTTTGCTGATGACACTAAACTGGGAGGAGTGGCTGATACGCCAGAAGGATGTGCTGCCTTACAACGTGACCTGGATAGGCTGCAGAGTTGGGCAGAGAGGAACTTAATGAAATTCAACAAGGGTAAATGTAGGGTACTGCATCTGGGGAGGAATAACCCCATGCATCAGTACAGGTTGGGGGCCGACCTCCTGGAGAGCAGCTCTGTGGAAAGGGACCTGGGAGTCCTGGTGGACAACAGGATGACCATGAGCCAGCAATGTGCCCTGGCGGCCAAGAGGGCCAATGGCATCCTGGGGTGCATCAAAAGGAGTGTGGCCAGCAGGTCGAGGGAGGTCATCCTCCCCCTCTACTCTGCCCTGGTGAGGCCGCATCTGGAATACTGCGTCCAGTTCTGGGCTCCCCAGTTCAAGAAGGACAGGGATCTGCTGGAGAGGGTCCAGCAAAGGGCTACAAAGGTGATTAGGGGATTGGAACATCTTTCATATGAGGAGAGGCTGAGGGATTTGGGTCTCTTTAGTCTGGAGAAAAGAAGATTGAGGGGGGATCTTGTTAATGCTTTTAAATACTTGAAGGGAGGATGCCAGGGGGATGGGAGCAGTCTTTTTTCAGTGGTGCCCATTGATAGGACGAGGGGTAATGGGCACAAACTTGAACATAGGAAGTTCCATCTTAACATGAGGAGGAACTTCTTTACTTTGAGGGTGGTGGAGCACTGGAACAGGCTGCCCAGAGAGTTTGTGGAGTCCCCCACTCTGGAGACATTCAAAACCCGCCTGGACGCTGTCCTGTGCAACCTGTTGTAGGTGACCCTGCTCTGGCGGGGGGGGGTGGACTAGATGATCTCCAAAGGACCCTTCCAACCCTGACTATTCTGTGATTCTGTATGTTATTTTCAAAACAATCCCGCTGAGCTAAAATACACAGATGTCCGAGCATTCTCAAAGAACTTGTTTTTAATGGGAAAATTACAAATATGCAATAGCAAGAAAAAAGACCCCACTAATTACATGAGACTTTCGCAGCATTCCATAAGCACTTTTCCTGGGAATTCAAAAGTAACCTGATTCTGACTGATACATGATTTATTACACCTTAGAAGGTTGTCACTTTATGTACTTTGAGAAGCTACATTACTTGAGTAGCAGTTAAATATAACTTATTTGCTTACACAAAGGAGAATAAGGTAAAAATAGTACAAAGCAGTTTTACATAGATAAAAGAAAGTCCATTACTGTTACAGCCATTTCTGTAAAGAACAAAAACCTAACTGAAGTAGGAAAAAAACAGCACAAACAGCTGTTACCTACAGGGCTGAGCTGAACTATCTCAGGTTTTGAGGTACTGCACAAAACTGTGAAAGGGGAATTAATATCAACGAGCAAGAATGTTATATACATCCCAAGTAGTCCATAATATAAACCACCATGTCAGTGATACGGAATCATTACGTATGTTATGCTGTGATCTTCTATTAGAAAGCCTGTAGGACAAAATGTAATTCAGTGAAAATTGTCAGAGATCCTAGAACAAGCACTTGAGTTATTGCCAGCATTTATTTTTTTTATCTCTAAAAATCCCATGTAGATTCAATGGCTGTAATCCAGTCAGGGCTCTGCTCTAACTATATATAATCATCTGAATGAAGTTGTCCAACCCAAACATCAAAGAATCATGAGCGTGTTCCCAAGATTGATGCGATCACATATCGGTGTCTGGAATAGGGATTGCTTTTCTTTGGTCCCATTTTTAGGAGACACTTACAACGTGTTTTTCAAATCTTCTCAACCATGAGGATGATAAAGTAAAACTTTTTTAAAAAAGTGAAAGTGACAATAAATATAATTCTAGGAAATGTAGGTTTAAACAAAACAGTACTGTCTAAGTATTGGCAATGCTGCAAGTCCAGCAACCTGGGTTTATTCAGTACAGATCCTCAAGTAACAGACCTGTACTAATGGAACACAGACAGCATTTCTCTAGTGTCAGGGCATTCCTTACAGGTCGCTGGCTCAAGATATTTTCATATTTAAGTTCTGAAATCAAACAAAAATCACGCTGCATGTGCTGTGACTGCTGTGTGACAGGGCTTTGATGTATGTAATAGGAAAGCAGAAAATCAGTAGACTAACAGAAATCCTGCTGTCCTTAGTTTTAGGCCAAATGCAATTATCTTACATAAAACCTCTATCATAAAAATTACAGTCAGCCTTCAGAAACTAGGCTTATAATGTGCTGCATTTAAAACTAAATTGCAGAGTGACTCGAGTTACACTCCATGGTACAATGCAGCAACTGAACTTCTAATACAGACTTGAAACTATACATAAAACAAAATTTCTATATCTAAATGTATCTTACTGTTGTGGTTTAACCCCCGCCAACAACTAGGACCACACAGCCGCCCTCTCACACACACCCCAATAGGGCAGGGAGAAGAGGGAGAAAAGGAGAGGAAAGAAATACACTCATGGGTTGAGATAAAGACTATAAAGTTTAATAGAACCTTAACAGAAGAGGAAAATAATAATAATAGTAAAAGGACATACAAAATAATACAAGTTGCTCCCACCACCCGATGATCTGTTGCCCAGTTGGTCCCGACCAGCAATCGCAGATCCCTGCCCCCCATCCAACTCCCATTTATATACAGAGCATGATGTCTGTGGTATGGAATATCCCCCGGCCAGCTTGTACGGTCTATGCTCCCTCTCAGCTTCTATGGGAAGCTGAAAAAGTCCTTCACTAATATAAACATTACCTAGCAACAACTAAACCAACATGCATTATTAACATTCTTGTCACACCAAATCCAAAACACAGCAGCCACTACAAAGAAAATTAACTCTATCCTAGCTGAAATCAGGACACAAATAGAAATATATGATTTTCAAATCTCTCCATCTCCCTGGAGTTGTTCCCATCTCATGAAAAAAAGCACCAATCACCAGCAAAGCCTTAAACTTCAGAGAACCAACATAGGAAATGATGACTAGACTCACTTTCCCCAAATTTGCTGGAGCCTCCAAGCATCGGAATGCAAGAAAAAAAATCAACCAAATTAGAGAACACATTAAGCACCTTCCCATCTCCATGAAATAGTAGGTTTGAATATTAGCCACCCTAACTGACAGCATAAGTGTTTTCAGGTACTCACTGTACTGGAAACATGTAAGCTTGCCCCCTTTGCCAAGGCTTCCTCTCATTTTGGTTTATATTTTCACAAGTAAATACAATGAGAGACCTTTTGTTTTTCCCATTGCCCATAAAAAAAGAGGAAATTCATCAGTTTGGAAGGATTAAAGAAAAAAAATTCATGTCAAAGTAGAGGAAACTGGAGGCAGAAAAGAGAATTAGGGGAAAGGAAGAGAGGAAAAAAAGCCAGAGGCGTTTATAAAAGACACTGTGTGAAGAAACAGAAATAAGTACAAAAATTTAATGCAGTGTAAAATACAAAAAAATAAGTAAACAGATCTAATAAAAAGTGTGATGTGATTTGGACCACAGAAACAGACTGCTGAAGCAATGGACAAACTGGGAACAACTCAGAAAGGTTATTAAATTCAGAGATGTCCAGAGCAGATGATCTGAACAAGGATTTCTAGCACTGTGACATGGCAGGTGAGAAAGTTTCAGCTGGAAGTTACTGAAGAAACTAGTGGGGCTTATGATTGTGAAGAGTAATAGAGCTAACTCTGCCTAGTTCTCCTTTAAACTTAGCATATCAAAAGCTTTTGAATTTCTAAAGCTGTATCTTATTACATTCCAAAATAAGTTTTGAAAGAAGAAAAAACCCCTGAGGTATGCTGTGTCAGAAACAACAAAAATAAATTCCTGTAACACTGAAATCAAACATATCCCCCTGCAATGCCTCAGGAGGCTGGTCCCTCCTTCCAGTCTTGCTACTTGTCCAGCAAGTTTCAGGAGCCTTCTTGTTTGGAGCAGACTGCACAGGCCCCCATGCTCCCCAGGAAAAGGCTTACTCCTCCTGTTACCTAAGTTCTCTTTGTATATCTGTTCCCTGTTCTTCTCCGAAATCTGCCAGACCCTGCTCATCACACAAGTCCCTGCTCTGTCACATCCTTTTTATTTTCTTTAGTTGTCATCTCCTGCACAGGCCCTCAACAGAAAGGAACAATCTTTCCTATCCCACAGAGGTTACACCTGACATAGGTGCTGACATGCCCTCCATCACAAGGCTGAAGGAGAAGCAACACGTAATTCACCTATTTTGCATAGTTTCATCAACTAAATTAAGTCAATAAGACTTTTTGTTGCAATCTGAAGAACAAAAAACAATACAAGACTATTTTTCAGATTGTCTGCTATTGTATTTTTTTTTTACTGTAACTTACCTGATGCACTCTACGGTTCACCAACTGCTAACTTCTTTGTTTATATGACATATTATTGTATTTTAAAAGGTATTTCACGGGCGTAATATTATTTCAGTTCACAAAATCACATCAGACAACAGGTCACTGGTAGCACTGTGTCAGTTAGTAGCAATGGAATTGCTCCAAAGCAGCACTGACACAGTGGGTTTACATGGAAGGCTTTGAGTTTCTAATAGTCAGAGAACTTCAGTCAGCAAAAAGCTGGAGCAGCACAAAGCTTAGAAAACACACACAATGAATCATGATCAGGATGCTGGATCCAAATTAACTCACTAACTCAACAGAAAGAATACTCTTACTGAACAATTATTGCCATAACAGCTGCATGTGCTATGTGAGTCGGCAGGTGTAAAATGTAACAGGGCTGAAGGGTCTCTGCTTTAAAACCAAGTGTTTCTAGTGTGGAGGAAAAACAACAAAACTAAAAAAAAAAGTGCAGCTGAGCGAGGAATGGAAGATGCACTCTGACTGAGGGCTGGTACTGACATTTTAGTGTCAGAGACAGCAGGCACCGACATGAAAGGGAAATTCAAAAATAAACTCAGTTACACTGTGAGGCTTCTGTCCTAAATAATAGTTGCTTGAATAACAACAGGAGGCATTGTCAGCCTGAAGAAATAAAAAAGACTTGAATAAAACAATATATAATTTAAGAAGCCACTTATTTATTCTTGCTTTACCACCTCAAACTGGATTACTAAAGAGTTAATAAAAGATGCTAAAGAACAGCAAGCGTAGGTCTCACCTCAGAAGCATTCCAGATGATTCAGTTTTTCCTAATGTCATGATTTTGGCTGGGTTGAAGCTGACTTTCTTACTAGCAGCTGGTGCAGTGCTGTGTTTTGGGTTTGGGATGGGAATAGTGTGATAGCGCACTGGTGGTTTGGTTGTTGCTGAGCTCTCAAGGCCTTTTCTGCTCCTCACCCCCAGCCAGTGAGGGCTGGGGGAGCACAGAAAGTTGGGAGGGGACACAGCCGGGGACAGCTGACCCCAACCGATCAAAGGGATGTTCCATACCATGTGACATCATGCTCAGTGTATAAAGCTGGGGGAAGAACAAGGAAGGCAGGACGTTTGGAGTGATGGCGTTTGTCTTCCCAAGTCACCATTCCACGTGATGGAGCCCTGTTTTCCTGGGGATGGCTGAGCACCCGCCTGCAACGGGGAGCAGGGAATGAATTTCTTGTTTTGCTTTGCTTGCATGCATGGCTTTTGATCTGCCTGTTAAACTGTCTTTACCTCAACCCACGAGTTTTCTCACTTTTGCTCTTCTGATTCTCTCCCCCATCCCACCAGGGGGGGAGTGGGCAAGTGGCTGTGTGGTGCTTAGTTGCCAGCAGGGGTTAAACTACAACATCTGATCATCAGAGAGGACTGCTTCCCCCCACCCCTACCTCTGCCCTATTTAGACAACTTGGAGAGTCCAGGAAGTGTTCAGAAGTGGGTTTCCCAGTGATCTCATGCTCTGAGACCAAGCTAAGACACATAAAATTTTCCCAGGCCTTGGTCCCAGATCCCAAAAGCCCAGCTCTCCTTAGATGCCTCAACTGGGAATGACATAAAAGCACCAGCAGAAGAAGAGGGCAGGGGATGAGAGCCGAGTGTCCAGTGCCAGGGCCACTGTGGTAGGGTCACTGCACTCCAAATCCTAGGCTAGAAAGAAGTTGAAAAGGAGGCAGTGATCAAGAGCATTCTCTACGCAAGAGTACTAATGCGGAATCCACAGAGAACACGTTCTCACCTTGGCACACTGCTCATTGGGCATCACCTCTTTAGTGAACACTGGGGAAAGTTGTTTGCTATTAAACCTAGTTTTTGAGGGAGGGAATGTTGAGGTGAACTCATTAGGACTGACCGCACTGTGATCAGAGAAGATACCTCATTCCTTCACCTTTCCCAGCCCTTCCACCTTGCCTTCTTGTCCTTCTCAGCCTGTGGACACTGTCCTCTCCTTAGGTAACATTTGATAAAGAAAACCAAAGACCAAGACCTAAATTTTTATATTTAGTTTTGACTACTACTTTTTCCCAGCCCAGGGACAAGACTGGGAATTAGATGGACAAATTACTGAGCCAATATATTAGTCAGAAATTTAGACTAAACCACTGTGATTTTCCTCAGACTCTGCAGCCAGGAAACTGGGTGCGTGCCAATTAAGAGGTCAAAGCAAACCAGAGTAAACTTCACAGGACAAGAAATATTGCCATAGCCGCGTTTTTTTTTGCATATCTGGTTCTGTCTCAAGCTGCGTGGAGGCTGCACCATCTACCACATTGGATCCATGCCCTCTGTACCTACACATGGTATAGCACTATAACAAATGTAAAACATTTATATAATTATTTTTCCCTGAGTGAAAGCAGAAATGCTGTACTATCAGACAGCCAAGGGTTTGCTTGCCCAGGTATTATTTTAAAATATCACCACTTTTTTGAGTTCAAATAAAATAATATATTGCACAGTTAAAAAAAAAAAACAAACAAACCCAAAACAATACAACTATATAGTGCTCTCTACTGGAAGCTCTCTTGGAAAAGTTTCAGAGTGACCTCCTGACAAAGTCCTGAAATCTGTAAGCAGGAGAGCACTAGAAACTTTGGACTTTTGCTTTAAACCGTTTGCTTCAAGACTATCACATACTATAATTTTTCAGATGTGAAATATGCTCTGTCTTCATAAAGGCAGTATGGTTAGCACCACTCAGGTTTTACAAGTTTTCACAGTGCTTAGACAGCTGCATTCACCCTTGTTTTTCTGGAGAATAAGGGTCCATCTTTTTTTTAACCTAGTCCTACTCTAGTCAAGTCTTCAACTTGATTTTGCTGTGAGGAGAAAGTGACTTCTTAATGCCCTGCAGCAAATGAGTCATCCTTGCTTGCTCAATGTTAAGCACATGCTTTGTCTGATCACAACTCATACTTGCTAATAAGAAAAATCAGGCACTCATTAAGCAGCCTACGCTAGTTGTGCTGATACTAGATTTTAGGTTTTTCAGGCAGGTAATATTCAGACAGCAAGACCTGAGTGACATGCTATTATTTGGTCTTTGGGGTTTTTGCTTTTTATTGTTTTGGCTAAAACAGCAAAGCTTAGCAGGGTTGTAATAGTTAATAAATCTATTGTCTTTCACTTCCTAAAACAGATATAATAAAACTAGAGGACATTTATCATTAACTGGTATGAATAGCAAGCATGCAACTATAAAGCACTCCCCCCCACCAAGCTTTCAAATATCCACCTACTCCAATATGTTAAAAAGAACATTTGAAAAGTCACCAGCAATACTTGATTTAATGATAAACAAAATGCTAGATAGAAAGGATGCAATTTGAGATGGGGAACTTGGAAAGATCTAAATAGTAAGGACCACAATAACAGGCAACTTACAGCAACATCTACCAGGACTTCAGCAAAGAAAATGTTAAAAGGGGCAGGAAATGTTGCCTAAAGCTAAACAGGACCAAGAACATACAAGAAAAAGGATGCAGAAGGGGAATGTTAGGCAGAATTAAACAAATTAGGATGCAGCCTGTGTTTACAGTTCACGAACTGCTGGTGCATATACCTAAGCAGATGCAATAAAAACATCCAGTAAGAATTGATGTGAAACTTTCACAAAACAACAAAGGAAATAAAGAAGCCAAAATGTTACACAGCTCACAGAGAAAGCATCTTGTACAATATTATAGAATGATGTATTTCAGAAAATAAAAATGAGGTCTATAGAAGCACAAAAAGAGGATGAAACTAAACAAGAAACTAAGCTGAAATGAAGAGAGCGCGTCATTTTTCAACATGACAAATACAAGAAAATAAAAAAAAGTATTTTGGTGAGATGGCAGTAAAATTAAAATGGACACACTTCCTGTAATTTTTAACCATTCTAATCGGGTACAATATTGGCCCATCTACTTTACATTTAATGCCATTTTTGTTGTTAAAGAAACTCACGCTGGAATGCAATACCATTTAGAAAACATTTTTCAAAAAAAGAGAGAGACTACTGAAGAACCAGCACCAGTAATGTAACTTTCAAGGTTTTTGCCACCATTTCTTAAATATTTCACTATAATTATCTGTATTTTTTATGAATGAATTGGAAAAAAATTACAACCCTGCTATTACTAAAGCTAATGCAAAGCATCCACAGGAAAAAGAATCCTTCCCTTAAACAAAGTGTCCCTGCCCACAGAACAGGAAAAGTATTGCTGGCAGGCAAAACTTTTGTTTTCAATACCATCCCAGTCATTTTAACTCCTTTGAATCTACTGCAGAGGACATGCCAGTGTGACTCCGATACTCCATGCCTGCATATAGAAAGGTGCTTGGCACAGCAGCTGTCCCACAAATACAAAGCATCAGCTGTTAGGTGGGAGGCACATCATCTCCCCTTTTAGCCCAGCATTTTATGTGAGACTACACTGTGGATCAGTAACAAATCAATTAAGCAGGCACAGGAATTTTCAGCAGGAATGCCTGATTCATGCAGCCCATCCCCTTACGAGGGTGAAAACTACCTGTAAGGATGCATAATCCGAGATGTCTGCAAATGACCAGACACAAATCTAGTATTTGGCAGGCTGTATAACATAGTTCTAAAACTAAAGTGCAGGGCTCTTATTCCATCTGCGTTCTTCTGTGCCATCTTTCAGCTTAGATTGTGAGCAGTTACGCATGTTAAAAAGTAAAACAGTATGAATCCCTACATCATGACGTCTTCCTTCCAAGAACACAGGAAAGAGTTCTTAGCTGAAAGTGCTGGCTGCAAGGCTGAGAGAAATGAGAAACACTCAAGAGTTTTACAGTTAGGTCTCAATAAGACGCATCCTCACAACATTTCATAGCGTAAACCCAGTACAAGTATTGTCATCTTGACTCACAAGTCATCAGTTTGACCCAATGAAGTACAGCCTTTGTGGGACAACATAAACAGGTAGGACAATAAGCTAACTTTCAGACAGACAAGAATAACCAACCTGAGGAAGGCACTGAATGCCAAGACACGATCTATGAAAAGGACCTGTAAGTTCAATTTGAAGCCAACACAGAAAGCGACACTCCAGGCAAATGCATTTTTGATGATCTCTTGCTCATCTATTGGGATTCACACTTCTGTGAGGTTTTACACTTCGATGAAAACACTTGAAATAATCAGGTCTCCACGAATTCTACATTAAGGGCTTCTCATGAACGAGGATGTGCCTAAGATAGTCCAACTCATGGTCAACTGCAGCAAAAGAACAATTTTGTTCCTGGGGCTGCATGAGTATTCAATTGTACATGAGAATTCAAAAAAGCCTGAGGGTTGTGAACTGATTTAGTTCTGCTGCGACAGTGGAAAGCCTTTGAAAATCTTCCTTTCCTATCAACCTCAACTCTGCCCTGTCTAGGTTTAAAGTTAATTTCTGTGCTCCTGATACCTTGTATATTTGGGAAATTGAAATGTTCACATTGGCCACAACAGAAATTAAAAGCTGAGTGTAGTTAATGTATTTCATCATTGACAGGAATTCTCCCTACATATTTGTGTATCTGGGAGAATGATGTCTTACGACACTGTTGGTTTAGAGGATTCATTACTGCCAATAATTCTATGAAATCTTGAATTTTATTTACAACCAGAAAGGAATATTATTACCTTTATACAACTAGGGAAATTGTTCAATCGTGCTAATCTTGTCCAAATCTTCGCAGGAGCCCTTATTTAAATGTCTTGGTTGAACCTGACTAACTTCTATATTTCTGTCTCTTTAACAGAGCATATGTTTATAGTTCTATGTGCTAGTTAAGTTACAGTTAATATTCTGAACTAGAAGAGCTCTGACATTTTCCCCTCAGAATTTCATAAGCCTTTTTTTTTTTTTCCATAGGACTGTCTCCAGATATTTAAAATTGCGAATACAGGCACAAGGCAGAGTTATCAACTACCTAACTAGTAATTCCAGCTTCAACTACAAAAGCTCTTTTCCTTCTTTAGTTATTGTTAGCACTGATAATTCTAGATTTTTTACTGGATACAAGCTATTTATTAAATCCAGGAGCTTTAGGTAACTACGCTAGAAAGGCATTTGGAGAAATGATAAGCAGCTTCTGTCTTTCAAGATTATTGATTGATTGTTAGTTTTCATCAACATAAAGTGATCCTTGTTTTGTACCACTAGACCAGTGCACAATTTTTTTTTAATTTTGTATGTATATATATGAATTTAAATCCCCCAAAGTTGGCAATCTGTTAAGATATGAAGTCTACCATGAGCTTCTCTCCCATGTAAGGAAGTCTGGTTTTACAAACCAGCTGCCAATAAAGCAACCCACAAGTTCAGTTTAAATGCAGTCACTTCTTCCTATTTGGCATGAATTAGGTTAACAAATATTAACAGGCATAAGATAAGACGAGGAACTCAAGACCAGCTTTATTCTGTCTGAAAAACTTATATGCAAAACCAGGATAAAATTAAACCATAGGTTTTAAAACAAGATTTAATTTTGGTCCATGGTCTCAAAGGAAAATAATGTACCAAGGACATTTCGTTAACATTTGCCTCATTTTCTGCTAGAATGCAGAGTCACTCAAAACTGAACAGACAGCTGGAAATGACAATTTTGATCTCTGTGTAACAAGACATTGGTAGCAGCTCAGCTTCCTCTTCCCTTTGCCAAGCCTTCTACAAGAGAGCTAAAAAAGGAACTGTCTGAGGGAGAGGAGAATAAGACTATTTTGGGGGAGTTAGCTTTGTACACTCAATCACATGACAGTACTGTACATTTCTCTCTCCCTCTCCATTAATTACATGCTTTTCGTTGAATTCCACTTATATACACTATTCTTTGAGGAGGCATCTGTCTACTGCATCTGTGCTGTTTTCCACGGGGTCAGTCTCCTTTACCGAATACGTTTCATGACTGGAAAGCCAATCTCCTGATTTCTGAACTAATGGTGAACTACACATAACTCTATTAAGTGCTATATAAAGCTAGAAATAGACAGCAATTACTTTTATATAATGGCGAAATACTACATCATTTATATAAATAAATGAAACCATTTATACAAGTAAAAGGGCAGTTTTTCAGTTAAATATATTATTTTTTATGCAGTTTGGATTCTTTTTAATGTTTTTATTAATTTTTATTATATTATTATTGCCAGTGAATTTCACAAATCCTCCAGTCCTGATGGTTGCCTATACTATTGGCATTTTAAAATATTTCATCCTATGCCTTCACTCTATATTCATGTGGTCGTTGCCTGCACACCTGCTGCTTCCTGAAAACTATGCTGTTTCCCAACTGATTTATTAGTAATCTCCAAGTTCATCCACGCCTACAGCCCTGGCACTGTAATCCGAATAGAGCATAACTTGTTTTAAAGATGGAACTATTTTCTTCAACAGTTTCCTTTCTGCTTTAGGCCACATTTTAAGTAGGTTATGCCTAACACCTCAAGCATTACTGCTATGCTATGTGTGGTAGATTCAAGATGCTAGCCTAGACTATCCAGAATGAAAAGGGACAGGCCCTCCTCACTCCTGGACAGTGGGGGAAGTTGGAGATGAAAGACAGCTGAAGAGAAATTAATTCACTTCCATGCAGACCTATCTGTTCATGTTTACGAATTTTCCCAGAGCTTAGTGAGGAAAAGAACTCTTTCCACCAACTCCAAGGTGCCTTTGGGTCCGGCTGCCATTCACAAGCATGCATATGCAAAGGTGATACCTGGAGAGTCTTGCAGCTGATTTCACGTTCTCCTGTGACACTGATCTAATACATATACTGATTTAATCCTGCACAAAGCAGCGATACACATGCCTACCTGCATGGGCTTCTTTTCAAACTATTTTGCTGAGATTGTTGTTTCTTTCACCTGGGTCACATTTATCTTGAAATTGCTCTGTCAATACTAACCACTCGACCGTGGGCTTTTATTTTAGCCTGGTTTTAAGTAGAATTAGGGGAAGGTGGGGGGTCAGGGTGTTTGCTTGTTTTTTCCCCATTATCCTCAAAATTAAGCAAGGACTGAAATCCAAATCTCCAGGTAATTAACAGAAATCTTGTAGAATCTAGATGGCCCTAACTTGGCACACTTTCATACCATCAAAGTAAAAGGAAGCCAAAAAGCAATACTAAACCTTCCATTCAGCTGACCCCACCTTCTGCTGTGTTCACCTAGTTCTCATGTCTGAATATCTCCAGTTTTCCTTTTACAGGTGGGGGAAGAGGGTTGGGGTTTAGTATAAAATTTATGATGACAATACTCACGTTACACTTCTTTCAGTTCTTTTGCACAGCAATTGATAGGTTAGTTTTAAAGTGAAAAATTAAATTATCTAAAAAAGTTTGGAAAGGGGCTCATTTTAGACTCACTTCCTTTCAATGCTTTAAGTTTGGAAATTTATGATCTGTTCACCGTTTTGAAAATTGAGGCACTGACATAGCAAGTAAGAGAATAATGACAAATGCTTCCTAGAACAATCAGAGCTAATCTCAGGAAAAGCATTTACTGAATGCATAGCATAAAACTGAAGTTACAAAACCCATGTAAGTGGTATATGCAGCACTCAAGAGGTCAGGTCACAAAAAGCAAATGAAGTAACAGTTTCAGGTTCTCCAGCAGAATTAGAGAGGTTCATGCTGTCTTTATTTCCTCAAGGGGACTGATAAACAACTGTCCCAGCCAGTGATTTCTCAAGAATTTGCAGTCACAGCCAAAACAATAGGTACCTGCCCCCCTTGGACTTGACTATGTGGATGCAATTAATTTCTGGACTGAAAAACTGCTGCGTTTTTTTGAGCTTCTTTGGCCATTTGATGATTTATAAAACACCAATTCAAAGAAATCTGAACTGATTTAATTTAAAGAAAAACAGTAGTAAAGGCCAGCAAAGGTTGAGAGACATGGATGCCAACTTTTTTAGTAAAGGAGCAGTTTAGAAAATAAAAATAAAAAAACCCAGAGATAGTATCTTCATCCATCATCATCTTATTAGGAAAAGTAAACTTGAAAGAACATGTATGAGTGAACAGGAAAAAGGTCATCAGGGAAACTGAAAAGCTGGTTGGCAAATATGCAAGAGGAAAATAATCTTAAAATAGAGACCCAGTAAAGTTTCACAAAATGTAACACCTACTCTACATTATCTCACATACAGAAGTATACTTTCAGTTCTTGGGAGCAAATGAACAAGGTAAAAACCTCAGAAAGCAGTGAACAACATCTCAAAGAGATACAAAATGAAACAGATGAAAGACTTGGGATGTAATCATCCAAAAATGAAAGTGAAGCTGGAAAATAACATTTCTAAGAACTAAATTATTTAGCAAATGTCTACGGTTCCCTAACATATAATTCCGAGAGCTAATGATACATAGCTGAAATGTATGAATATTAATTTACAATTCATTTGAAATAGTTGTAAGCATCTTAATAAATACAGAAATCCAATATTAGGGTTTTATAACAGATAGCCATGAAAATGTTTTAAATTGCTTTTGTTTTCGTAAATGTAATAGCACAAGGCAAGAGCATGTTCTTGGCCTTTACTGGAAGTAAGAAGATTTCAGATCACTGATTTCTACTCTTTTTAACTGGAATAAGGGGGAAAATTGAAAGTATGATAAATTTTTTTACATACATTTTATTCTTACTTTTTTTTTTTTTAAACCATTCATACATCCACTTTATATTGCCCCATAAATTATTCCTGTGCTGGACTAGACACATCAAGAGAAAATGTTGGCTATTCAAATAGATATTGGACACAATTCTTTTCAAAGAATGCAACTACTAGTACATAAGTAGAATTATTTTCACTGATACATATACCAGTGTATGAGATCAAAGGCTGAGTATAAATTTTCAGCAAACAATTAATCACTGAAAAACAAAATGGAGGGAAAAGAAAATTAGTATCAAGAGCAGAGGGACCTGAAGCAGTGGTATTGGTGACCTGTACAATCAAACAGTGTCAGAAGCACATCTCCCCGGTAGTGAAGACTGAGTAGAACAGACGACCTCATTCTGATGTGGAGTTTTGCTACAACCTTAAACATACAAGTGGACTCTAATAGAATATTCTGCTTTTCTGGAGTTCTTATTTTCAAAAATGAGGCTAACCTAATGAAAACACAGAATGCTTCCATTTAACGGGAAAACTCTTTTACAATAATATGGAATGAATGATGTCCTTCTATGCCTTAAACTGTGTCCTTTTTTAAAGTCTCTGTCTTTCAACCACCTAGTTTCCTATAGCTAATAAGTTCCTCATAAAAGACAGGATAATAATACCAACAACCATAAGTCTAAAAATAGGGGGTGTCCAGTATAGTGCACAGGATTCAATGTGAGATTTGAATGCCATTTTAAAAAGTGTTTTTAAACTTAGGAAAAGATGTAGAGGTTCACACTGTGCTTTTGGATAATACTAGTTCAAAATGAAGCCTTTGCTCAAGGAATTATGTGAAAGGTTGTTACAGTAAGATTTGTAGTGATGGGAATGCTCTTGTTTTCAGGCAGGTTAATTGAATAAATCTGTTGTGGGGTTGGTTTTTTTTAGAAGAGAGACAAACTTCTACAGTCTTCCTTCCTCCTGAAGGAAAGCACACAGACACAAGATCTCAGGTCTGCAGCAGACGTTTCTGATACAAAGCGATCTGCTTCAAGCATATCTGATTCCTGAATCATCACACTGTGTAACGTCAGATCCAGTTTCCACACCTCCTGAGTCAAATGCTACAAGGAGAGCCAAGCAACTGTCACAGTCACTCTCTCCATTCTATAATTTGCCGACATATGTGGTGCTCGTGTAGTCTCTCCAACCTGTGATTTTATTTATTATCTGGTACAGTCAGCAAATAGCTTTTGATGTCTTTTGATTTGCATAGAGACATACTCATGATTATTTGGTTGACTTGTAATTTTTAATATAAAACGATCAGGATTTATGATGTCTTGGAGATGCCATGAATTTGAGGACACTTATCTGTAGATGTGCAGGCTCTCAAAAGGTAATTCCAGCTGGGCATTTACTTTAATGTCTCTGCAAGACTAGAGACAAAGGGGTAAATAGCTATCAACCAAGTGTCCTCTCTGGAGTCCTGAACAACAAGGGTGAACATTGCAAAGTCTTGTAATCATAACCAAGCTGAAAGAACTGTGATTCCCATTTTAATAATTCAGCTGTAACAGTAGCTAAGAATTTTGGCAGGGCTGGTAGAAAGCTATTCTGTCAACTGAAAAGAATGGTGGAAATAGTCTGGGTGGTCCAGGACAGCATTCAGACAAAGAAAGCAAGGAGTGCTGAGTAAAGGAAGAAAAAGCCCTTCAGTATAAAAAGTACAGAAAGGTACCAAGAAGAACAAGCAACCAAAACCAAGCACGAAGCATTCTATACACAAGACACTGCCAGCAACTAAGAGTGGATGAGTACAGCAGCTTCTGATGGAAGGCAGATTCTGATGTGGAGACAGATCATCTGGAGAATTCAGCCCAGAAATAGCTCACTCAGCTATTGCTCAGGCATGCAAGCACACTGGGCACAAGGCAAAATTTATACTAGTACAGTGAAGGGTAGATTAAAGCCTCCTGAATCGAGAGAGAGAAGATGCTGTTTGGGTTAGCTGTACATAATTCCCACAAGAGGATTTTTCTCATGATCTCAGCTACCTTGGGTTCTCATCCTAGAAGTGGGCATGCAGTTATTGGGATGTTCAAAAGCAAGGGGAAAAAACAAAGATGGGGGTAGAAAGGGGAGAGAAGACTATTCACACTTTCAGCTACGAAGTCATCCTGAGCTCTCAAACTCAGTTACTAAGCATCCATAGCACATCAGAGAGCGGAATAAACTTTGATTACTTATTTGATTGTACATCTTTCATAGATGCATACAAATAATAAGGTAAACAATTTTGCGCTATCAAAACCTCTGCTTGAAACCAGTGCATAATCTATCCTTGACAATATGCCAGTTATATAACTCTACACAACTATAAAACTAACATTCTTTGCTATGCTTAATTATTTTTTAACACAAATGGTGTACATTTACAATATACATCCAGTCATAAATAACCCCACTGTTATATTGAAAAGTTGGGAAAAGGCCTTAGTTTTGAAATATTTATATGCAGTTTAATAACAAAAAAATAATCACTGAATCAATTATAACACATAACTCTACGCTGTTATCAGATTGTAATCTCACATTTCGTAAGTTTTCTTTAACAGCAGAAATGGGCTGTTTATAAATCTACTAAATTATCAGAATAAAAAGTAATGGAAGGAAGGTTCTTTACAGTACTCAAGAAAACCCAAACAGTAAGACACATGCCTTACAAAAGTGTAGGTCTATGTGCTGTTACGTGCTAAGCCCCTTCTGCCTGCACACACCTTTCCTTGTACTTTCTCCAAGTCTGTACATGTAAGTTCCCATAGCTGTATCATATAAATAGCAAATCACAAGTAATCTGCAACTGGCCTTTCAGCCTCAGTAAGTAGTGTTTGAAAAGTAGGAATGAAACATAAATTGTGCATTGGACAAACACAAACTAAGCAATTTCTAAAGCAATTTTATCCACCAATGAATGGCTGATTAGACAGATAGAAGGCTTTTCTAAATGTAGACATAGCAGTGTCATGAAAATAAAATTAATTTATTTGGCAGAACCAAGAAAAACAAACCCATTTTTAATTTTGGTGCAGCTTTAAAAGTCTGCATTCACATCCATTTTCAGATGTGCACGACAAAGTTCCCATACCATTGAAATAATGCCTTTAAGATTTTTAAGTCTGTGATATCTCAACTCCTTAACAGTTAAGCAACTGCACAGAACTCTAGAATTGGTAACTTTGAAACGTCAAACTGAGCAGACTTGACCACAAGCTCCCTGTGTAATAGTAAAGCAAACTTGGTCAAAGATACAAACAGCAGCATATGCAATGTAATTGCAAAGAGGCTATCTTTGCACTAGAAAGATATATACCAAAATAGCCAAAACATTTCTGTCTACGTTCTTTTGAATGATAGAGAAAATATTGAGACAGACAGTGAGACTTGGAGCCCAACATGTTTAGCTTATCAAAATTAGATAGAAAAGCAATTGGTTTATAGTATTATTTATTTTAGGATATGAATAGCTGGCAAAAAGAACCAGACACAAATAAATTAGAACCAATGTATGTGTGTGTATATATTGATTTTTTTTAAAAAAAAATCTCTTTATATCTTCATTTCAAATCAAGAATGGAAACTTTCTAGAAGATATGCATCAAGCAAACAAGCAGAATGTTTTAGTGAGACACGTAGCTGTGCTCAATACAAAGTTCAACAGAAAAATATGCAAGGATTTTACCAGCAGGACAGGCGGAGTATAGAAACATCAACATAGCCAGTATTTAGGACAACTTCTGGCAATTTGGAAAATCTATGCACAATCTATATGCAATGTATAGATTTTTTTAGATATTTGTACAACCCTCAATGTGTATTTAACTTGCCACAGAGTTGCCAGGGAAAACACCATGTATTGTGCACGCTACTGTCATCGTGCATCCACAGTACAATCAAAGCAAAACAATTAATGTATTGAAGTAATTGGATAAGGAAGCAGAAACTAGTAGCCTTCACTGTCTACAGTACAGTGAAATTAAAGAAATTTCTCCCAAAAGATGAACAAAGGAAACAGTATTAGAAATGAGCCCGAAAACTATGTGTATACTCTACAGAAGCACGTTCAGTCTGAGGAAGTTATAAAAATAAAATTTGTGAGCAGACCAGAAAGAGAGAAGGGCTGTGGGACCCTAGAAGAACTGATCAAAACTTGTGATTACATGGAAATGACGGTTTATACAAGAAAGCCTTTCTGGCTCAAAGTTCTCCATGACAATCATTTTGGGGCTACAAACTACAACCAAATCTTGAAATTTCTCAAAAATATTTGTGCACACCTGTTTTCAAATTTTGAATTGAAAACATTATACAGACATCATCATTCCAAGACCAGATGCCAAACATTTGCTACAGCCTTGTGAACCATGGTGCAGGGCGTTGCTCTTCTGAATATTTTTATCTGTAAGAAGTTACTCCACAAGTTTCAGTGCTGCTCACAGAGCCCACAGGATCTACACACTGTAACAACTACGAAAGACAGCCATAATAGTGTAAGGGTGGCAGCCCCTCCTGTGTCTTTTTTAAACAAATGAGGAACCACTGGACCAATCATTGTCCCCCAGCACAAGATGTGGCCAGCATTAGAAGTTTTTATACCAAATGCAGTCACAACTATATGTGCTGAAACGTTTCTGTGAGCACATCTTGTCCAGAACTAGCAACAATCTATTTTACTTTGAAAAATTCCTGTGTAGGAGGAAATAATTTGGGCTAGATGCATATGTCTATTAGGCTGTTCAGAATAATTAAATTCCTTATTGCTTATTTCTTTAATATGTATGGTGTGAATTTATTCATCTATAGAAACAAGAAGTACAACACAGAAAAATACTGTTCTATATTTATTTGGAAGCATTATCCTTTATAGCAAGGAAAACAAGATAAAGTAACTCCTCTGAACCACCTCTGATACGTAGGAACACTTTTTCAAATTCTGGCAGTGCTCTTTCAGTACAATAACTGACAATCTGTCCTGATATTGCTGAGAAAAAACCTTCTTGTATTCTTTTTCAAAAAGACCAAGACAGACTCTAGGCTAGAATGACAGGTTGATGAAATTGGTCAGACAAAACAAAGGTCTCAAGTATAGCAAGCCAATGATGACATTCATAGCTAGGTATTCTAAGGTTTTATTACATGTAACACAGATGACTTGAGAAATGCTGCAAAATTGTGTGCGCCTCTGTGTTAATAATATATCATTCCTTATTAGTGAAAAACTCAGAGTGAAAAAAGAACTTACAGCAAAATTTAAAACTTCCAACATACATATGATAAAGTGAAATTGCTCTTCCAAAAAGGAGATACATATACACTGCTGTATACTTTTAAGTCTGCTGTGCCTGTTCAGTAGTTACTTCTCTTTAACACTCAATTTCTTAAAGCACATTAAGATAAAAACTTTCAGGGAAAGAGTCCGGTGTGAATGTGTCAAGCCCAGAGAACCACCTGCAATTTACTTACATCTCACCTACTCATTTCTAACTTCCCATCTTGACAGTTGTTAGCCCACATCAGAAGAAATCAACAAAAACAACTGTTACAAAATGCCTTTGAATATCAAGTGTCTTTCCACTTTTAAGCTTATAAACTTAAAACAACTACAATAAAATAAATAAAAAGACCTGGTTATTTTTCTGATATGGCTTCTTAGATATTTTTCAGCCTAGCCATTTGACTCCCATGCCATGAAGGTCGGGTATGCATATTAATCACTACTCCCCAAAAATATCTCTAGTTTCTCTATCACCATTTCAGACTAAACTTAGCTGCTTTGCACAGTGAGCTGAAACATTTACAACTACTTTCAGGCAGCTGAATACGACAAAATCCACCTAAAGCCCCCTCCCCTCTCTCCCTGGCACATATACTTTTAAGGCACGACTATTAATAACCTAAAATACAGCAATCTAACACTAAGAACTTTTTAAGGCTTTTGCTGAAAACACCTACCTTAGTATAATCTGTGGTCAGCTTATTACAAGAGTTGACTTACTAGTCAAAATACTAAGAAATGTCTGTTTCAAAGTACCAGAGTTCTCTTTTTATGACTGGTTCTTGCTTTAAGTGAGCAGCGAACATAGGAAATACTGGAGTCCTGAAAGCTTACCTTCCAGTAAGTCTCTTGCCAGACCTGGTTCTGCCCCCGTGGACCGAACAAAGTCTGACAGGACTGCATCCATATCAAGAGTCATGAGATCATTCAGAGATGCTGCCAGACATGCAGCGGCAGCAGGACTCACGGGTTGGCTAGAAGGCATCCATCTGCCAAGGAGAAAAAGAAACAGGATTTTAAAATATACTCCAAAGAGGTGTAAACCACATTTTTTCCTCTCTTCCCCAAACACAACTATTAAAAATGCTAAAACATCCAAGTTACAGCATATTAAAATAAACAGCATTTGTCCTCCATCTCTCCCTTAGCCTAGAAGCTGTTGCTCACTCACACTGGCAGGTTTTAGCTTTCTTAACATTCAATACTTTTATTGATTTTTCTTGTGTGCATCTTGTAAATAATTCTGCAACTTGAAGGCTCCAATCCAGCCAAACACAGGCACTGTTCATTCAAAGCACAATCATCATATTGTCACTGTGCATACACTTAAGTTTAGCATGTATTTCAATGTTTGGCTAACCTAGAGCTCTTTTGCCTTACTAACACTAACATATATACAACAGAGCTTTGCATTTGTTCTATTTGGCTTGTCAATACCACTTCTGTAATTTATAGTTTGTCCACTGTACTGGGTCTGGCTGGGATGAAGTTAATTTTCTATGATTCTTCATTCATTTTCTAGAATTGTGGCTAAATCAGTGTTGCTAACACATCAATATTTTAGCCATTGCTGACCAGCACTTCCACATCCTCAAGGCTTTCTCCGTTCCTCCCCACAGCGAGCAGGCTGGGGGTGGACAGGAGGCTGGGAGGGAACACAGCTGGGACAGCAGACCCCAACTGACCGAAGGGATATTCCCTAGCATAAAACATCATGCTCAGCAGTAAAAGTGGAGTAGAGTCTTTCCAAAGTAGCCGTCACTCAGGGACTGGCTGGGCGCCAGTCTGCTTGTGAAAGGTGGTGAGTGATTGTCTTTGCATCACTTGCTTTTTTCCCCCCTTTCTTTCACTTTAATGCAACTGTCTTTATCTTGATCCACAAGGTTTTTTCTCTTGCTTTTGCTGTTCTAATTCTCTGTCCCATCCCACTGTGGGTTGAGGAGAGTGAGTGAGCAGCTGGTAGGTTCTTTGTCTCTGGCTGGGGTCAGCAAACTCCAAGGCTTTGTCCATCAAACTCCAGAATTTGTTAATGGCCGCTTTCAGCTTTTGCTGTGTTGTTTATCACTTTGTTCTTCTTTGCCTGTGAGAGCTGTGATAAAAGCACTAGCCTTAAGTCTAACCTGGTGTTTGGCCCATGTATTGCTGCCATCTCAATACTCTGGGAATCATCTCATGGAGTCAATCAACAATTACAACTTTCTCCTCTTCTTTGAAGGACATGGACCTGTTGAAGCAGGTCCAGAGGAAGGCCACGAAGATGATCAGAGGGCTGAAGCACGGCTCCTATGAGAACAGGCTGAGAGAGTTGGGGTTGTTCAGCCTAGAGAAGAGGAGGCTCCAGGGATACTTTAATAGAGATCTCCCAGTATCTGCAGGGGACCTACAAGAAAGCTGGAGAGGGACTTTTTACACAGGCATGTAGTGATAAGACGAGGGATAATGGCTTCAAATTGGAAGATGGTAGGTTTAGATTAGATATCAGGAAAAAATTTTTCACTATGAGGGTGATGAGGCACTGACCCAGGCTGCCCAGAGAAGCTGTGGAGGCCCCATCCCTGGAAGTCTTCAAGGCCAGGCTGGATGGGGCTTTGAGGTCAAAGCAAGGTCAAAGGACCTGCACAAGATATGCAGTTTGGGTGAATAAAATGGCACGATGGACATCGTATCCCAATGGATGTGATCAATAATCTAACAGCTGTATTCCCACCAATTAACAAACAAGAAAGACAAGCTTTCCTAGGCATTGTGGTTTTCTGGAGAATGTGTATTCTGGGTTACAGTCAGATTGCGAGTTCTCTGTAACAAGTGACATGATAGAAGAACTATCTCAACTGGGGTCGTGAGCAGTGACAAGCCTTTGAACACATCAAACAGGAGACAGTATGTGTGGTAGCCCTTGGGCCAGTTGACCCCTTGGCATCAACTGGAGCCTATGGCAGAAAGCACTTCGAAAGACTCAAGGTCAATATGTAAGGTTTTGGCACCAAGGGTACAGAGGATCCAGGGCATTAGGTATATTTCTGGCTTCCTCTATTGAACTATTTCTATAGTTCAGTGGAGAAGCCACCTCCAGAAACTATATCAGAAACACCTGCAGCAAGTATGCAGTACAAACACTTGGACTGACCGAGGCCCAGCCAGGAGAGGCAGAAAGGAAGGGTCTGGTAAGATTTCACCCTTGTTCTTCTTCCGAGAGACGCAATTAGAGTATTAGTTAGTACAATCAGGGTACACAAAGGCCTTTACTGTTTTTTATATCTAACTTTCCACACCCCTCCAAAACCCCCAACCCAGCCATCTATCCAGGGCTTTCTAAAGTAGTTATTAAGTGATACCAGCTAACCGTAAGAGAAAAGCACCAACACTTTTTTTGCCTCAAGTGAAATGTGACACAACATCCAGCATGGGAGTTTTTCTTGCCAAATCCATGGTTAACAAAAACACAGCTGCTACTGCATTTTGTACCTACATTTTTGTGAAAATGTGAAACCCATCCTTCTATGCAATGTTCTCTAAAAATATAAAATAAAAATTAAAGCAGACACTTCAAGAGTACTTGGTGCTGGACGAGCTATTAAGACAGCTGGCATTCGAAACACAGTTATGCTAAGGTATCTCCATACTTCTACCCTGCCTGTACCACTGCAGAAATAGTGCAATGCAAAGAAAACAGGATAAAGTTAAATAATACACAACAAAAGCAAAAATTTTACTTTCATGCTTGTTATTCATCCTTGGTCAAAGTTTACCTTCGAACATGAATTAGATTTTTCCTGTTAATTCCTCCTCACAGGCTCAGCTGCAACTTTACCACGTGCCAAGGGAAAGGACTAGCATGGAGATTTCCTACTGGTAACAGATGATATTGGTTGGCTCTTGCTTGTACCACAGCTACTGAGAAATAAACTGTGAAAGAAATTGAAACCCAGTTGATTTCACTGTTCCCCAAATGAAGTACAGTCCTTTCCTACTCCATGTGCAATTATCTGGGTATATTTAACCTTAAAAATTGAATGCCTTTGGTTTCTTAGAAATTGCCTTTTTCTGCACATACATATCCCAGGTAGAACACAAACATCATTTACCTCCTGCCCCAGGAGGGTGGGCTCCTTCTCAGCCTCATCCACCAGGACTGCCTGCAAAACCCAACTTACTCCAACAAATTGGAAGTGTGGAGGGTATGGTTACATAATTACATAGTTTTCAGCATCAAAGCATTTAGCTGTTGCTAAACCTACCCACTTCACAATCTTCTGGCCCCTACACTGTACCATTGCATGTTTTATACCACTTCTACATGTATGCTTTTATCCTATTTATAAAACTGTATCATTATGTTAGGGCTGCATTAGGATAGCAGGGGAGGTGGTCCTTTCCCCCAACTCAGCCCTAGTGAGGCTCATCTGGAGGGTTATGTCCATTTCTGTCTCCCCAGCACAAGACAGACATCGACATACCGGAGCAAGTCAGTGAAGGACCACAAAATGCACATCTGCATCACCACTGGACAAGGGAAACACTTCTAAAATGTAACATAACGAAGACGGAGTAACAGAAGGAAAGCTGGAAATGGTGAGGAGGCTAGTTAAAAAAGGAATGCAGACACTTCAGAAAGAGAACTACCTTAGCGGTTTGTGGCCAAATTTGGCTTCTAAGCTTTGTAGTAAGTGAATCTGTTTCAATGCAAATGTAGGACAAAACCACTACTTTTAATTTTAAAAAAAATTCTCATACATAGATCCCCTGTACTAAACAGCACTAATGTCCATACAAAAAAGTCCCAAGAAACTGAATGCAATTAATTTCTTTACTGACTTGGAGAAAGAATGAAATAAATCAACCACCAAGATGGAAACATATGGATCAAGCTAAAAGAACCTGCCACAGGTGAATGATGCAAAGCATTAGTGAATTTCAGATAACAATCTGAAGTGACTCAGTAGTATAATGAATGCTAATCTAAAATAGCAGTGCCCAGCTGGGCACTCAAGTACAGTCACTATGCGTGGGGGCTAGACTGCTTATAAATTTGGAAAACTGACGTACATATCAGTCTGAAGAAGTCAATTCAAAAGTTGTCTCAGTATCAGCATTACTTCAGTATTTTCAACAGTGATATTGAAAAGATACCCTTTTAACAGTGGAAGACAAGACCAATCTCTCTCTGCATGTATGACATCACCCATCACCCCAGAATTGCCTCTGGATTACATGATCATCAGAACCCATACAGTAACTATGTCAACAGACACATTTCATTCTTAACTTACCCAAGCAAAGGTTGTGTAAGCTGCCTATGAACCTCTACAAAAGAGGTTCTTTCTGGTAATGCAGAATGTTCTCTGTCTATATATAGCTAAAACTGGTAATATCTGTGCCTTGACAGCTGACGAAAACACAGCTCGTGCAACAGAGCCAGAGATAAGGCTAACCGCTCTTTTACTGAAAAACAATAATCTAAAATGAAATAGTATCCAGGTTCCATTATATAATGATAAGTAGTTGTACAGGTAGAAAACACCTGCCTTCTGTTGGGTGCCAAGGAAGAATGTCCAATCCAGACCTTCTAAATCCATGGCAGTGTGAGGAAAATGTTTTCTAGTTTAGTGGTCCCTCTACACCTGTGCACTATGCTATGTAATTCTCTAGGCTCTGGGTCCTGCAACTGTGCTTAGAACACCTGCATAAAAATATCCATGCTATTTAATTCTTGCCGTTATTCATCAGACCTAAATTAAGAGCACAACATAGATTAATAGTGTTTGTTCAGACACGTCTCTGAAAAGATGGAAGAATCAATGACAAAACATGTTCATGAACGTTAAAAATAAAAGAAAACAGAACAAACCCACCACTGCTTACGTGAAGTAACATTGGTTCACTGTATTGGATTACTTAAAAATGAAGTAAAAACTACAGGACTGTGCTGACTGGAGCTGGACTCATGCAAACTCCAAATTTCAACAGTGCTGAATTAAGTACATCCAATGGCATAAGAGCCAACTAAAATCTCTGCTACACACACAACCAAGGAGCGACCTGCTGTGGAAACTCATTCCTCGCATACTGGTAAGGCCTCACAAAGTCCCTAAAATATTATAAACTGAATGTGGCGATACCAAACCAACAAATATTAACAGCTCTTAAAAAAACCCAACCAAACAAAAAAACAGAAAAATGCCCGAAAGAGCCACCCCCCAACCCACTCCAAAACTCAAACACTAGGTTTCCTACTATAGAAGTATTCTACTAACTGTTAGTACTAACTACTAACCACGTACTGACTGTTTTTCTTTTTCTCATGCAGCAAATGCCACTTCCTACTCCATTTTGTAGTCATAATTCTGACAGATGGTCTGGCTGTTACTTGTACTACCTCACCCTAAAGAAGAACCTTTACAAAAAGCCTGAACCGTGCAAGCTCTACACTCTGAAAGCAAGGAGCAGAGTTGGTAAGATCCTCCCTGTATACATTTGAACTAGCACTATTTTTTTTTTTTTCGCAGAGAGAGTTGCTTTCTCAGCTCTCTAGAATTTAGAGGGGGGAAAAAAAAACTAACAAACCAAAACCCAACAATGAAAAAGTCTTAAAAAAAATATATCTTTGCCAGAAAACTACTACTAGCTGTGAAACCCCACCCAGATGGAATAGTAAAAAGTACTAAGCAAGGAAAGGAAATAAATTGTAAAGGACGACGCAATCATTCAGAAGCCAGATGGCTACTGGACTTAACTATTCTCACCAGATGAGCATAGTCTCTCGTCACCTACAAAAGCATCGCCACCACTACCTCTGCTCCGCTGGCTAGTCAGAGCATTAACACAACTTACACTTTAAATATACACCCTTGGAGAAGATGTAACACCATCATCCATGTTATACTCACCTGTCCATTAGCATCACTCCTCTTGTGGTTAACAGTATAGACACACATGTATGCTTGCAGTTTTCCTTTGAAATGTGTCGCACGACGCACATAAGGCACTTTGAACCGAATGTAAATAGAAATATCTTGACCCTCAAAACACAATTAAGACCTTGGTTTTCACTCATTTTCTAGCCAAATTTCTTCCCTAAATAATTTCTTATTTATCCAATGCAAATACAAGAGGCAGTGAAAGGGGATTATTTGTTGTATATTGTAAGAAAAAGCATTTTAAAGGTATTTAAAGAAGAGATACCAATTGCCTCTAAATGTTAAGATGCGTTAACACGACTTTAAATCAATTTAATACAGTCTCAGTTATATCTGATCTTTTGTACTCCTTTAAGTACCTCTCTCAAAACTGAGCCATACTTTGAAGTAAACATTCTTCATCTGAATCTAAATATGATTTCTTCAAAATCAAACAGCTTCATCCAGTTAAACAATACGAAGAATTTTTTTTCCACATAGGCAGAAAGAGAGGCATAGGGCTACTAATGAAGCAAAAGCAAGCGCGTTATAACAAATCCCAAATACAGATCCCAAATCTCCAGAATACAAATAGTTGACAAAACAGAAGTGAGGAACCACAAGAAAACAGTGCACAGTGGACAAACCCTCAGGAAGACATAGTGCTTAAACTGCAACTTAGATCTTTCACAGTTTTCAAAGAAAGGATGAAATAAGCGCCATCAGCAATATGCGCGGTCTCAGTGCTCCAGGAAGCCAGTGGACAGACACTCACCAATCGCATTACACCAGTTACCCCCACACTTATTTTTATTTCCCTGCAGTGTGACAAGGCTAAACACCCATTAGCGTTACTGATTCCTCTCAGCTGCTCTGGCAATACACTGGCTAAGTGCAGTCCACTCCTACGTGAACGTCCATGCTGCTTGCATTTTTGGTGATGAAGGCAGAAAGAGCCCCTTTGTGCACAGCTCCAGACTTTGAAAGTCATTCTTTCTGTCATGCCATATTTAATGGAGAATGTCATAACTCTACAATCTTGACAGTATAATGAGATTGAACCAATGAACCCAATATGACAATTTCTCTTAGTGAAACATTTACATTTTTTGAGCTCAGGCTCATTCTCATTCTTTTCTGCATGCAAAATGTATTTACTTACAGTTTCACAGAGACTTTAAATTTTTAGCAAGCAACAGAGTTTTTATTTGGTTATTACATTTCTAAAGCTGCTCCACTCTTCACCAGATAACGTTTTGCCAAATGTTCATATACAAGATAAAAACTATTAAGGAAAAAACTGTAATTAAACAATCAGGTCCATTAGAGAAGATTCGTTTAGGAGGGTAACATCAGCTTTAAGGGACTGGTAGTTAATGTAGGCAACTTTTCAGATTGCTTAGTAGGAATACCACGTATATGTGAGAGTAGTTAATCATTCTGAGCATTTGTTACCCGGGTAAATGGTGATTAAATATTAAGATACAGGACCAATCTGCAATACAGAAAGATAATGCTCTGCCATGAGTAGCTGAAAGGAATGACACTGAATTTGTAATGTTTTTGCACTAATGAAGACACAATCTTGCGAATACTGTGGTTTGCCTACAGGAAGGCCACCTCATTTCCAACATGAAATTCTCCCTAACCTTTATTTGGATTAACTTCAATGGTATTTAACACCCTACAACCTCAATTCAGTAAGCTTTTTGTATTCAGAGTAACACTTCAATCATGCTTTGTTTCAGTGTTCCCCTGAATAGCTGGGAACTTTTATCTCTATGTTTAGATACATGTATTTTTATTTCTGTACAGATATAGTCAGGTTTGTGTCCAAGATACAGTTAGAAGAATCAGAAACAGTTAGTCATACAAACGTGTTTCTGTTTTCTAGTGTTCAATGTGGAACTAGAAGGTAAAAACAGAAGAAATATGTTGGCAAAGCCTCTTCTGGAATACTGGGAGCCAGTTCAATAACTTACTTTTCGGGGAGATCACCTCAGAGTGAAACAGATGAAATGAAAGGCTACACATCATCAGAAGTTCAGCGTTTTATCTTTGGACAAGTCACTAAAAGAGCCTGGATTGCAGAGCCAATGAAACCAGACTGAGAACTGGATTGAGACTGCTCTTCATAAATGTACCAAGCCACAAGTAAACGTAGTCTGGAAATAAAGACAGGGCTCCCAGCAAGGCAAGTACTTGGAACAATCTTCTCTTAGAAGCCAGGGAGAAAATACTGAATTATTAAAAAAAAAAAACAAACCCCAAAACAAAAAAAAAAAAGAAAAAAAACAAAACAAAAAAAAAAGAGCTACATAAGTACACGTAAAGTACCATACAACATCCTGCAGTGATAGGAAACCAGACTTAAAAAAACTAGGCATTTTTCCTGCAATCTTGTGGCGTGTTTTTTTCACACTACCAAATAAGCTGAGTTTCTCTAGGAAACCCTTTCAGGGGTTATTCTCACTGGGCCATGGAATAAGATGGTCCTCACTGCAACATTAAAACAATGTCTGTATGACAAAAATCTGTATTGAACCTTTTCCCTTTCTCTCTATAATTTCCACCTTTAAAAATTATATAAGCAATTTACACACACGTATGAATTCGCTTCTGTAATAGGATGTACACATACGGATGGAGTTTACATACAGATGCAAAGAAAATATTAGAAGTTTAAAAGTGAGATTCTTCCTGAAATGAGTTTATATAGTAATTAACAGTGGTGAAAAATAACACCTGAAATTCACAGCAGTATTTTATAAGCCCTTTTCAAAGGTCACAGTGATTATAAGTGAAGAATTGGCGAAGATACACGACTGCCTAAAAACATACTAAGCTTAGTTGACAGGGCTTTTTCTTCTGTACAGTTTGACCTGTTTGTTTTGTTTTTTTTTTTTAATTTACAGTCCATTGGTAAAACAGGTAAGCACTAGCTATAGGAACTTGCGCATCTTCACTAAGCTGGCAATGATACACCTGATAAGTGATTTTATTAAAAAAACCCAACCAAACGAAAGAAAACCACAAAAAAAACCCTCAACCACTAGTATATGGCTGTGTCACTAAAAATGCAACCATATTTAGGTTTTTTGGTGTGGAGCAAGCATTGCAAATGCATACACTTTAAAGTGTTAACAACTCACATAAAGGTGACATTCTTTACATCTAAAATTCTCTACCTTTCAAAGGAACTTAATGCCAAGCCAATGTTATTTTCCAGAACATATGTCTTGTTTTGTTCCCTGTCAACTAGGCTGGTATTAATTTTGGCAGGAACTGAAAAAATAATACTTTTTTACAGGGATAAGAATAACCATCAAAATATTAGACTCCAAATTCTACCAGAAATACCCATTCAAGATACAAACGCTGAAGAAAAACAGAAGGAATCCCAAAGAGCTAAGCAAACTATGTGCAATAAGAAAATTTCATTGATGTTTTATAAAATTTTAACAGCATGGTGTAAACAGTAAGTGTATATTGAGTCACATTCATCTAAAGCACTTCTATACAAATCATTGTAGCAGCGATTCAAAAACCCACAGAACCATGTGCTTAGTTTCAAGCACATGCCAAAACACCACCCAAATCAGGGATAAAAAGCGCACACTGCTTCAGTGCCCCAGGCAGCATGATGGACCAGTTATGACCAATCTGAACCACCTGCCTTAGCATTGCTCCAAGAATTTTATGAGTCCCAAGTATTCCAGCAGAGGACTGAAGAGTTTTTTCTTTTGTTTTTATTTCCCCTCTATTAATTAAATTAGATCCACTCTGTCCCAGTCTGCATTGCTACCATTCAGTCCGTATTTCTACCTGGAAACCACAGCTGGGGCCCAGCTAAACCGCTCTTCGCAATTCCGGCTGTAACACCAACTATTCAACGACAGTTGTAGCCTTTCACTTGTAGGGGCAATGCAGCTTTTGACATGATCATTTTTCCTTTGTTTCCCTTAGTACTTAGCACGCTCCCTGGTCTTTAGATCGCTTTCCACAATTTTGACTTACCAAAAAAAAAAAAAAAAAATTCAGAAAACCAAAAGCCTTTTACATGACAAGGGGACAGCAGGGGGTAGAAGTGTTCTGCTGACTGACAGCAGCGTGGTCATTTAAGAAAGTGGAGAGAGGGTATTTCTTGCTAACTGTAAAACTTGCTCACTGGTCTGAAATGTACTTTTTCTCTCAGATTCATAAGGAATAGTCTAAATCAATTCTTTTTCCTTTTAGACTACACTCAAGAGAATGACAGTTGAATGTAAAAAGGATATTTTATTTCTATTAGTAAGGTGGCAGAGGGCAAGCCTACTAGTAATATCAACATCCCATACATAAATGCAAATATAAAAAACCAACCAACCAAAAAAAACCCCACCAGTCTGCAGTGTTAAGATTAGCACCTCAATAAACTGCATGGACATGTTCCAACACACTACTGTCTGGCTTGTTATTTATTTTGCACTAGGGCAAAATCTTGCTGGTACCATCCAGCATAGCTGAGTTTTTTGGTATGGATGATCAGAGTTGTTCCATCACCTTATCTTCTCTTGAAGCTTTAGAACATATTTAGGCTTGAGAACTTTGCAAATCCGGGGCTTCCATGTTTCACTTGTAACTGCTGATCCCCATCAGCCAGAAAATACCACTTGGGATCACACACTGGAAAGGAGATACAGAATTATGGAAGATAACACTGTCTTAACACTTTGAAGTTGTCTGCTGCAGATACCTTTAAACTTTTTAATCTAGCATGTTTCAGCAAGACTGACTCTTCTGCTACATCATCGCGACCGTCCTCACTCACTGACAGTAAAGGTTTGGCCTTATACACCTCCTCAGCTGCTAAGGCCAGCAGCTATCTCAGAACATACATTAAATTGTGGGCATCTCAGAGTGAACCCCTGATTGTAAGAGAAGTCAACTCTTTGTTAGGTTGGGGCCTGCTTTTTTGTGGGGGTTTTGTGTGTGTGTGAAAATTATACAGCTAGTAAGTTTAAGTCACAAATGGACTAAAATATTGCTTCTTCATAGTTTGTTGGTTTACAGAACTAAAGGGCATTACAGATCACAAAGCAGCCAATCTCCCTCCATTTGCACAGTGCAGATGCAGTTATGAAGTATATTCTTGTCCTTTTTGTTTTGAATTTATAAATTTCTCCAAAAGCTACAGGAACTCCTTGTGCAAAGTTTGCATAATTATGCAAACAACTACTAATCGATAGTTAAGAATCATTGTAAGAGTATTTCAAATTTTCAGCACATGGAAAGGAAATAATTCTATTCAGGACACTGTTGTGAGTTAAACAGAAGCTACCTGAATAGTCTCTCTTCTGAAATGCTCACTTTAATTTATTTGAAAACCTCCAAATATTCTGAAAATTTTAATTATTTTGAATTAGTTTCACATTCGCCAATTGTTGCATTGTTTTTTGCTTGTTTCTGTAATCCTGGAGGTTTAAACTTTGGCAGTTTAACATCTATATTTGTTTAAATACCAATGGATGAAAACCTCTGTATGGCCTTTCATCAGTTCACATGTCACTTAGTTCCTACCTTCTTCCTACATTTTTATACTTATAATTAAATTAATTTTACTGCTTGCAGAAAGAACATCTTATTTTATTTTCCATGGTCCTTTGAATTATATGGCCCAGCAATTTCACAACTACATTTAATAGAGATTTGCTGTTATTCAAAGGGTCATTTGTGTGTCAATGAGAATCCAGTATTTAGACTGCCACAAGCCACATGTCATTTGCAGATGAGTATATTACCCAACCAATGCACTACTAGAGTAACTACACTAAATCAGTAAGGCTTATTCATATATTACTTCTATAAACTATGTCCTTCGCCAAATCTACCATAGTGATTCTGTTAAGTCAAAACTGGAACATGCTAACTTTGAATCCTGAAAGGGAAAATTTCAGCAGTAACTACTTTTCCAGGGGTGCGGAGGAAGATTTTTCTTGAAAGGTGTATATTTTTGCATACAATTTTCTTCCGTTTTTTGTTTGTTTCTTTGTTCTTTTTTAACAAATATTAGTACGACCGCCGTACTTCATCTTGGAAGCACTTTTTTTTTTTTTTAAATCAACTAAGAAATAACCAGGAGGAAGAACTCAATTTCAGAAAAATTCCAAAGCAGAAATCTTTTAAAATTCCAGCCCGACTGACGACAGCTGTGTATGACATTGTGCAACTCTCAAAATTTAAAAGAAGAAGTTATCTGACAAATTACTCAACGGCATCTCTAGCTATAATGAAGAAAGGTGTACATATTTGTAATTCAGTTTTATTTATTTACCATGATCCAGTAACTGGAAGGAGGAAAACAAACACATGGGATTCAGAGAAGAGTTATGTCGAAGAGGAGAAATCAGAGGTAAAACACGACTGCAAAGTCTAATAAACCACGTAGGAATCAATTCAAGCACATAAAGGTATGTAGCTCGTGCTACTCTAGATATCACATAGTATCTTCTGGGTTCAGCCACTGCTCCAGAAGCGTGTGGGTCTGTCACATTTCCTAATCCTATGCGGCAATCCCAGATAATACAGAGTTTTCCAAGTGGCAACACACATCTATGTGTAAGCAAGGTACCTGAATCACCTATTTCTACCTATACTTGCCAGGGCCATATCTAGGTACTTAAATCACACCCGAAATACTGAAAGATCCAGGATTTGGGGATTTTTTTTATTATTAATTAAATGTTCGCCTTAATTTGTCGAGACTCCGCAAGAGTGTTCATAATTACAAACAACTGGACAGAAAGTCTGACATCAAGTTTTCCAGAAAATTCTGATGTTCTCAAGACAGTTTTTTCCTAGGTATGATGACTTTAGTTGGAAAGACGCACGGTGTCTCAACAAACACATTCAAATAGAAGCTCGCTCTGTTTCCTAACAAAAGTAGCTCTGGGGTAACTGAGTGACAAACAACATAACTGGTTGCAAAGAAATACTCCACACCTTTTCTTCACTCAGGACACCCTGGCTCCTTCTGCAGCGATTTTGTTGTTCCCAGAGATTCTGGGACTTCAACTTGTACAGAATCTTCCTGGTTTTGCCTTAACTTGCATGGCATCGATGCTGCCTACCAGCAGGACGCTCCAGCCCACCAGACATTCAAATTTAACCGTAAATCACTGGACACAAGGCAGCTTTTCCACACGATGCATAAAGCTCCTTAGCCAAACACTCTCAGAAGAGATCTCACAGACCATAGCAGATTTAATACTGAAGAGTAGCTATTTATGCTCAGACTCCTATAATGCAGAATTTTAAAGGACAATTAAAAGAGCGCATATCTCTTGAGTATTTTAGTATTACGCTTTGTATTCATCCCATTCAAATTAGATTAGAGACTACTACACCAGACTCGCACTTGCTTTGTTTTAACAGACTTTTATCTTCAAATAGCTTCCAGGTTTAGCTGCCAAGGATAGAAAGATGAAAGACAGTTTTTGACCCCACAGTCAGAAGAACATCTCCCATAGACTTAAATGTATAGTACACATTTTTATCACAGATGAAGTGGACCTAAATTTTGCAATCTGTTTTGTATGACTAAGCCCACGCTGCTCACACGACTCCAATGAAAGAAACAAAATATTATTCAGGTAATGTATCTGTACAAACTGTACCACTTAAGCTATTGTACATGTCATCAAAATGCTCTGTCAAGCCTTTGTACTGAGCAAGGAAGACCAGCTCCTGAGTCACACAAGCACCTTTAATCTGACTCCATTCAAATTAGCTGCACTTGACTGAGTTCTACCACCAGAATGGCAAATCACTCCATTAAGAGTCACCGCATAATTGCATTATGGATGGGACGTGTGGTCACAACTTATTTGCAGTAATCATCACCCAATTCTGCAATATGTGTAAAAAATGCTTTAGGAAGTTGCTAGATGGATAAGATCTTGACAGAAGATGTAGTTACAGTGGTGAATTAAGAGGCATTAGTTGAAGCAGCCAAAATGATAACTACCTAACAAAAGGTAACATGCACCAGACCTGTTGGCAAAGTGGGGTATTGCTATGTTAGTTATAAAACGTGGACTCTCAAAACATGTAAGACAACAAGACAACAGTTAGTGACAAGTACAATTGTGAGCCACCTACCTTCTCAAGTACAAATATCAGAGTTACAGAACAAAAGGCGAAGAACAAGAAAGAAGAAAAATAAAAGCTCTAATCAGGCATTATAACTAAGATGGTGTCTACACAATGGAACTCAGGAAAATTAACCCAAATCAATTTAACTGGATTTGTCCATGTTGATTAAATTCCTTTGCAAACACCTTCATCTGGGAATAAAATGTGGCCTTAATTTGGTTTGGCTTCGAAGTGAATTGAACTGAATTCACTGGAGGCCACTTTAATTATGAATGGCGAGCACACACAGAGACCCGGGGGGATTTAAGCTGTCCTCTTTAAATTCCTACATTTAGTTGACTTGCACCAATTTTGCTCAGTATCTTGGGTAGACAAGCCCTGAAATGATACATTAGATACAGAAGTGAAAAAACAGAGAATCTGTGCTGAAGAAACCTCAGTCAACACACTAAACTCCCCACAGGAATCACCAAAGAAGAGCTATTATCCAAGAGAAGAGAATTGTTCAACTATTTTAAGTTCAGTTCTAGGAAGAATACCACCAAAGTTCAGAGACCAACTGAGAAGTATTTTAAAAACGCGGCTACATTTCAGTTTTCAGAAATGTTATTTAAAACACCTACTATTTGCTTATTTATTTGTATTTTTAAGCTAAAACTATTGATAAGGGACATCACTACATCATCTTTTGAGGTGATTTATTTAAGAATTAGAGGTCATAACCTATTATTGGAGGCTAAGACAAAAGAAAGCAGAAAAGGAAAATTGATCACGCTGCGTTCAAGAGCTATGGCGCGCACTCACTAGAGAAGCATTATAGAAAGCTAGAGACACTCAATACCTTAAAACACCCGAGTCCCCATAAAATGTTCTGAAACATCTACAGTCACCAATAACAGCTTCACTCGCACCCCATCACTGATGGCTGCCTATCCGGAAGCACAGCACCAGCTCTGCCTCAGAAGCATGCGCAGGAGGGTTCATTCATCGGCTCAGATGTTCTGCTGGAGCATTTTTACAACTGTATTTTCATGGAGATTCAGAGTGTTTTCATAACACTATTGTTCTTACTCAAGAATGATTACATTCTCAGAGGAAAAATGTCATAGATAAAAGGAGAAGCCCACAGAAACAGGGGTCCAGAACCAAAACACAGTGCCAAGCAGGAGACAGAGCCTTTCCAGGTAAGGATCCTCTGCATCCCTTCATCAGTATTTTTTCCCAGATAAAACACCACCATTGCTATACTGTTTTTGCTTTCATACAGAACAACAGATAAACAGAACAAACATAAGGCAATTACAGTGTTTCCCTCATTCTATTCACAAAGGCCTTCATAGCGTGTTAATTTTGTTCTGGCAGAAAGGCACAGTGCAGGAGATAAATGCCACGCCACTGATAAAACTGAATTTCCCTAAAACAAAGGCCTTTGTTTTAAATCAAATTCAAGTATCACTTATTCTCTTATCTGGGAGAGTGATAAAGAAGTAGGTAATATTACACTGTACTGGAAATATAACAATTAGAGTTTCAAATGTTAATCTGAGGCCTCTTATTAAATGCAGTTTCATTAAGTAACATGCATCTCTTCCACTAGAATGTATCTCTACAGAAGCAATATGAACAAGCTAGATTTTTTCTCATTCGAAATTTTTTCCCCTCACTTTCCTCATTTATAAATTTTTCTTGATGCTGCAAGAAGATATTGTTTCTAAGTACTGAACGTATTCCTCCAAATGTTATCTTTCTTTCAAATAAAGGAGGTATGCTGTCCAAAACGCTACTCTTAACACAGTTTTCTCATATCGTATATCATATACTCTGCATGCATAAAATTTATTTCAGTACTTAAAAAGTAAGATGCTTGAATAACCATTATTGGATATATATAATCATAGAATTGTCTAGATTGGAAGTGATGTTTAAGATCATCAAGTCCAACCATCAACCTAACACTGCCAAAAACACCATTAGACCATGTCCCTCAGCACCACCTCTACCTGTCTTTTAAATACCTCCAGGGATCGTGACTCCACCGCTTTGCTGGACAGCCTATTCCAATGCTTGACAACTGTTTCCATGAAAAAATTTCTCCTAATATCCAATCTAAACCTCCCCCGGCGTAACTTGAGGCCATTTCCTCTTGTCCTATCGCCTGTTGCTTGGGAGAAGAGACCGACCCCCACCTTGCTACAACCTCCTTTCAGGTAGTTGTAGAGAGCGATAAGGTCTCCCCTCAGTCTCCTTTTCTCCAGGCTAAACAACCCCAGATCCCTCAGCCACCCCTCATAAGACTTGTGCTCCAGCCCCCTCACCAGCTTCATCGCCCTTCTCTGCACATGCTCCAGCACCTCATTGTCTGTCTTGTAGTCAGGGGCCGAAAACCGAACGTAGTTTTCAAGTTTGCATTGCATTGAAAATGAAACACTTGGCCTACAGGCCCCACGACATGCAGGCAGCTCAACTACCAACACAGCGAAGACCAGCTTAACCACTTGCCATTCCTTACACTGAGTTATTTAGCCTCCTATTTTGACACTGCGAATTCTAAAACTCATTGTCATAGCAACAGAAGCCTATGTCTTCCTTTACAACGCAGATAACTTGTCGATCATGCTATTTGTGCATAACCCCATAGCTTCTGGTTTGCCAGGTATGGCAGTCAGCTTCACCTAGAGCCCGCAGGGAAGACGCATGTGCTGGAACCCTGTGGCCGGAGGCAGCTGCAGCCACCACTCTGCTGCGTGCCATGTCCTCTGACTCTTGCACTTCAGAACAAACAGCTGCTCATAGAGAGCCAGACTACTAAGGTTAGTTCTCCTGTTAAGGCTGCTCATTCTTGAGCAGTACGTAGACACAGCTGATTAAAGCCACCTTTAAGCAATTAGTTTGACTTACTTACAACAGACTTTAAATAAGAGTTCCTTGAGGCATGTGTCGGATGGGTGTTATGCTGCTGGCTTTTGGTGAGGAAAATAATCCATTTTTGCCACAGTAGAAGGTATGAATAAGCAAAATTTTGTCCCCTGAGAAATCTGAAAAAGAGAAGTAGTATATTAATCATTGTACTTATACTATGCTATTGGAATAATAAGTGGCAAAAATCAACTTTACCTTTGACCTTAGGAGCCTAATGGATACTACTCCCAGTGCAGATAAACTACCATATACAACAATTAAGAAGATTACTTGGGCACAACCCATAAAATTAAGAAAAAAAAAAAGTGAATTATGAAGGTACAAAAACATACTTATGGCTATCCTACATGAAAAAGGTAATTCACGCTTAAAAATTCCTCTAACAGTTCTCTTTCTTAAGATTCATGAAATACACCTTTGGAAGTGTTTCTTCTAATAAGCTATCAAAATCTAAGGCAATGAACTAGTGAAGAGTTATCCAGGAGAAGACTCAATTAGGATAGCCATTTTCTTTCATGGAAAAAAAGGGACAAGCCTATGAAGAAAGAAGGAATACTACTACTTTATTTCATGGGATTTATTTATTTTTTTAAAGAAACAGCATTTCTCTTCACATATAATCTACTCCTGTTCTTTAAGTGTAAGTCCTACTGCTTGCATATACATAATCCAATTACTATAAGCTTCACCTTATTCTTTTAAAAGGCACTTACCATCAGTTTTACTGTTTCTGTTTTTTAATCTGTTCATAGAACTCATACGCTTGTAACTGAGCCCAGCTTTACCAAACTCAGGATTTAACAGATACCTGCCCAAACCCTGTCATGGTTGAAAACGTTCCTTCCAATAATGCTTTTAAAACAGGCAGAAATACAAGAAGGTCCACATTTTTATGAATTTGTGAGAATCATGATATGAAAACAGAACATTATATTATTTCTCATTAATTCCTAGAATACATAGGGAAATAACCAAATCTCAGTAGATAATAGACCTTATGCAAAAAAATCCCCCTTGTCTGTGTAACAACTCAGCTGTAACATGAAGAGTTTGTGAGCTAATATTAGTACTACATAAGATTCTTAGCTTTTTTTTTTTCCCTTCACCGTGATGTATTTCATGCAAGAATCATACATCTGACCAAAGAAGTATCCTTCATTCTTTGTTGAAACTTACTTATGAATGTACCACATCAGATATCCTCATACAGGAGTAGATTATGTTAAAGTTCAGAACAACATAAAAAGAATCATTTCATACATGGCCAATACAAGCAGTGGTCAAACCGCATTTACCCATGACCCTCATTATCACCCTCACAGAAATTAAAAAAAACCCAACTGTAAAACCACATCAACTTACAAAAGTAACTTTTAATAGCTCTAACACTTTCAAAGTTACTTCCACTGCAAGGGACAGAAATAACCATCAAGTGTGAATAATCCTCAACAGTTCCACATATACCATGTTAACAAACTGAATTATCTACACTACAAACGCCCTATGAGGTATGAGGAAATAACTAAAAACTCTGTTATGCAGCCTTCAAAATCAAATGATGATGTTTCTGCTAAGGAGATGTAACTTTTATAACTCTCCCGGAAATAATCAAGCATTCAACATATAATCCTTTTTTCAGCTACATATTAACAAACAACAATTCAAACACTTTTATAATTTTGTTCAATGCATCAGCTTGACAGAAAAATAAACCCTTTCCATCCAACACTCGACTGACTTCTTCCATTGAAAGAGGACAATGTGAGGGCTTGCCAGTACATACATTTTTTTAGCAAATCACAATGTACCATTTAAACTACACTAAAAATTACTCCATTTAGTTTGCTGTCAGAAATATGTGATCTGACAGATTACCATGGATACTATGATTGTTATGGCACAAGGAAATGCATGTAGCTCAGCTCTTTTTGGCATTTCTCACACACACACAGCAGCTTCAAAACCTACTTAGTCTCCTGTGGTTTTGGTTTGTTTATTTTTTTATATAGTTTTTATCTATTTCACTGAAGACTATCTTTAACTTGATAGTACAGTATGTAAAAACTCAAGCTTATACATAACAGTGAGTTTTACAGCAGTTATTGCTATCCTTGCCAGTAATTTCTTCAGTCACCCTGTGAAATGCAAGTTCTTCCTTACAAATGGCCGTTCACCTGACTAGCATATGGGAGATTATAATCATAATCTGTGTAGGAATCAAACATTAAGGCTAACTTCAGATCTTAAGAACCTGATCTTGTTATTATGAATAGTCCTTCTGAAGGAGCCTTCTCCCTTCTCTTTACCCCCTGACTACAGAGTAAGCCAGGCTAAGGTTAGCAGCTGCAAATACCCCGTTTAAGATCAACCTTAAATACTGCTTACTCTGGCTGTTGTATTCCCCTGTACAGTGAGCCAATAAACTGAAGAATGCTCCCCATATGACCACAACTTGATCCACGACAAATTATACAGAGATGTAAATATACAAAATAAAATTACCATTAGCTATCAAAAGACGCAGACTAATTTTGGCTGCAATTCCTTTATAATCCTGAGGATGAATCTCGAATTTATCTTTCTACATTTGCATGGTCCCTGCAATAACTTGTGTGTGAAGTTCGCAAAGAAAATGAGGAAGCACAGACTAAAGATGTTACATATGTATTTCAAAAGAAAGAACTTGAGATCAAACAGGTCTTTTGAGAGTAAGAAGGAGTCTTACCAAAATCAACTGAGTCCAGATGGCAGAGTTCTTCATTAAGAATGAATATTCACAGTAACTTTCTCCTTTTTTCCCTATTTTTGTCTGACATTTCAAAGTAAATGCTGACAAGGGGCTGAAGAAGCTTCCTCCACTCAGTTTTTAGAAGTACCTGAATTCTCTCCCGCGACTCTCATGCAATCCTTGTCTTGAACTCCAAAGGGATCCCATTTTCCACCTTCACTTCTGTCACAGGACTGAAATACTTCCTACAACCTCCCCAGCAGCTCAAGACCACCTGCACAGTGCCAAGAACCTTCTCTGCTGATGTTCTGTGGAACCTGGACCGGCATCTTCCAACAACGTCTCAAGTGTGTGCTCACTCCCATGGCTTTTGTTTCATGCATGCAATCTGAAGTAGTTTTAGGACAAGACAAAAGCATTATCTTGTATAACATCAGCTTTGTGCTTAGTCTCTGTTAAGAGCAGGCTTCTTCAGTGCAAGTTCTACATTCAGAACAAGGCCTTACCTACAGTTACATTGCTCAGCAGTTCTTTGCAAAGATTTCATTTCGCTCAAGCAACGTATGAAAGAAGAGATATCTCTAATAATAAGGAGGTAGTAATATTTAAGATGTAATAACAAGATCACCTGAAGGAAGAGGTTTTTACGTTAAAGATGGCCACTATCAGTACCCAGGTCCTCTTAAAGAGAGGTGACAAGCATTGAAGAAATGATTATTCTACTTATGGAAAGTGGCTCTGCAGTGTCCTGCAGATGTCCTTGTTGAACACTGTGGGTGAAGGGTACAACATTTGACCCACAGCATCTGTCCATAGCTCCTCTAGAACAGATCTCGGACTGGTTAACCTTCCATGTTCTTGCAGACACCTTTGACAGTTACATTATTCCCCAGAGTAAAGCAGCACTTTGATGATCTAACTTTTTTATGATTTGTTCTTGAGCACTGTCTGAAGGGCTCGCACAAACAGATTTTCTCTTTGTACTGAACCTTCATCACTTGAAACCTTCTTTGTAACCACTGCATGAGAAACATCTATCGCTTTATTTCTTAAGTCTCTATAGTCACTCACAAGTTACTGAGAAAGAGAAATATTTCTCCTCTAGCTAGAGAAATTCTTATTTACCCTGACCAGTGGTTTTTCCATGTGAGAAATGGAATACATTTCTCCCCTCCCTGGCTTATGCTAGTTTGACTCAGAAAATGCATGCAGTGGATTGAGCTGACAGGGATATGAAGGCAGAAGCTTAAAGGACGTAAGAAGTCTTAGCATTATGAGCTTTGTATAAACAGTCTTATGGATACAACTCTCCAAGCATCCTTTATCTTCTTGTACACAGAGATTAAAGAAATTTTCAACCGCTTAATTGTATGTTAAGTGCACAGTCAACACATTAAGAGTTCAGCATAGTCTTTTAAAAAGGAGTCTTCAGCATATCCATGCCTTGAGGTAGACAATTCAGCTGCTATTTTAAACAAGGCTTGACTGCCTGTTACTCTTCACTTTGCATTGCTCCTCACATGAAGGCAAAACACATAATGGTGATTTTTCCACATTCCCCTTAAAAATACTGATCACCCCAGTTGGTTCACCATGCTGCAGTGACAGACTGATGGGAAAGCTCCCTCTCTTTCAAGTACCCTAAAAATAACAGCAGCATTGAACTTCTGAGATTCAGATTACGTACAAAAAGCAAGTTCTTGTCAGTCCTTAGATGGATATATTGTAGAAAGAACAGCAAGTTACTAGCTTGCCAGGCATTTATATAACGCACTGGAATTCCACAGTAAGCACATCAGCTCAGTGTATACAGCAGCTAGATAAGCTACAGCAGGGAAGAGCTCACAAAGACACACTATTCAGCAAAACAGAACGGGTAATTTCCCCCAGCCCTGCAACTCCCATCCTCATATCTGTGAAACACAAAGTTCCTCAGTTACTGCATTTAGTTTGGAAAACTAAACCAAGAATAATAAAAGGCTTAATTCTTTTTCCAAGTAAAAACTATGCTTTAATGTCATCTCCAAGATTTTTAGCACATCTAGAGAAGTAAAGGAAAAAATAAAGGTATGAGACATGGAATCTGGAATGATTCATTTCACAACATTTTGAAGATGCATAATTTAAGAAAAGTTTCACTTCACAGACTGTCAATTACTGATGTCGTTCAAGAACCCATCAGGAAAACTGAAAACCATGCATCAGAGAGATCTATAGAGAAAGCACTCCTCCTCCCATTTGAATAGTACAGAGCAACATATCACAGATACAGTATTAAAGGCCATTAAACAACTCCATAGTGATGCTGGTGACTGAGCAGCCACAGCTTGTCATGTAGCTGGTCAGAACCTGTCTTCAGCTCCCCCTCAGCTCGAGGTGCCAAGCGGTACGGAATTCATGCAGTGAAGGTTATGCATCGCATTTGATATAGAGAGAGAACTGAAATATGACTATAATCACTTATAATGGATACTAACCAGTTTTACATACTCTGAAAACACTCATTCCTACAGTCACTACAGCAGGATTAAAGTACAGTTCTAATAAATCGCGTTTGCCTCTGTTAAAAATTTGCACGTTAGTATCAGAGTTAGGGAAAACCACCATGTTTTTTTTCAATTATGGGTTATTTCTAAAACTCTCTGCCAGGGTAGGGGAAGACAGGAAGTTGTAAGCATGTTATTTTCAATGCCAACTCAAGAGATCACTTCTCATGGCGGAAAGGGGAAAATGTGGCGAGTTTTGTTCAACTATCTGAGCAGAAGAGTACCAACTCTGAATTAAGTCCTGAAGAAATTGCTGAGAGACATCTCACAGCAGTTGAAAAGATCTCTTTTGAGTCCTAGAGAAAGAAATAATAGATGTCTGTTTGGAGCTACGTCACTGTTTTGACTACGATCTGTTCTAAAACTGACTGAAACTCACCCTGGTGGGATGTGGTAGTCCCTGAGGATGTTAGCGGTATTAGTCCCGTTCATATGAGGAACATATCTTAGTTTATATGCTGCTGTGAAATATCAGTATAGAAGTGATTAGGGAAGGCAAGACATATGCTAAATATTTTTTTTCAAAACTTGTCAGCGAGAGACCTCTCACACTCCAATTAGGAGATATCCTGGGGGGACAACAGGAAGAGGTGAAAACAATTTTCTTCAGCGAAGTAACAAAACAGCAAGCTTGGTCCTTTGTGCCTTTGGCCTGGCTTACTAAAGATTTTTTAATTTTTCATTTTGTCAAAAGACAACACAAAACGTGCAGATATTTTTTAAAAATAAAGGCAAAAGTAGTACTGTGCTATTATAATTCTCTGCAGTTTTCTTAGAATCTTTCTTTTTTGTGTTGCACCTTCTTTTCAGACTTATGTTTATACAAACTAGCAAACTATAATTTTTTCAAGCAAAATGTCTAATGTGAAATTATTTTGTTTTAAGAATGGCTGTTCATTAAAACTTAAAGAAAATATCCGATGCCCTAAGCAGCAAGAAAATCCCTCCTTCATTTAATCAAATCAACTTGGCAACAATCTGTAAGCTTTCTCTCACCACGAATAAATTATAGCTACCCCTACAGTCATAAAAATTTATAATCTGTATTACAGATTATATAATTATAAATTATATATAATTTTATGTATAAGTTTATGTCATTTATATTCTTTATATGTAATTATATATGGTATATAATATAATTATAAAAGTATAGTTTTTCCTGTGATTCAGGCAATATTAAAAATAATAAACAGGAAATAGGCTCAAGGAGGAGAACTGGAAGCTGATGAATCAACTAAATGTTATAAGGGAACATGCAGAAGAATTGTACACACAAAAAAAGCATTAGCAACCAACAGATATTCAAAGTTTGATGTTAAAATAGCGCAGCCTGATTTTTGAGAGTTTTTGAACAGTTCTGACCAACAGGATTAATAGATATTCAACATCTCTAAGAAGTAGACCATTAGTTCTAATTGCCACTGTCGTCATCATCTATTATTACGTTCTATGAAAAGCAGGACACAGTTGGAGTTAAATATCAGTGTGTGAAACAGGAAATTTAGAAAGCCAGAAAAAAATGGAAATGGCTATTGATTGCAAAATAAGCCTGGGGGTGAGGGGAAAAAAGCCCTTCTCCACACTGAATATTAATGTCTACATGCAACAACTAAAGAAAATAATAATGGTGCCTGTTTTTTTAACTTATGTACCAAATTCAGCTATGAAAACAGCGCCTGTAAACTAAATGAAGAACCACCTCTTCTGAAACAAACTGCTCATCACAGAGTACTATACAGAAAAAAGAGGGGAAAATACAAAAGAATTTGTATTCTTTTTGAGCCATAGTTGACAAAGGTGATGACAACATCACTCTAAGGAATTAGAACATGTTTTGCAGAGCTTACTGCAAGCTTCAGCACATAAATATCTTTCAGTTCAACCTACTGCAGAAGGAATTATTTATATGTATTTTTTAAACATCTCAAACACACCGATTTCAGAAATACCTGTATTTTTCTCTGATTTTTGTAACAAAAAAGCCCTGGAAAGTAGAGAGATCCATGAAACAAAAATTCCTTGAAGCTATCCAAAGCAACATTCTCTTTCACACATTTTTTTGTCTTTATTTTAAAGACACGTTGATCAAACTCCTCTGCTTTGCTGCTGATCTGAAGCTAAATGCATAGCAAAGCTGATTGGGAGTCACTGCAGATTATTTGTAGATAATATGTATCATCACTTTGGACAACACACACTGACAATTTATTAGAACTTTTTCAAAGCATGGCAGAAAATTGCTCTTCCTGGCTAGCAGGTCTGCTTATTAGCCAGAATAGGAAGGAAGAGTCCTGTTACTGCTGGTTCAAAATAAAAAGATGTGGAGGTGGAGCAGGAATGTTTTCAATGATGATCTATAATTTCAGTTAGGTGTTATATGAAACACAAACAGCTGGGGGAGGGAAAGAGAGAAAAATCTATTGTTTGAAGCAGGGAGTTGGTCCCACAACAACAGATCATTAGTGTTTGCTAAGGCAGATGCTCAAACAGGCAAGACTATAGACTGCATAAAAGGGGAAAAAAACAAAAAAAAACCCAAAAGATTTTGCTTGAAACCATGTCTCTTCTATCAACTGCAAAAAAGCAGCAAAATAAGCTGATCAAAATGGTGGCTTAAAGAGTGACCAACCACGGTGCAAGCAGCAGAGAAGCAGGGTTACTCTCATTTCCCTGTTTAGTTTTGCAGAAACCTATTCGAAACATTATGGTTTTATTGCTTATGTCAGTCACTTTCCACTAAATCAGTCAGTTTGCCAGACAGCAATACTTGGCTCGTTTGAGTCAGCTTTTCTCTTATTTACAAACGTTTTGGAAAAAACTCTTGCTTTTCAGTTTGCTGAACCAGTCAATTAACCAGCAGTCTTCTCCATTTCATGACAGACAGAATGAGCTAAATTCTTGGAGCTGCAGCCTGTAGACATTGAGAAGCAAACCATCTATGGGGAGCTCATAATACTTTAAAATGTAAAAGGGTACAAGCTGAACTTTATCTAGTTGATAATAATTTGTTTTTTCAAGCACTAACATCAAAGTAAAAGTGGTGGTGTCAGGAAAAGAAGGTCACTACCATCGACTGGTCAAATATTTAAACTTGGATCTGAACTAAGCTTGTGCCACCAGTATTTGAGTATTAATTAATATAGAAATGGATCTGGTTATGCACAACATAACATATGCAACTCAAACTACACATCAACTACTAGTTTCTTACATATAACACCAACATTTTCTATAACGATGATCTCTAAAGACTAGAAGCTTTAACTAAAAGGAAGAAAAAACACCACTTTCACAAACAGATTTCATCCAAAAGCGATTTAGCTGCAAAGAACTTCTTGGGCAACTTCAAACAGTCCTGAATCTGAGCTGGGATTTTTTTTTTATTTTATTTTTTTTTTACACAGATTATGTGACTGAATATCTAGTCCACATATACAAATCCAGATCTGATTGATTGAATTAGACTGTCAGTCTCCTTAAGTAAAGCCATTGCCAAAAGGCCCAAAATTATGTAAACAACCTCCAGCAGAAGGTTGAAAACCGGGCTCTGTATTTTCTCTGTAATTCAAATGATAGAATTAAAAGCCCTGAGTAGCATGCCCTGAAACAGAAAGACATTCAGGTAATTTATATTATAATTACCATTGCTACTTACAGATAAGCAGTAAACTTTCCTATAATACTTTACCTCTTGAAAGTCAGACACTTTACAGAACACCACCCCAGCTGGCGTCACCATTGAAAGCTGACCTTGGAAGTCTTCCTGTCCTATCAGTCATTCTCCAAACCATGACAAGAACTCACTCAGTGACAGATTTCCTCACATTGTTCTCTGCTCTTTCCATGAACTAATCTAACCATTAAGCACTACTGAGATGAAGACACACACATCTGTGGAAGCCAAGACTTCTGCAAGGGCCTTTTTTTCCACAGGGAGACAAAAAGTTAAGGACTACCACCACTGAAGTACATTAAGTTTCTTACTTGAGAAACCTGGCTGAGGAAAGGACCTGAACTGCTAGAATTATATCACTTTGCCTTCCTAACATGGAAAAAAGTAACAGATGAAAGGATTGCAGGTAGGTCGACAGACTCGCCTTGGCTGAACGCAGGAAAAGTGCAGAGTACATACTGCTCTGGAGAGTGCTAACGGCAGTGAGGAAGAGCAGGGAGGAACTGCGGCCATTCCCCCCCATCCCCCTGCACCTGTATTTCAAGCAGTCTGGAAAAAAAATACTGAAATCTTTTTCAGCTGCCTTGCTGACTGTATGTAGAGGCATAAAAATGAAATTTTGGGTTTAGTTTTTCCTGCACTTTTGCTCTCACTTCCAGGCTTGGCAACTTTCTTCTGGACATGGCTAAGCTGACTATAATATCAAACAGCACAACATACACTATTTACTCTGAAGAGAAATAGTGAAAAGGGAAGAGAAATACTTAAGGTTTATACATCATTTGCAATTTGCTGCACTGCTTCAGTGAAGAAAGAGTATCCAGTATTCTTGCACAAAGACACTAGGCCTTAAAAAAAAAGAAAAACAGCATTTTGATTGTGAAAGCTAAGAATAAAGTTAATTATGAGAGCACACCAGAAGCTGCACTAACAAGCATAAGTGTGATAAGCACATACAGTCCTGTAACCTTCAGGATTTACAAACGGCTCCAACATTTTTTAGAAAGAGAAGGCAGCTCTCAATGCTGCAGGTGCCATTCTCTTCAGTTTTGTCTGGACCCATCCATCTACCTGTAGTCAATAGCAGCACACAAATACCAGCACGCTTTGAGGCACAGTTAACATCTCTGAATTCACAGAATCAATAAATCAATTCCACATGTAGAAAATGTATTTGAATATCCTATCAGCTTTGCAGGAAATTGTTCTGTGAGCAGCAGAAAGAAGGAAGCCTCATTTTCTTTGAAGTTCTGTCCTTTAATACCTTAAACAGCCACCAGAACATCCCAGAGTTAGTCCAGAACCATGTATGCACCAGACAACTGCTGTCCAACAGCGTAGAAAACAATACGGTTCTAGCTGCAGTCTTTCTTCCCAACCAGCCACAGACCTTCACAAATTTTGTAAGAATTTTATTAACTTTGACAATTTAACTATTTTTCAAATTGTATAATGCTTTCAGGGGAATGATACATGGATGAATGGGCCTAAGATGGGCCTTAGAGATTCTGTTAGAAAAGCAGGCTAAAAATGCATTCCCCTTTCCATTACACTTGATAGGAGTTCAGGACTGCATGCCTGTGAGTTTGCTAGCATGACATTATCCAGTGATATCTGAGTTCAAAACTTCCTTTCCACCTCAGTATAACCCCAATTTGTAGATCCTACTGGCAGAGTTGAAGGTTTACCCATTTAATCAGCCTTTCTTCTCACCAAGAGATGGAAAAACACAGTGCAAGGATTTCAGAACCCCTGGTCTGTAGCCAAACAAGTCAATCCGCCAATGGAGATCTGAAGTTCTCCCTGGACACTTAATAAATGTAGACAGACTCTACTAAGGTGGTCTGGCTGTGCTTTGTAGTCTCCTTTAACTATTTTGGGAGTCTAGGTTCTTAATTCCAGGAAGACGGTTAAAGTCACATCATATAAATACTCTTATTTATATTGCTTAAAAATTGCAATCAATTTTTCAACATGTTGGATTAATTTAGACATTACAAGAAATGCTAGTGTAGTATTTAAACATCTGTACCAACAATTAATTACTAAATTACTAAATATATGTATACTTATACTGCAGGACAGGGAGATTTTTTTTTTCTCCTGTGCAGCAGAAGTAATTTTATCACTTTGCTTTGTTTGAAGAAGCTGACTGTTACACCTATTTATCAGTAACTGCAAGGGAAATTGGAGATTTTGTCTCACTGGTCCAAGAACACAGCCTGGAAATTAAGAGGCACAGTGCCTCTCGGCTTTCAGTGTAACACTGTTTACCAAACCAATTTAATCACTTACAATCCCTTTTTTAATTGCTGGGCTTTTAGAAGCCGAACTTTTAGGAAGAAGAAAGCTATTTTGCATACAGCTCTGCTTAGCTCCAGCTTTCAAATAAAAGTCATCTGCGTAAATACTAGAATGTGTCATGCCCTTTTCTTATTTCTTTCTAATGAATAAGACATTTTTCTGTTACTTTTAGCAGCCCACTGGGAATTCCCCCAGTGCTTGTCCTTCCTATACTGCAAAAGATTTTATACAACAGAGAAAGTAACAGGACAGTCATTGACTTTGGAACTGCTCATGAGAGCAGTAAAAATAACAAACTCAAAAACTTACAGAGTACCCATGTTTCACAAGAAGTAACATAGATAAGTCAGACAGCATTCAAGAACACACAAGCATCCCTTAGTATTGTTAAGGTCCTGCCATTTCCTACAACAAAAGCTGTTCTTGATAACCAGGGGTAGGAACTAGCACGGCTTCACCCAGTAAGAGATACAGAGAAGAGACAACTGGCAAGAGATACAGAGAAGAGACAACTGGCTTCCTCTTGGGTGGCATCTCCCATTGGTGATGCTTTCATCATCACAAGAATCAGAAGCATATTTAAAAAATTGTCTCACTTCATCATAGTATCGAGCAATTCAGCAGATGCTTTCAGAATCAATGTAAAAAATTTACTCAAACGGTTTCTTTGTACGTATTAAAATCTGCTAACAACAACCCCTGAGAAGATTGCAAATCTTTCCCTTTATGCAGAAATTAAGAAAGATAATTCCCTCACAAAATAAAGTACCTCATTATAAAAATTTATCCAATTACTTAGGCAACTTTTCAGCCAAGATACTTTAATAAGACATCCTTTTAATCCCTGCCTGTTTAATAAGACAAATAAGACATTTGTTAGTTTATTACACCATCAGTGCACAACCCATTTCTATGATACAGCAACAATAAATAACTTAAGAACAGAAATGAAACAGCCACATCTCATAGCCTCCAGTGAAACAATATATAGAACATAATTACATGCAGTACACATTCTGCAAAGGATGTTGACTCAGTTCCAAATTTAGCAAAACGTGACCAGGAAATAAATGTCTGGAACTTAACCACAGTGTGTGTTTGACCCTTTTCAGTCTTGAAGCCTACTATTTGCCAAACGTCATTTCAGCTTATAAGAGCGTTAAAGATCCTTCAGGCCTCCACTAAGATTTTTTAGAATCTTGCTGGTCTAGTTTACACTGAAACTTACTTTAGTTACACAAAAGGATTTTCAACTCTCTGGATAAAGTTTTCAAAAATTTTTTAACATCCATGTGAAATCAGTGTCAGCTTTTAATGACTGAAATATATGGAGGTAGTTCAAGAAGAAATGTGAGAGAAGATGATTTACGTGGAACGGAGTTACTTCTGCCTTCTCTACCAACATATCAATTGGATCCTTTGTTTAGCTATACAAACAGTACTGACTTTTCCATCCATATGCTCTCTGCCCTTAGACACATTAATAAAACTGAGAGATCAGGTATGAAGTTTTTGTCTAATTTTACTGATGTTCTTTTTGTCTTCACAAGGGAGGTCATTCAAAACGACATTAAGTTACTTATAAGTATGCAAATCTGAATGAACTTAGGTTGGGCTACAATTTGGTTCTGCAATACTAAAAATTTATTACAGAGCCCATGCAGCATCTAGAACAGGTAGCATATTTATTTTGAACTGTCCTGATTTTAAAAGTTTAATATATTAGAAACTTGGAGTTTCTAATCACTTTATCTAAAATGGTAATAGTTCAAGACAGACAAAGACAATATTTTCATCATGTAGCCACTGTCTACTAGCTTAGTCTGTAGACACTATGCCAATATGCGCATTGTATTATTAACAGTGAAAACAATGGAATATAAATTCTCATGGACTTCATGCTAAGTTAACTATAAAAGGAGTGTTTAAGTACTATAAAAGGCTTTATACTGCATTAAATGTTTAAACTGTATCCTTCTGCTCTATATTAATTATTTTCATGTTACAATACATTAAGGCCTTCTTAGATTAAGATGGATTTCTTTAGAATGCCTGACTCTTGTTCTAAACTGAACCAGTCAGTATTTTTGTCGTAAAAATACATCCTGATGGACTGTCCAGTGAGAACACATTTTTTTGAAGCATACATTTAATTTTTTTCATCCAGGTCAAGAACTACCCGCCTTGGAAAAACACAGATTTACTGTGAAAAAGGAATCTTCAAGACAAACAAAAATTTCCTGGAATTCCATGAGAACCTACCTTGGACATAATTGACCAAGACGTGAATTTTGGATACAATGGCCTGAAAAGGTGCGTGAAGTTACTGCCTCAGACATGGCTTCTTTCAGTGGTGAAAAACATTATTTATACAGCTTGTACCAAAGAGGATGAATCTCATTTCTTACTATGGAATAGGGCTTAGAAGTATTTTACTCCTAGTAATTAGCAAAAGGTTTTTGGTTTCATGAGCACTAACTAAAAAATTAGTCTAGTTCACATTGGTAAAGTAATGCAACCTGTAAAGGGATATACCAGAGATAAAGAGCATGAACTAGAATGTTTATGATTTCTATGTTTCAAAAAGCAAAGCTACATGTTTGCACTCACTGACAATATGTACCTCCTACAACAACAATATTGTTGTTATTATGTAGCAAAGTTGTGTCATAATAGACAGTTATTAAAATAACCAATCCACCTAGCAATTAAATCTCAAAATGACTGAGCATTGCCTGTAATTAAAACACACTTCTACTTCCACCCATGTTAGGCGGAGCAGCCCGAGTATCCTAACACAGCAGTTAGTCTTTATTAATTGTATCTTAATGAGGATTCCTAAGACAAATTCAATATTGAAATTCAAATAGACTACAATCAAATGGTACATAGTCTTAAATTAGCCTAAAATTAACAGTAACTGCCAAATGATAAATTCAAGCGTAAGCTCCCTGTAGTGACAGGTAATGTGTCCCAGTTCTTTGCAAAACCAAGTACCACTGCTGTATAATAAGCCACGATACTTCTGTAAAAATACTGCCACTGCAATAGCCAGATGACAAATAACACAGAGTAACATTTCTGTCATATCACTCTGACTACAAGTTATATTAACTGCATCAGAAAATTAAAAGTGATATTTGTTGTCTATTGATAACCACCTCCTCATTACTGGAAAAGTTCTGCGAGACTGCTTACATCCCAAAGAAGGCAGTTTCCTAAAAACTTGTTAGCAGTAGTTTCTGATGCTTGGGATGATGCCATCACCAGCCCTGCAGGAGACAGCAGACATCTCATGCAGATGTGTAAAACACACTAGAAGTTATCAGAATGCTTTGCAGAGGACAAGCGCAGAGCAAGCAGGCACTGGCGGGGAGGTTGAGAGACACTTGGGCTTATTTACAACCCAGAAAAAAACCTTGCAAAAGTAGACATCGAGCTTAGTAAGAAACACAGAATGGCTTGGGTTGGAAGGGCCTTTAAAGGCCCCCTAGCATGAGCAGGGACATCTTCAACTAGATCAGGTTGCTCAAAGACCCATCCAACCTGACCTTGAATGTTTCCAGGGATGGGGCATCTACCACCTCTCTGAGCAACCTTTGCCAGTGCTTCACCACCCTCAGTGTAAAAAATGTCTTCCTTATATCTAGTCTAAATCTTCCCTCTTCTAGTTTAAAGCCATTACCCCTTGTCCTATTGCAACAGACCCTACTAAAAAGTTTGTCCCCATCTTTCCTGTAGGCCCCCTTTAGGTACTGGAAGGCCGCAATGGGGTCTCCCCAGAGCCTCCTCTTCTCCAGCCTGAACAATCCCAACTCAGCCTGTCTTCACAGGAGAGGTCCTCCAGCCCTCTGATCATCTTCATGACCTCCTTTGGACTTGCTCCAACAGGTCCATATCCTTCTGATGTGGGGGGTCCAGAGCTGGATGCAGCACTGCAGGGGGATCTCGGGAGAACGGCGCAGAGGGACAGAATCCCCAGCTGCTGGCCATGCTGCCGGGGATGCAGCCCAGGATGTGGTTGGCTTTCTGGGCTGCCAGCACACATTGCTGGCTTGTGTCCAGCTTTTCATCCACCAGTACCCCCAAGTCCCCCTCGGCAGCACTGCTCTCCATCCCTTCATCCCCCAGCCTCTATGGATACCAGGGGTTGCCCTGAACCAGGTGCAGGACCTTGCACTTGGCCTTGTTGAACCTCATGAGGTTCACACGGGCCCACTTCTCGAACCTGTCCAGGTCCCTCTGGATGGCATTCCATCCCTCAGGCGCATCAACAGCACCGCTCAGCTTGGTGCTGTCCGCAAACTTGCTGAGCGTGCACTTGATCCCACTGTATATGTCATTGATAAAGATACTGAACAGCACTGGTCCCAATGCAGACCACTGAGGGACACCACTTGTCACTGATCTCCACCTGGACATTGAGCCATTGACCACTAGCCTCTGGATGCGACCATGCAACCAATTCCTCATCCTCCAAACAGTCCGCTCATCAAATCTGTATCTCTCCAATTCAGAGAGCAGGATGTTGTGGGGGACTGTGTCAAAGGCCTTACAGAAGTCCAGATAGAAAATATCCATAACTCTTCCAGGAACTGAAAGGCTTACACAGCACAAACTACAGCTTCAAGACAACAGTATCTGTGCCTTTAAGCTTTACTGATCTAAGCCAGAGTTTTCTTTTCCAAGTCATACATCAGGGGACATACAGAAAAATAAGTTCTGTAAAGTTGGTAAAAGGAATATCCAAGACACAAATGCTTAGAAGTGAATTTTGCCATCAAAAGATTTTTAGATTGGCAATGTAAGGTGGAATAATAGATAATTTCTTTTCCTCCTCTTTCTTCAGATCTGTGGGTTCCCTGGTCTATTCTTCCAGTCCTTGAAAAGCAAAATGTAACAAAAGTATACTGCAGAATTAGATACTTAGATGCATAGACGAAACACATCAGATTGATTTGGTTTAGATAAGACACATACCAGCTAGCACTCTATATCCTATTAGCTGTTATCACCTGAAATCAAGGTCGGAGAAGGTAAGTCACATGAGCCATCCAATGTTAACAACTCCTGAGAACAAAGTTTAGAATTTTTTTCAGTTAAATTAGGCACAAAATGTGGAAAGATTAGAATCTAACTTGTCTTACGCAGGCACTGCTTATCTCTGTTTGACCACTATCACTAGCAAGAGACTGGAATTGGCTGCAGTCACTGCCCCAAATAAAATAATCACTTTTAAAAGATTAAAGAAGCCATTAATGTGGATTTACTTTGTCCTAGCAGAACAGAGCAATGCAATGCATTCGGCATTGGTGATCTGGCAAGGACAAATAAAATTAGTCTGACACCCGAGCAGAAAGACAGGGACTTGCAGATGCTGAGTGCAGTGTCCAGACTCACAAAAGCTTTTGAAGTGATGATGGTTCCAGAGGAAACATTCTGTATGCAACACTTGGATACTGCTTCTCCTCTGTGATTGAACAGAATACTTATAAAATTCTCAGCAAGAATCCCAAAGGTTTTACTAATATAATTCTTAATGCTCAACAGTTTAAATAAAAAACAGTTCCCACAGAGTTCCAAAAAGATTTGTGCATCTGCTATAGAGAACTGATGAGCTCAGCAATAGCTCAGAAGCTTTAAGACAGTTTGGTACATCAAGTCCCACTTCTGAAAGGGCGAGACAGACAAAGAATCTATATTCAAGAAGAGACCTTTGGTAGTCAGAAAAAAAAGAAAAAAAAAAAGAAAAACAATCAGGATCTGGATACAATTCGGGCTTGAAAGTAGGAAAGAAAGATTTGTGAATTCTAACTTTGCTTCTTTGCTTGACTTCATCCACACACACTCCAGCCTGATTACATCTATTTGGTATGAACATTTGCTTGTAAGGAAACATTTTTGTCATCTCCCTTTTTCTAGACTGTATAAAAATCTTGTTACTCAATTTTTGTGGACAAAAAGAACAGTCTTTGGTATAGAACTATTACCCAGGTCTATATTTATCTTCTTACTCCATCCTCTGAAAGTACTGAAGAAAATTATTTTCTCTTGAAACTGTATCAGATAATATTTGGATAATTACAACTCAGTAAGGAAAGAAAACAGAAGAACTGACAAAAATTACTTCAGCTCCCCAGATCAACACAGTATGTTAACAAACTTCACAACTGTCAGATGCAGAAATCCAGCTCTTTCCGAATGACAGTCTATTGACTTCATAGAACAGCGTAGCAGAAGAACAAAACTGTCTATGCCAAAGGACAGGAGAGCACAACGCTAACAGCAGAATGCACAACCAGTCTGTTCAGCTGTTATTCTTAGGACAGAAAAAAGAAAGCAGTACTGGTCAAGGATACCTTTTTCATCTCTGAGAGACATTTCACATCTGAGATCACTTCAAGCATTTGCATTGGCTGTTGTTCTTGGATAAAGAGGTTAGCTCACAAGTGCTCCTTTTTTTGTATTACGCGCATTTTCTTGCTTGCACCTATCTCTCTCTCACTTCAGAACTCTTATAAGACAATGTTCTTTTGTGCCATTTCTCTTCTGCCATCAAAACAGAGCCCCCCCCCCCTTTTTAAACACAAATGTATTTATCATTGCTTTGCAATGAATTTCAACAAATCTATGCTTCTTTCATTTCAAATGAGTTACAAAAGGATTTATAAGGAGACAAAAAGAAAACGTCTTTCCAGCACTCTGTTCTGTGAAAGAGAAGCACACCTGCAGTAGTATAATTTATTTGATTCAATATTTTTCCTTTACCCCAGATATATTGCTGAACTAATTTCATAATTGAGATAACATAAATATTTCAAAAGAATGAAGTACTGAGGAATTCCCATCCTTTGTTCAAAAATACTTAATCCAATTAAAATGTTGATTCAAATTCATGGTATTCCTCCCTGAAGTTTGATGACAGTTAAGATGACCAAAATGTAAGCAAATCAAGAAGAAATACAAAGTTGTATTTAATAATTTTACTCATGGTGGTTTACTGAGTTCTGTAAGAGTATCCCTTGAAATTGCAGTAGCATAACTTAACAAATACATTAAAAACTAAAGCCTGCACAGTTCTTAGCTAACGTTTGAAATTGAGAGACTGATTTTTATTTTTTTTAAGCCAAATAAAATCCATGTTTTCCATTATTTTTTTCCTGTTTTTTTTTCTTCCAAGCTTCACACTACCTGCAAGTTAATGACATTTTTCCAATCATCTTATTTTCAAAATCTCTTTTAAGATTTGTCAGTACAATGTTTATGAAAGCTCAGAACTCTGCTACTGACAATCCCTCCATTCATGACTGTAATGCCAGTAGCAGAATAAGGTTATGGCTCAGGCTTTAAAAGCACAATCTCCAATTTAAACAGAAAAGTTTAGTAGAAAAATACACCATTTCAAAGACAGGTAAAACCAGCACCTGCAAGAAGACAGTACAATTTGCCACCCAATAGTCTGCCCAAAACCCTATGATCAATGATGACTATTCACCTTCTTTGCTACACAAATTTCTCATATTTAGAACAGACTGGGAAATATCAAAAGTATTAAAAATTCGTATTTTGAGGCAAGAGAAGATTAAATTAGAGTTAGTTAGCTTAGAGGTTTCTTTTGTTTGAGTTTCACTTTTTTTTTTCAGGTTCCTTTCTACTCGAAATACCATGAACCCACCATTATGTTTTCCAAGTTTTGCTAGAAGCGCTGTCTTGACACTTTTGAGCTCTGCCTCCTCCTCCATTCATCCATTCCTCATCGGTAACTTATCTCATGATACATGCTCACGTAAATAATAAAATAATAAAAAAAACCCATAGAAATAATGTGATAGAAAGATTTATTTTCTCACAATACCGCAAGTGGCTAGGTTCATATCTCTCTGTTATGCAGTAATGAAAATGCCCTTCTGTAAAACAAACCGAAGAACAGATGCTATGAATTTAACTATGAGAAACACTGCTGAGTTCCCTGACATCTATAGGGCTGAAGTTTCAATACTGGCTGGTGCAGAATATATAGTTATTAAAAAACACTTAATAAGGTACAGTGTGAACCAAGACACCTAAAAGAATCTACATCTACTTTAAAGCTAAGAGTCCTAATAAGAAAGTTCTGTTTGATCTTCCAAATCCTATTCTTGACACTGGAGTGAGCTAAAAACCTCCTCTTCTCATACTTGCACTTTCTTTTAACAATCTGTATCTAACAACACAAAGTATTTATGCAAAAATCTGTATAGCACTTATTAAAGCCATTCTGAAGGGCATTAACACCCAGCCACACCTTGATCACGGTCAGACCATCACAAATCCATGCAGCTCTTGAAGGAGGCTCTGCAGACCAGCCCTATGATCAGCTGGTCATCAGAGATACCAGAGGAACAAGCATTATTCCTTTAAGTGGCTTCATAACACTTGTCTCCTACCATGCTGTAGATTTTAACAAAAATTGAACTGCACGCTTTTTCACGGAGTTGGCGCTCCCTCTCTTCTGCTCAACAATGTGTTTCCTTGTTTTCAGAACAGCATCACATTCCGATAATATTCCCAGCAGCTTTCCAGATCCTCATCACAACTAACCACTTTATGAATTAAAACATTTAGATATGTTTAAAAAATTGTTTCTCCTTCTTACACTCCAGGCCCAATTCTAACTCGTTCTAAACCACCTCATGTATTTCATAACTTTCATCTGATTCAGGTGCTTGTGCTAGAGCAGGAAGAATGCTTGAGTCCACTTAATATTAAGTAAGGCTTTCCTCATTGGTCCAGCTCCAGGAATACAGTTAAAATACAGTTAAAAATATAGTCAAATCATTGTTTATACGAACACCTTTTGTGAGGTTGATAAAGCTCGTAAATGCTGGATAGGTTTGGTTTTGCAATGGATCCAATACAATTAGTAGGTGATAAGTACTGAATCATCTCACAAGGTGCTATAGACTACTTCAGGGAAAGTTGATGTGTTTCATGGAAGTTGGTCACGATAAAGTTGTCAAATTTAGCACTGATAAAGGTTAAGAAGAATTTCCCTTACAGTTCCAGGAATAATTTCTAGAATTTACAACAATAATAAAAGAAGATACTGAATTTGCTTTTGTTTAAATTAGTTCTGAATTAACTAAAAACTGTCATATTTGCAGATGCACAAGTGCTCGGGCTTATCTCCATGCACAACATGTGGGAAGCCTCTGCCCAGAAGCTTGACCTGGTGCATCCTTACAAGGTGCTGAGAAGACATAGGTGAGAACTGGGATAACACAGAAGTGGGAGTCTCAGAAAACCTGAAGAAATGAAGGCAACAAAGAAGGGAAGCCATGAGAGAGACAGGATTATTGTCACAAGAAGCGGAGACAAAGGCAATGCACCTACAGCAAACTATGGGCTACATTAGTCCCCGTTGCTGTTGACAGAATCGTTTACAGCTAATTTCAAATGTGAGATTAAGCTTCAAAATTAGAAACAAATTAAATCCATTAAAGGAAGATACCAAGGCAGATACATTTTCCATGCTCCAGTGCTATGGACTGTTAGAAGTTCTAGTTTTGTTAGAACAGTTAGGACTCCTCCACCATCACAGGGAACAATGACAGGGAACACACATTTGCAGTAACGGAAAGTTGATCTCTACTAGGTATTTTGTTACCCTGACATCTTTAAGCATTGAACTTTCATTTTATGATCAGAAAATTATTAGTTTTCATAGCAGTGAAAAAACCCAAGACCCAGCCACCAACATCGGGGGGGGGGCGGCAGGAAGCATAATCTCACAATAGCATTACCGCTGTTCTTCACGAAAATATTACAGAAAACCTCATGCGTGTCAAATATAGTAACAACAGATCACCAAAAAAAAGTTAGTGCTTCCAAAGTCACAAATATGCACAGAAGTCTTCTATCTCTATATGAGGATATTATGACACATTGTTCATTCTAGCAAAAAAAGTAGACAGATTTAAAATTTTAACATTGCACGGCCTCAAGGCCATAGTTCCCCAATGGCATGCATAGCCAAAGGCACTAGAATAATATCCTGGCCATAACTCCCTGTAGGTCAAATTCCGTAAATGCAAGAATGCAGAATTTTCATTCAGTCCTCTTGTGTGTAAGCATTATAATAGTTTCTAATTATACCCTCAATCTGGTATTTTCATTAAAGATGAAACATTTTTAAACGTTTTGCAGGATCAACAGGTCTTAATCGGCATTTTTTTCAGGTGTTCAGTTGAACAGGACCATGCAAGCGTGGCCCCACGAATTTCACTTACTGTAACCTTTTGAACCTCTTAAAGGGAGGTTCAGGATTTTTTTCATTCCTTCTGTGCTCATCTGTTCAGTACACACGTGTCTCTCAAAACATTAATGAGCTTAGTTAAGAATGTGCCTGTAAGGTGTGCAATTACTATACTATTTTAAAAATAGAGCCAAGGAAGACAGATTAGTTTAAAAAGCATTATTAATTTTGAGTCCCTGCACTTTGTTACAATTTTAGAGGGTATTTAGCAATTCAAAATTAAAAATCTATTTCCCTTATACTTATTTACTGAAGGTCCCCTCAAGCAGTTCTGTGGACCTCATGTGGCAGGGGAGGAAAAAGGAGGAGGGAAGAACTTCTCAGTCCAGCACTGCTGCCAAGTAAGTGTTACATCTAACACACTTCCAAAGAAGAGGAAACACTTGTGTGAAAAGTTTGGTTTAAGCAATGTATTCGGCATCACTGAGAAATTCTGTAGCAGAAGCAGGGACAAAATCCAACTCACCATGGTAGGTTCTACTTGCAAAAATCTCCCTTCTGTCCTGCATGCCCTATCTCATTTTGGTGCAGCAAACAAGGCAGGCATCCACACCAGTAAGCCCACTTGCTCCCTAGAAAAAGGACAAAAGTCAGCAAGTAAATGGCAATTTACAGCAGCTGATAATCAGCCAAACACCACTTATTTAGCAAACGTATTGTTCAGTTCACTGGCCTTACCAAGGCTATTACTATGGGGATCTTCCATTTAAGTCTCACAATGGGTTGCACCATGTTATTACAAAATGAACTGTTAAGAAATATAAAAGCAAAGAACTAAGCCCAAAACAGAGCTTCTGCAGTGACGGATCAACTGCTGCAGCAGTTTAACATGGCAATGATATGGATGGTTTTAGGAACTCATTTAGCATCCGAGCTTTAGGAAGCACAGATAAAGATTTGTTTAATGAGTAACACTGCATCATCCATCAGCTCTGTGTTGCCACAGGCAATAGGCATGCTGTTAGCTTGTTAATAATTTTAGTTGGTTTCTTTGGTTGGCTACACTTAATTGTTGTCAACCAGAAAACAAATTAAATTCTTGTTTTCTTTGTAAGGCCCTTATGTTCAGCATTTCAAAACAACTAAGTGACAGATGCTAACTTGGGGGGTGGAGGGGATGTTTATAGCTACTTACAGGACTGAGGTAGGTAAGGACCCTGGTTTTGTTTCTAATATGTTTACCTATTTAGGAAGGCAGGAGGCAACTGTCCAGCTGATTTTACTTCTGATTTTTTGAAGCTCTGCAGTATCATGTGCCTGTGAGAACGGAGAGAAGACCAGAACATGTTTTACTCCAAAAGTGACACTGTGAAGTACTGTTCTGCACCTGTTTGTCATTCCCACCACGTACCCTGACCCTGGAATCTGAATCTGCAGCACTATTATGGAGAAATAATTTCTTCCTTTCTTCCAGCTTTGACCATTCCCAAGACTGTTGCAAGCACTTCAGTGTCTCTCTGTTGAGATCACAATAACGTTTCCATCAAGAAGTTCAGCCACAGCCCAAGCCAATTCAGACTAAACAAAAGAAACATTTATTATCAAACAGAGAAACAGAAAGGAAGCTTTCTGGAGGGAAACGTTGTCTGACCACTGGCACACATTAACCTAGATTCTAAAAGGTAACTTGATAAACCCAAATAGTATGCCTTAAGACTGAGATTGCTTTGCCACTGCAGAGGCCTACATCAGATGACAGATTCTTAGGAATGCAGCTCCCTTACTGCTTGGTTCGGAGAAACTCAGGCAATATACCTCAAATCCAGTTTGGAGGGTTGGTTTTCCACCAGTTTGACTGTACGTTCCATGTCAATGGTAGAACTGAGTAGGTTATTCCAGCTGATCCAGAATATTTAGTCCCTTTCTGCTCATGAAACATTCATCTGCAGATTGAGATTTACTGATTTTGTTCAAAAAAAATTGTATGATTTAAAAAAAAAACCACAAAACCAAACAAAACCAACACCAACAAAGCATTGCAGATTGATCTGAAAGAATCCTCAGTATAAACTAAATTAACCATGAAGCATAGATCCAAGTGGTTTACAGAGCTATACAATGTTTTGCTTGCTGACTAGATATGTCAGTGTCCTGTAGTTTATCTAGCTTTTTATCTGTTTTACCTGTTGAGAGAGCAAAAATGATCAGCACATGCACTTCTTTTAAAGCCTGTTTAGTGATACTCTGCCCAAATACCGTTCTTTCTCACCCTGACTAAAGTCTGCTTCTCTATTAGTCTAAGTACCATTAATCAAGGTCTTAAAACATTGTATCTTGTAAAGTTTTCATGGCTATCATTCTTATACTTGCTTTCTCCCAACTCTTTGCATTTTTTGTTCCTCCTAATTACAACATATTACACTCTCTTCTCTATATAGAATTTGCTTTTTCTTAACAAATTCATATATAGTTTACTTGCATATTTATGTAAGCAAATCTACATATTTGTTAAATATATCTGTTTTATAAAAAGAACAGACTAAAACTCTCTTTTCTATTTTCCTCTACCACTGTCCAGCTATTTTTTTCCCTAATATATGTTGTTGCACAAATATATTTCAGTACAACACACCTTCACTCATTTTTTATAGCCATAAAATGCCGCCTGCTTTTCAGGTTGAATTTTTTTTCAGTTGAATTTTTACCTGGTTAACTTGTGTTAGCCACCTAGAACATTGTCTATGTTCACTTTTCTGTGAAATTCCACTGAAATGGGAAAACGGCTATGGTAACCTGACCAGAAAGAACTAAATACCCTCTATATTCATAGACAGAGTATTTGGAAGTGCTGGTGGTCACAAAAATAATATATATAAGGTGCGGAAAATGAACATGCAACTCCACGCAGCTGGGAACTTACATGCACATGTTTACAAATGCCTACTGAAGTCCACAGAGAAAACTGTACTTATATTTTTGACTAAAGAGATCACACCTTTAATTCCCAGCATTCTAAGAAACACTCCAAAATGCCAAATTAAGATAGGGTTTTTAAGAGATTGTCCAGATACAGACCTCAGCAAGAGTGAAAAAAAGTATTTCAAACTTCTAGATTGAAACATTACCCAAACTTCACTTCAATTTCACTGTAGTTTTTATATTGTCATGTGCATATTGTACAAGTACACACGATGATGCTAAAATTCTGGTAGCCGAAAAACGGTGCTCAAGATCTTTGAGTTCAGACTCCTTTCCACCGGCAAGGTTTCACTTGGAATATACGTGACGGTCACATTCACAGACCCCTGGGAACAAGTGGTGGGTCAGGGATACTGTTGGCGGACACAGAAAGCCCAAGCCCATGGTGATCCCATCCTACTGAACAGCTCGACACCCCCAAAACTCAATTAATGCCTCCAGACACAGCACACATGGAAAAACTACTCAGAGTATCACTGTCCATCAAAGTGCCGATTTGTTTCTCTGAATCACCACTGAAAAACAGCTGGTTTAATTGCAGAAGTTAAAAAATAGCCAGACCAAAGCTCTCTCCAGATAGCAGAAATGTGACGTGAAAAAAGGAATACATAAGAGACTGGAGAGAACAGTCTCTCCTGGTTACCTTGCCTCCTGCTAATGGCATCCCTGGACACTTGCATGCATCCATTGGATAATAAAACAGACGTCAGGAGGATGAGAGGAAGGATATTGGTCTCATCTTAATTAGGTGAAATTCATGTAACAGTACAAGCAATAGACAAGGAGACATAGAACTTGTCTTTCAATGCAGACGCCATAGCAAAACCACAGTTATCTATAATTGTGAAGTACAGATTTAAATGAAATTGTGGATTGCCAACACAATCAATTAATTTGACCTCAGTATTCAATTCCATATTCAGTTGTCTGATGAGCCTATCAAAACGATTCATACATAATGGAAGAAAAACAAATGACAGTAGATTCAAACTGAAACAATCACAAGAAAGTTTTTATGGAAAGAACGTCAAACATTTCCAGTACGTTCCTATAAAGGTAATTAATGCTTTCAAAATTCAATCTGTGTCTTGTTTATGGCATAACCAAAATGTGACAATGCCTCACTAATGATTCATGAAGGTTTTGGTGTAGTAATGCCTTGATATGATTACACTCTAATAAGTACTGTAAGTTCTCACATTTGATTCTGCGATACATATTATCAGTATATTGATCATATTACTGTTTAAGCTCAGATTTATAATTCTACCTCTGAAAATAAAATACAGATACTTCCAGTCACGCAGATGATAGTTACCTGTGTTTTTTCATTAGCCCAAAGAAACATACACACTGAAGATTTCCAACTGCAAAATGCAAGTAAGGACATTTGTAAACAATTTCATTTTCATCAGTTCCAGCAGGAAAGGCTGTAACGGGGTAGCATGGGTGTATCGGAGTGCCCATGCTTGAGGTTTATGGCAGACCTCAGGTTTTGCCATGATTAGGTACTAAAGGAGTTTTTGCAAAAGCTACTGTATTTGAACACTAACAAAACCAATATATCACCAAGATCTTGGGAAGCTTTCTATATGTTCTCTTTAGCTCTCAGTAGCTTGTGTCACTGAGGCAGCAGTCTTTTTGTCCAAAGCTCTCATTTAAGACATGATAAACTTCTCAGTTGTGTTTATTGCTGCTGACTTTTAGCATCTGTAGTAACGGCATGAAGTCACAGAAAACACAGTAATCGTTTGACTGGTCAAAGGTTAGAAGAGATCTTTTTACAATGGGAAATTCTCTTTTTAATTAAAAGACCTTACATCCAACACATACTTCTTTATCACATAAAGCAGAGAAACTTCTCGAGGCCTGTGCTAGAAAGCTACCAAATCTAAACTCTCAAGTTTATCAATTATCTACATTCATCTTCTGAAACAGAATAGCTAAAATCCGAATTGAACAAACAATGGATGTTATCCCCAATCTCCACATATCTGCTTTATACTGCTTTCCCAGCAAAATTGGTCTGTACTGACCCAAAGATGAGGCTAAAACCTAGCAGCTTTAAAAGGTGGATTCCTCTTCCCTCCCTGTGGCCCTGGTTTGGGCCACTTCGTGCTGTTTGCTCTCGGGTGCTCCGACACTTGTCCAGGTGGTCTTGGGGTGACTTGGACTCACCCAGCAAAAAACCCTGGCTGGCCCTGGGGAGCAAAGAGGGACCTTCTGCAGTGGCAATGCCTGGAAAACGAGTCCTCACCTTCTGGAGTACAAAAATAAGCTGGGTTGGACCTTGGGTCCAAGGGCTTTCGCTGCATGTTGTACACAGCTCATGTTTCAAAGACATCTCCAAAAAACATGCCTGCACATCTCTTAGCAACCACACAAATACTGGAAATAGCACCAACCCTACCTGTCCTAGAAAACTGGGGCAGCAGAAATGGATTGGAACATCTTCCTTTTCTTCAATAGCCAAGGAACACTTTACCAGGAGTAAGAAAGACTAAATTATTTGACTGTCTAGCTACACATCATTAAATTAATCTGACCCTTCTGTGCTGTCAGGAATACAGCCAGCTACTCTCATCAAGTTTTTATAAACAGGACTGAGAAATAAAAACAAGTTTTATGATCTTGTACCTCCCCGATACTGTGAAGACCTACACTTTATTGTACATATTCATTTTTTTAAAACGTCATCAAAAAGTAGCTCTTTTTTTCCTAGCCATTGAAAGCTCAAAATTTTCAATTAAATGAGTTCTAAGGGTTTTTTTGCAAGTTGAAAATGGTATGGATATAAATTGAACTCCAAAAGTAGATCTTGACTACATAACTATCTATACACTTGCATTAACGCATCTTAAGAAACAGGAACCAGAGGAACTCCAATACTGGGAAAATACCTGGGGAAAAAGGGTTACATTTTGTACTTGAAGTGCCTAGCCCCGTAAACTCATACCACTTCTGTTTAACTTTATGAAGAAAGTGGTTTTGTTTTTTAAATACAAAGTCGTCAGGTTTCACCTATTAGCTCAATAAAAGCTCATTCTGTAGCCATACCTTCACTAAAGGAATAAGTTCAAGGGAATAAAAACGATGTCACATTTCCACACATACAAAAACCCCGAGACATGTAATTCAAATATTAATTATTTTTCCCTATGTAAACCAGTTAAAGGACTTCCAAATTACTTTCTGATAAATACTTCCCCCCCTCCCCTTTGACAGTCAGGAAATTGAAACAAAAACCACATAAAATGATCAAATAAAGACTATCTGTAAACCAAAATACAAGTCTTGTAAAGAATATTTAGTGTGGCGTGTCCTGGCTTTTTAGTAGCACATTAATTCACTTTTTTCTAACAAACTCTCAAGAATTGTACTGTGCCTCAAATCACAAACATTAAATTCCAATTCTAAAGTTTTTTTCTCTCTCATATCACCATCAGCACTAACATAAAATGTTGAAGTACAGTTTTCTTTGTGAATAATACAATGTCGGCAAGTGCGTTGATGTAGGTTTCAAAATGATTATCTGGCGTAACATATGAAAATGTTAAGCATATTAATATGCTTAAACATATGAATATATGACTTTTAAAATCATGTTTTCGTTTATTTTGTCCTGAATTTAGAAGAGTCTAAACCCATACAAATCTGCTTGCATGATTAGTTTTACTGGCATCTTTAGACTGTTCACACGAAAGCAAGCACCTAGTCACCAACATGGCAGTGCGTTTCTGACATCTTTTGGAACACACAGGAAGAAATCCTAACTTCAGTGAGGTCAGAGGAAGTTTTCCATGAACTTAACCTATAAACAACCTTATACTGTGAAATCTGTTACTAAACAGAGTCTCAGGGGAAGATCAATCAATATGTCTCATTTTTAAACAACGCTACCAGTAACTGACTTTTACCTGTGGATTCTCATTTTTTGTGGTTTGAAAACTTTCATATTAGAATGTTTTTCAGTTAAAAAAATTATATAAAATATATTTCTATATACGTGTGTGTAAGCGCACATATATATAAAAAAAATATGCCTTGTTTGTTCATTATCATTTCCCATGAGCCTCTCAGGCTTTGGTACAAGAAGACAGATCTTGAACTAGTGCCTAATTATTAGTTATTTTGATTAATCGAAGTCACTAATTCAAGTTTCTAATCACAACTCTTTTCTATCATACTCTATTGCACGCATACAAAGTTATCCCTTTTACTAATCTAGAAGTATGCCCTTCATTCATTCCTAGGTGGTAGAAGATGAATGACTTTTATTTGAAATGAATCTTCTTAATTTCTAATGATTTCTAATTAACTTAGCTGTAATAAATTTCTGAGAAAAAGCTATTTCTAAGTTCTATACACACACAAAAAACCCGTAACAGTAACTGAACAAAGCTACACTATGAACTTCCTCTGAAAGCTATCAGCAAAGTAATTTACAAGCATACAGACACTTCAACAGTGGACTAAATTAGGAAGAGCTGTAAAAACTTTAGCAAATAAATAGAGTGCATTGTAATTGCAAACTGAGCTACCCTCTTCTAAAAGAATATAAAATGCAAGCAATTCAAGTAACGCTCTTGCACTCTACCCCAACCACCCAGTTTGCTGAATTTGCAGGAAAAACACAGCCATAGTTTTACCCTTCAAGACTTCTTTACAGCACTTCATCAACTTATTAGGGACAGCTTCAAATTTACCAATAAACGCAATTTCATTTTTAAAAGAATCATACTTAATATTAACTATAAAACACACTTCTGGATACCAAACCTGACAAGCTCCAAAGCCCACTAATGAACAGTACCGCTATACCATATCTCAAAGTACCTGAGCAGGTGCGATAGGAACTTTCTGGTCACTACTGGACGAGAAAATGGAGTGCAAAACTAGGGTATGCAATACATATGGATGCCTAAAGAATCAAAGCATAAAGCACGGTCTCCTATTGATTTTAGCTTCATCTCATGAGACCAATTTTCCTTTAAGTCCTACTTCACCAAATAAAGCCATTTTCTAGTCGCCACTCTCCCAATGACGAAAAAAAAAAAAAAGATTGACTTGGCAGTTAGCAAAAACTGTAATAACTGGGAACACACTCCTGCTCTATCTAACCGTGGGAGTGTTGTTTCTCCTCCATCAGTTGCTTAGAACCAAGGACTGAGAGAAGATGGCCTGCCTCATCAGCATGGCATGGCTGAGCCATGCTAATTGCAGCCAACTGCGTTCAGAGCTGCTCGGTTCACCACCGTCTGCGCGTCTCACCGGCAGCTTCCAGGATGAGTGGAGAGCAGGGAAAAGATGGAGAGCATCAAAAACATCGAAACAGGCAAAAGTCTGTTCTTTGCTGAGTGGTTGCTTCTGCATCGTGAAATGCCAGCAGAGCAAATCTGACCTCTGTACAGAAGACGATTAAGGAAAAAGAAAAATGACTAGGGGAAATTCTCCGTAGGATTTAATGAGGTGGAGGAGGGAGAATGTATTCTGTACCACAAACAATAACTCTTCCGTTGCTCAAAATATCTATCTATAGCCCAGATGTTGATGAAGGTTTTGCAAAAAAAATTACTCAAAATCTCTTGTTAGAGGAAGACAAAAAAGAATTAAACCATCTTTCTTGTTTTTCAGAGATGCTCTAAGTGGAAAACACGATGATTATATGATGAGCTGTCGCTCAGCTACAACCCACTCAGTTCTATTACTGCTCACTACAGCTGCTTTAACATTCAGCCAGCTCTGTTACTGTGTATATTCATTACATGCAAAAATTCTCAAGTGTCCCTTATCACACAGGGCAATCCTTGTCCTTAGAGTCCAAACTGATTTGTTCTTTTTGCTTTATTGGAATTTAGGACTGAATTGTGAAAGAAAGTAGGAACCCTGCCTCCCTATCATTTGAATTCCTGCACCACACACATTTTTCTCTGCCCTTCCTTTTGCTCTCCAGAAGACTGAGGTTTTACGGTACAGTGCACCATTTGCATATCAAAAGCAACAGCACTTTACACAAAAATGAAAAGCAGCCACTTTTCTGGTTTCAGTGACTAAGAGCTTAAGACATGAAAAGAATTCCCTTCCTCTGAAACCTTAACTCCAAATTCAGGTGTAACTCAGTTCATCCAGACTGGTTCAGATAAATATCTTAAAACCGAAGAAGGTCCCCAACTGCCACTGTTACCTGATACGTATTTGCCAAAGACAGAGTAATTTTCTTTCCAGACCCTTTCCTTCTTGACCAGTTAGAGACTTCACTGTCCTACCTGAAAGAACACAATTAAGACAGACATGCAAACAAGTTCAAAGGTCATAAAGAAACAATTATTATTTATCTCAAGTTATACACAACTTGTCTGAATGGCACTACCCCACTTACTAGAGTATTTCAATGTCTTTTTTCAGCTGGCCACCATGGCCTCAGATGTGTCAGATTTTGTTATTAAAATAAGCAGGATGACTCTCTGTTCTACCTTACGCAATCTAACAAAAGAACACATATACAGAACACTATTCCAGGTTACTGTAACTTCATGTTAAGGTAGTAACCTTACCCTAAGATTCTACATGGAGATGCCTTTTCTGAAGCAAGATGTCCAATGCTGGTGTTAAGGACATACGCACAAGCTGTTAGTGCACCATAGTGCACCATGAACTCTATGTTACATTGTGACCTTCATCAAGCTCCAAGAGACACCACCTAGGTACTGTATTATTGCACCCCATTCTAAATGGGAGGCAGAAGCGATTCAAGCACAAGCTATGTTATCTGCTAAAGTTCAACATGCCCCTAACGTATCACACTTAACCTTTATGCTCTCAATGCATCCAATCAACCTCCATTAACCTAAAACCAGCATCTACCCCCCAGAAAGCAGACAGGCAAGTAAACACATAAATACAAAGACACTCATAGTTCAGTTTCTGGGAAAGACCCTTCCTGCACCTTAATATGGATCTGTAGCTAGGGCTTGGCATATCAACTGACAGGTGAGACTAAGGATACAAGCTGTCATATCCTTCGAGGCACAATAACTGGCCATCTACATGTCACTCCCCTACCCTTTTTACTGACAGTCTCATACACCGGGTAGATAAGTGCATAAAGGCTTTAAAAGGAGTACGAGAGGGATGCAACCATGTTCCCTCTCCCCCGTAACAGAACTATCATTTGTGACATCAATTTTAATGACCTGCCCACCTAGAAACGTACCTGGCCACCCACACACCCTAGACAGAGGGATGAGGCGGGAACAGTAGAAGGAATGACTCAGAAATACCAGTTGTTTACCACAGTGTCTCACTACTCCCAACACCAGCAGCAGTGTGTGGTGGTTGAGCTGTCCTTGACCCTGCCAAATCCTTCTTCAACTACTTCCCACCATTAGAAACGTTGATGTGTTTCCAAGTCCTTCCATGAATGCATTACTGATTTCATGAGGAAGATCCATCTGCTTCAGATGGTTTAAAAGAAAAATAGCTAGCAGACAATTCTTATGCTCAAGAGAACCATGCTACACTATGAGTACACTGGATTACACGTTCATTTGACTTGTACCAGCCAATCAAGCTGGTTTATAATACAGGAGTCACCTAAACCCCTTCCTAAATCCTCAGAGATACCTGATCTATTTCCCTATCTTTCAGTTGGAGTCAGATCATTTAAAGAAATTGCACTGGATCAGAAACAAGAACCAGTATTTTAAATCAGCCAGTGTCAGCAAACTCCCATTTCTCATCCATTTCCTACTTAATAAAGCACACGCTGCAATGGCATGCTCATTTAACATAATGAAAAACTGTTTATGAGTACATTGCTATTTGCATAGGAATCCTAATGTTAATCCATTTTCCTTTTAAAATAAGTTTTATCAAATACTCAAACACATTTCTATACTAATAGTCTGTGCCTCACATGAAGCCAACAGTTGTGCCACTACCATATTTTTACGGGAAGTAAACAGAATGGTGGATACATAGAAGACTGAGGTCTCAAATGCAGCGTAACACTATTGCCACCATTCTCTGTAACCCTTGTAGAATTATAACTCATCTGGAACACTATTTTGCACTTCAGGTGACAAAAGGGAGAACCTCCTAAAAGCATTAGGTGGACTTAGCTGCTGAAGTCATACATCTGATGAATAAAGAGTTCTCTCTTTAATGATTGCCGAAGCAGGCATTGAATTTCTTATTAATTATTTGGAGAAAACTACACCCATCCTTCTAGAAGGACTTGCTTTTGTGGGTTCTAGATCTGGGCTGATTCTTCCAAAACACTGAAAAGCCTATGTCTTACACACATGGAAAAAAAAATATAAAAATCAGCTGTTGGAGAACCTGGCCTCCCCATAGTCTGATTGGACTTGTTTGGTTGGAAACAAGCTTGAGAAAAGTAGCCATGTTTCAGTCCATGTAGTCCTACTCTCTGGCAGCCTACACCAAACACAAATGAAGGAACAGGATCTTTCTATAAAGCTTCATAAACTGGTAAGAGATAAAAGGCACGTAGAACATAGTTAGGTATTGACACCTGGCAAAGACCAATGCAACGTAAGGCAGCTTAGAAAACCACTGACAGCTTCACAAGAATAGCCAAATTCAAACCAAGGCTGACTGGATATGCGTGCATCAGAACTGAGCATCTTTCAAGCTCTGTTTCTCATGGAGCATGGAGAAGAAACTTAAAATTCCCAATTCAAATAGCATATACAAACCTCTTCAAAAAGATAGCAAGTCAGCTGTCAAAACTATCTTTTATATCCTGCACCATCTTCTGTCCAATCCTGCCTTTCTGTCCGCCTGTCTGATGTATTCAGAGGTTGTCGCTGGAGTCACTTCCCCTCGCTCGTCCTATTTAACTGATGCAATTCAACAGAATAAAATAAAGTACCGCCGCAATAGCAGGAAGGCACATAGTGAACTGTGGAATACCAAATATACCAATTCACTTTATTCAGTGGATACAAATTTTACCCAGAATACCTCACTGTAACTGACTGACACTAAAACAGAACAAATAATTCAGTAGTCACACCTGCACCCGGAACGGTCTGTCTCGCTCAGGACTGAGGTCATCCTGAGAGGGGAGGCTGCGCCGCAGCTGCTCTGCTTGACACAAACACAGAGCTTCCACCAGAATTTGAATGCTTGCTTCTTTCCCCTCCCCCCCCTTTTTTTCTAAATATAACTTTCCTATATCCTTTGAAAACCCCTAAATTTCTATCCCTCACTGCCTTTTGTGGGCAGCTGGTTCATTTCTCATTTGAGAATGCATTACAACACACAATTATTTCCTATTGTAAATGACAGAACTGTCTGATGATTTTAGTATGATATTAACACAAGGTTCTTAACTGTTTCTATAGCACAAGAAACAAATTTTTAAACTGCCTAACTTTACTTCTTCAAAAGCAGGCAAGATAGAGTTTTAAAGGAGAAATGCCCAACAATTCAGATAAGTGTGACAAACTGATGGTTTATGGCTATAGCCTTTCGCCAGCAAAATGACCCAGCGTGCACTCACTTCTTCACAATGCTAAGTTCCTCTCCACAACTGACCCTCCTCCTCCACATTTGTCATTATACTAAACCAAATAGCTTACAATAATGGAGAATAGTTACTGCCATTTCTCATGTGCTAAATGTATATTCTCTTCACAACATCCTTAATGGTTCACTTTTATTACAAGCATCACTCAGTATACACCTTCTCAGTACTTGCCAAAACCACATTCTAAACATTTCCCAAACTATGCTGGTAAAGTATGAAATGCAGCTTTAATGTAGAGGATAGCCAATCTTACGATGATAGCTACTATTTAACAGAGACAGTCTAAAAAATTTGCAACACCAATAAATGTTTAGTAAACCCCAAGATAACTTCATATATATATTCATTTATCATTAACATACATCAAAAGAGATTCAAGCTCTCATTTTATAAGCAGCTCTGCAAGAACGCACCTTGTTTTACCCATGTTCCTGAAACATGTTGCAAAGGATAAATAGCAGATGTTTCAGTATCAGCCAGTCTAGGTGTCCTAACTGAGCCAAAGGCCTGCACTGAAGCAAGCTGGGAATCCTGCTTCAATGAGCATTCTTAATGGAGCCCATTCAAATTCTCATATACACTGGCAGAATAAGCAGGAAGTTCAACAACAAAAAAAGGGAAATATATTTGCACATTTCAATGCATTAAAATAATGCAGGACTTCCATTCTTCTCTATTCAAGTTCCTGTGCATATGTAAAAGAGGATGAAGAAGTAAAATTTTCCACTTCAGCTATGGATTGTGCTAGATGCAGCATCGAAAGATGGAAACATCTCTTTGCCAGTCCAGCTGGATGTCATCTAGTTAACTGTTATTAAAGGTACTTCCTGAAATGAGTGGCAAAATCACCATTGCCTTCAATAACAAAGAATCTCCTCTGAAGCTAAAAAAAAACCCACAACATGGTTGTTTTGCACTTTTCCTAAGTGTGTTTGCATTACATCAGCTTTTGCAAAGCTGGTAGTGCAAAGTGGAAAGCAAAGCCAATTTTATGAGCTGATGTAATCAAGCCCAGCATCTCTGTGGGTTTTTTTTGTTCCTATGGTCACAATGACATCAGACTACCCTGCCTATTTAGCTGTGGAGGGCAACGACAGCCATTCACCTCTGCTTACAAACTTCTCGATTCTTTTCCGCCTGCCTGTACATCCTGACACATTAGGAGTCAGCTCGCATTCCAGTGGGACATGAAACAACACGCACCTCAAATCCCTGCCTCTCTTTCCTCTCTCCTCTCTCTGTTTCCAGCAATCGCAGGCAAAGTCAAAACTTTATGTTGGAAAGTGGGAAGGAGAAATCTCAGTAATTCAACAAAGCACATCTTAACACGGTAAAGTGAGTCATGGATTTACACACCGGAACACCCACTGTTCAAATAACAATTGTATTTTAAGTGTAGCAGATATTTATCCATGCACAGAGCTGACCTGGAAAGATTATGAAGCTGTTTGTCTGTCTGACGGCACAGGCAGATTCTGAATTGGTACTCCAGCCCCATCAACACCCACACTTCAGCTGAATTAACAGGCTTGGGTCTCTTAGCTTTCTAGTTTGCATGGGTCCATGTGTCTGTTTCAAAAGCCTCCTGCGGACTTAGGTAAGAAACTTCACTCTTCTGTATCAGTTTCTACACCTGTAAAATGGGAATAATTATACTAATCTTAAAAAGAACACATCAACTGAAGAGAAGCTGATCCACTTGCTGTTCACATAATCCACCCCTGGAATTCTCCACCTAATTAATCCTCTCATCTCAGACACAACCTCTAGGCCAGATACATCTACACTCTGCTTTGAAATTAGCTATAGCTACCTTAGAATCCAAAACACACCAACGTACTGTAATACCTCTAAAAAGTATATTTTGCAGTTCTCATTTGTACTGCAGAGCATTTGTGAGCAACTTTCATATTCTACCACTAGCGGAAAAACACTTTTTTCCACAAAATTAGTTCTTACACAGCCTTATCATCTAGAAACAAATTTGAACATACTACATTAAAGAAAATATATTTACACATGGAAAATACTGTGAAACTTACAGACAGATGTCATCTGTTACTGAAACCTATCAGTTTAGACACAGTATATTTTGTAAGTTTTCCAACTAAGAGATTTCTTGAATCTGCCCTGCTGTATAGCACGCAAACATATATCTGCATAGCAGCTGATATCAAAGCTCATCTTAAAAAAAAAATCCGCCATCAAACCAACCAACCTATCAACCAAACCATCCCCCAGCCCACCTCCTCCTTCATGTCTTAAACTACTGGGAGAAATTAATAAAGAGAAAATAGCAGTATGTTAGATACTCCAATTTCCAGATTTTTTTTTTTGTCTTCCTCGCTGAATTAGATCTTTTGCAAGGTTTAAGGCAGGCAACTTTACAAAGCACATAAACTACACTAAAAGTAACCTCGCCATAGACTGAAAAATTTGTCATGCTAGATAGTTATATACATAAGATTACCACATATTTCTTCTATTATCCATCTCATATTCTTGAGATGGTCAGATAAATATTTTCCATAAATATAATTTTTATAAGATGTAGACAATAAGAAAAACATGATTTTCTATAGCTGAATTTTTGCCTACTTCAGTCCCTAAAACTGAAGATTTTTATTTGCCAGTTGTCCTTTCCATTAATAAAAAAAGAGCACAATCCCCCCACATCTGCTATTACTGTTGAGCAGCTTACCAAGTAACATGCAAAGAAATGAACAAACAGTTTAATAACTAGAAGTCAAATGCATTAGAAAAGAGGTATTATAAACATTAAAAAATACAAGTATGTGTTTTTATGGACAGAAAGAAAATGTTATGTACNTTATATAATCTATATGTAATATATAGGTATATTATAATTATACTGCATCTATGTTATCTACATGTCTGTATATTATTAATATAAATATATAGATATAAATACACATACTTTTATGTATAGATAATATAGGTATCTTAACTAACATCACTAACAAAATTTCTTCTTTTTTTTCTTTCATTTGGGATAAGCTGTAGTTCAAAATACAGAACTTGATACACATCAGTCATTAACCCTACTGTAAGCCATGCAGTTAGAGCCTAAAGGATTTATTTAATATTCCTCTTACTAGCAGCTGACAGACATCTGACAGCGCAGAAATGAAACATTTCATTTAGCTTATCCATAGGCTTATTCCATTGAGCCCCAGATGTTTTAGCAAAAGAAAGAGAAAGTAAGTTCCACAATTTTAGGATGGGGGATGGGAAATGTGTTTATAACAAATGGCCCTTGCTTTATTAACTTCTAGCAAAAATTAAGATGTATTAATTAAAAAAAAAATAATTATCCTAAGGTACTATGTGTTGCAGAAACCAGCGAGACATTTTCTAGAGGACATTCCATATTAACCATCAAGCCTTTTCCCCACTGAACTTAACTTATCTATTATTCTCTTCTTTCTCTGGAAGAAAGTCAAATTACAACAGAAGACATGTACCTTTTTCTAGTTTTATGTCACAGCATTAAGCAGTATATAATAAAATGCAACTAGAATAAATTATAATAATCCATAAAATATATCATAAGGCAATTCTGTTCCATTTAATTTCAAAAGCCTTCCAGCACCACTGATTTCATGCCTTTACTTAACCTGCAGGATCCTGAGAAAATACTAATTTTTAATTTTTTTAATATATATATATAAAAAGACACTGGAAGAGATGACAAAAGGCAAGAGTTTCTAACAAAGTCACACCTTCCCCAACTCTTCACAGAGCTTCAGAGGAATCTGTCACTCGTCCCATTGGCAGTGTGGAGAAAGATGCCACTCTGCCAGGTGTCTTGAATTTGATCCCACTCAGGTTTGCTCCTTTGCCAGATGCACCCAAAATGTGTGTAATTACCACCAGGTGAACCAGTCATTTACAGAAGGACTTCTGAAGTGCCTGAGGTTGTATCAATGAAGTCTTTCAAACAACCAAATACATTTCAAAATACAGTCACCTGCTGTAGTGACAGACAAAGCAATGAGCTACAAAATGCTGTACAAAGGCCAAATTAGAGAAAAAAAGACCTCTGAAAACTGGTGGAAGTACAGATCAAAGTGATTCAAAAACATTGAGAAGGTATAACGAACATGCGATTTAAGTAAGCTCCACTTTTCAACATAACTTGGCCAATAGCAGAAATCTATCAGAACCTAAATTGAGTATGATGGCATGTATTAGGTTTAAAGATAAGTATTTAAGCTTTTTTTGCATTTCAGTTTGCTAAGGATTTCATTTTCTTTATCCTTTCTGTCTGAAATGTACAGTGTAAGAAAGACAGTTGGAGAGCGATGAGTTATGGGCTGCTTAGAAAGAACAGAAAGTATGATATAAACCCACTATTGGCTGATAGCATAGATATCATAATCTAGAGCAAAATAAGATATCTTTAGCCTGACTATAAGTGACTAATTCTGCTCAAGGACGAAATATTCCCAAAGTTTATCCAGCAAAGCTTCATCAACTCAACCTTTTTATTGAAAGAAAACTAATCTTCTATGTTAGAAGACTAACCTGTTACATCGTCCGTTGACTAACGAAGAATCACATATACAGCAACTTATATATCATTTGTAAACTTCAGCAAAATATATCATCCTTCCAGAAAGACAGAGACGTTCCATAAGGATACTGGCAGAGCACCTTCACACGTGAAAAAAATGAAAATGCATCCAGAGCACACACAGCCTGACATTCAACAGAGAGATTGTCACCCTGCAGAAGCAAGAAGCTGTTCAAGAACAGGACAGAGTCTCTGCCCAAAATCCCCAGCCGAGCAACTGTGTCACTGAAGAGAAGGACACTGGGCAGCCCAGGAAAACACTGACCCAATTTTGCAGTCAGAAAATATCATGGGCCTTGCAACTCGAAGTGGATTCAGCTATAGGCTCGAGTCAGAACAGTCCAACTGGCCATGAAGGGAGTTTCAAGTATTACAGTTACAGCACTATCATACCAAATAGCACAAAAGAGCCTCAATGCTGTTTTAAAAATACTTCCCATATCTCAAAACAATAGCAGCACCTGGCAAAATAAGCCCTGATCTTAACTTATGTCATAAATGTACCTAGTTGGATTGCAATATTTCCCACTAACACACAAACTGAAAGAGAAACACAGAAAAGGATGAGATGTCTAATATGGAAGATGAGAAAACAAAATCTAGTTGTTGTCTTTCACTCTCTTTTTTCAGATGTTCATCTATCAAAGGAGTCAAACAGACAACATGCCAGGGCAACAACATAGCAGAAAAGGGCTACCGCATCCCAACCTCCTGCTTTGTAACTCTACTTCACATGTGGGGCACCCTGAGGACTGAATTACAGTTCAAACTCTAAACAGAAAAGCTTTTAATATACTATGCAAAAAAATAAACCAATTAACACTTGAGAAGACTTCAGGGTACACTGTCAGTCATCACTGGGATGGCATTTACAAAAGTCATAAGTAGCTTCAGCAAAGCCCTAGCAGAGATGTACTTTGTGTAGGACAGTCAAATTTTCCCGATGGCTGGTGCAGCTCAGCACAGACCAAGTATTTCAGAATGAAAAAGGAGAACAGGAATTTCAAATTATGCACACAATTTGCACTGTGCTTCTCAAGAATCTGTGGAAGTTTTTCCAGAGAAAACAGATTTCTAGATTAACGTGTAATTTTTCCATCTCTGAAATGCAATCTCTGCAATTACCTACTTAGCAGGGTAAAGTGGGTTTTGGGGAGCAGAGGAGGAGGGCTCAGGGGCCAGGGCCACCAGGCCACCCAGGGCCAGTTGCCCCAGACCATGTCCAGCTTTTGAGCATCTTGACGGACGGAGGACTATACAACCTCCCTAGGAAGCCTCTGCCAGTGCTCGGCCTCCCTCACAGCTAGAATGTTTCCTGATACTCTGAGGGCATCTCCTGTGGTTCAGTTTGTGCCCATGGCCTCATCAGTTCCTAGCCACTATTATTTTTACAGAACATTGTTACACTGAACACTTTAAAAATCCCAACTAGACAAATGTACAAGACCCTATGTTCACAAAGCAGTTTAAAAAAGGACAAGAATCATTATAAAAACTCAAGGAAGCAAATGAGGACAATGATGTTTAACCTCAGCCATATGAGAATTCAAAGCCTGAAAAGCCACAACTCAAAGAGAAACTTACAGACTAAAAGAAAGGAGTGTGTCTCTGAAAAGAGACATGTAGGGATGGCCACCAATAATCAGATGGCTCTGCAAGCAGATCCAGCTTCATTGCTGCCTTGCACATCCACACACTACCTGATCATCTCCTTAACGTTTGCTGTCCTACTCCAGCTGGCACCAAGCACAGGACTGACTTGGTCCATATGCTGCCTACTGCAATACTGTCCCTTCCTCACCCCCATTATTTCTAGTTAGGTTGTCTAGAAGCTGCTGCATTGGAAAGAAACCTCTAATTATGTCTTACGTAGCCATTTAGGATTTTCCCCAATACAAAATCAAACCCAGTATTTAGGTCAGATGGGATGCAAAGTTCTCTGTCTCATGTAAGCTGGATTCTTCAGCCATGTGCAACTCACTCTCCTGCACACACGGTACATTTGATCTGAACATGAACTGGCAAAACATCTAGGGTTTCTGTGCATCTGTAGCTCCAGAGGAACTATGACTCCAACTGAATGTCCCATGGCCTGACTGGAGCCACTACAGGAATTCCCAGGCAATCATCCAAAGGCCTCAAAGCATCCAGACAAGAACCAACATCACCAACTGCCTGACACACAAACCCCCAATATCCCAGCGGACAAATCATTGAAATGGGACAGAAAGCCCTTTTTAGGTGGAAGCTGAGCTTTATGAGAATTGGTCATTCTGGCATTGGCTTCGGGAGGGAAGAACTGTCTCTGTAGGGACTTCAAAGTCTTCAGAACATAGGTGGCAAAATTTAATGCATTATAATGCTGCTTTCATTGGGGTTAAATTTACCTAAACCTTTAAAGCCTTTGTGTGTGAGCAGAAGATAAAAATCACTCTTCCTGCATAGCTTCATCCTGAAAAATATTGATGATGCAACGCAGTCAATATTCTCCCAATCCTTTGGAAATTCTCACTCTAGACAAATGTTTTTTATTGCTGGAGCAAATATTAACCAATACATTCCAAGAAAGAGGGAGGTCCCTGTTCAGATTATCTTCATCACCCTTATAAGAACATTTCTTAACCACAGGAAGGCACTTCTTGCTGCTGAGGGAGAAAAAAAAACATTCTCTACTATCTTTCACAAGGAATTTCTTGTATAAATTAGATTAAGGGTTTTGTGTACATCTGTGTAGCACAGACTTTACGAATACCGTCAGTGTCACAGCAAAAATAAAACTCTGCTTATGTAATTGTGTGTTCCATCTGAGACATCAAAAAGAAAACACAAATCCAATTCTATGACCTGTTTATAGGGGCAAAACAAACATTACGGATTATGCTAGCCAAGCAAAGACACTGAACCACCAACTCCTGCTGTTGTCACTCCAACAGAGCAAGGGTCCGACCTTGGGAACAAACACTGAAGAGATGACTGAGCAGAAAGTTAACTAAACTGTAATTGGCTCTTCCCTGGAATATATGAGTGTCTCCAGATAACCAGAAAGAAACTTTGAACATCTAACCTGAAACAAGATTTTTGCTGAATTTTTGTGTGATTCTTATGGACTTCCACTAGGGAAGCTGCCTAAGCAACTCTTTTACAAGCCACCCTAGCACGTGCACCTTCATCGGTTTATGTTCATTTAGCGTCTTGGTGTGCTTTCCTAACAAGTACAGCTTTTAAAATTATTTCCAAACACAAAATAGCAGAGAACTGTCTGGCAGTGCAATGAAGACATCTGCCCCCAAATGAATACAGGTAGCAAAAATTAATTAGATAGGTATTTGTGCTGAGAGACGTCCAGGATTTACTCCCTTGGTGATCCTGTCCCCCATGGACTGTCCCAAATGGGGAAAAACCTGGAGTGAAACAGAACAGCTCACAGCCCCAGGGTCCACCCGAGCAACACTTCTCCTGACTGTGCTGGCACTGGCAGACCTGCTGGAAGCTGCAAGCTCTGGTACCCAAAACCACCCAGGGCTGCCTGAGTGGGACAGCCACCTGGAGCCAGTTACTGGAAACTGCTGGTCCATCATGAGGTGGTTAAGCTAAAGCCACTACTAAAGAAATGTATATGCTGCAACAAGGAAACAAGTGACCTTAGAAGATAATAGAAACAAAAAAAAATTAGAATGGAATTTCCCTCAACCCTGCATTTCCTTCCTTCTGTTGGCTTCACGTACCACAGAAAACATAACAAAAAAGGATGTTTTTTATCTAAACAGATAGTGAAGTTCCTCAGACAGATAATGTGAAGTTGAGCTGGCTGCTTGTGAGCACAGATTTCCTATGAGAAGAGTCCTGCTGGAGTAAGGTTTTCAGTGATGATCACAGCTGAACCCTTGAAGTACTTTTTAAAACCAAATAATTGGCATAATATAGATACTTTATAAATAGCTACATATAACCTAATACATTCTCCACATTCTTGTATTAATTTCTCAAGTTTTCTTTCTAGATTCTCTAGAATATCTAGATTCCTTTAATTCAGTTTAAAACAATGTTTAGTTATTGCAACAGATTTAAGGAACTAATACATTATCAAATGAAAAAAGGGTCAAAAGATCTTTAGCAAGTCTAGATGCACCTGATGCTGTTCCGTGGATCAGAAAATGACTGTCATCTACTGTATACTGTCTGTAGTTTACTGGAATTTTCCCCTATTATTATATCTATGCAGTGTGCCAGTGGGCAGATGGCAGCAAGGTGGAAAATACGTAATGAACACAGATCAGCTGCATGATAGGGAACTTGGATATTTTTCCATTGTATGCAGACTTATGTCAAGAATTTAGGAACAGCCACTCACATTACCCTAGAACCACGAGCCCTTAGGAAAAGCAAGTATATTTACAAGCATGCATATATAAAGCAAATATGTATTAGTATATTTCCATATACTTTTTAATTTTTTTTACATGCATCGGAGGGGGAAGGGTTTTTCTTCTTTCTTTGGTCTTCTTCAATTACAGCCATAATTGGCCATATTGAGAAAGGAAGGTGAAACACACAAATGGTAAAATGTATTTATACCATGCTATGGAAAAATCAAGAAAAAAAAAAAGAAAAGGGATCAACAATTACTAGAAATGGACACAAGAAAAGCCTGTAGTATGTCCTGTAATTGGCTTACAGTGGTCACCAGTTTTTATTCAGATGGACTGACCTGAAGGACACCACCTTATGATTTACACCATGTACAAATTCAGATTATAAAAGTTCCTCTGAAAACAAGACCACAAATTTCCTTATTCATCCAATTAGTCACACTCAATGATGTGAATACTGAGAAAGCTTTTGTTCTTAGTCAGTCTTATTTTTTCATTAAACGCAAAGACCACAGGAATACTAAGTTTCTATAAAACAGCAAAACTAGTTCATCAGTTGTCAAGGTCTGTAATGCAGCACATTACTTAAAATTTTTAGCACTGAATCCATACTGAAAACTTGGTGAAATCATTGCTTTTTTAACCTGAACCAACAATTAATTATTATTTTGAAATTTCTCTGAACATGAACCAGAACAATTAAAGTTACAGGTGAACTCATATAAAAAATAAATTCAAATATTTACTGTTTCTTCAGCTCCCTGAACTGTTAAAAAAATGTAACAGGTGTTTACTGCTTTTTGGGTTTGGGAGTTTTTCCTTCCCCTTTCACTGCATTTCTCTTAGAACAACTGAGTAGTTTCTCTTATTTTGGGGCAAGCAAAACCATAATTTTTCATTCTACTTAAATTCCTTCAGAAAATTCTAAATTTTAGGAAAATTATTAATAAAAGATTCTTCATAGTTTTGTAACAAATGAAGGGGAAAAATTAAACACGGCATTTTTAAAGCCAGAGTTTCAACCAATTAAATTTTCCTGATTATAAAAATTGCTATTTTATCCTCTCATAAATTCCAGAATAGTATTTGAGTGATTCATAGAAGTGATTCAGAGGAGGGTAGTGTAATTCAGGCCCTCTGATCATCTAGCTCCTGTGTAAGACAAGCCACAGAAATTCATTCATCCTGAAACCTCTGTACCAAGCCCAGGACTTTCATTTGAGCGACATAATTTTAGGAAGACAATCAGCACTGATGGAAAAAACAGCAGATTCCAGATGGTTAATTACACCTGCCACTGAAAATCTGGGGAACTTGCTTCCAGTCTGCTTTATCTAGCTCCAGCTTCCAAGTCATGGATCTCATTATACCATCCCTGTGCTAGACTTAAAAATATAGTCCTATCAGAAGTCTTTTTCTCTGTTCTGGTAATTTTAGACAGTAACTAAATCTCCTCTTATTCTTCTTTTGCATAAAGTAAATACTTTATTTTGAGTCTTGGAAAGCTTGTCTTGTAAAAGCAGATTATAGAAACTCATTGTTTCAGTTCTTATCTCATATATATGCAGATCAATGCTCCTACAGCACCTGGTCTCAAAAAATAAATAAAAAAAGATTTGCCCTTAGGTTTTAAAAATGCACTCTTACAGCCTGATAGAGTCGCACCTTGGTGCTGCAAGCAGCCAGCAGGATTATGTGTAACAGTACAGAACCCTCAAGCGTCCAGAACAAGGACCCTGGTAGTCACACCTGACAGTCACCACCAGGTCTTTCTCCTTCCAAAGCGCTCAACAGCAGTTTGCCCTGGCAGCTGGGGACAAAATTAAACGGAGTTACACGTTCCCCTTGCCTGTTTTAACCTGTGGACTGTCAGGCATGGTAATAGATTTTTATTTTAAGACATTTTCTTTATCAAGAAGTAGTTAGTGCATCTCATAAGAAGGCACAATTTCTCCTTCATTCACAAAGGGCAGCCAGAAGCTGACTGGAAAACATTTTGGTTATGAATACAGACCTGTCCAAACAGCAGAATATTCTCCCTCATACTAGCACGGCTCTTAGGCCTGAGCCTTCCCAGGTTTCAGATCTCACATATACCTTTCCAAAACAAATTTCACCGTTTTGTGAAGGAGCTTCCTATTTAAGCCCGTACAACAGGCAAAACTTTCAAATAGTATCTGCAAAACAGAAACAAACACTTGGAGAGGAACTGATAAACAGAAAGTCAATTAATCTTCAAAACCACTGTTGGAAATAGAAAAATTTTCTGAGGACACTCTTTTCAGAGATGTCAGAAACATTCAAAGTTAGAACTTTGAAACTGGGACCTAGTAAGTGACTTTATTACAAAAGGCTGCATGGTAATAAGTACACACAAGGCACTGAGCTATGAAGCTACAGATAAATTTTCTTTTATGACTCCCTAACTTAGTCCTTGGATTTCCAACCATAACCTTCTGCTAACGTAGCTCTTAAAAGTATGGGGGTTTGTACTCTGTGCTTATCATAAGAATATATAAATTGAAGCCTTTCATCTATCTATTACAGAACAACACAACAGTTTTTACTGTGTTGTGTGGATAACAGGAAATGTCTTTTTCAGTCAAATTGCTGGAAATGCAAGATGAATTTTTGTTATCAGGTATGTTCTGAAACTACATAAACTAGTTTCCATTGTGTTATTGGAATAAAACCCAAGAAAACTGCACTAAAAAGCCGTATCTTGATATTTAGGTCTCACAAATGATTCTACCAAGCCCCTGAAAAGTTTGTCTCATTTCAAATTATGTACTTAGGAAATATTGATAATAGCAGGTAACCCGATAGTGGGGTACAGTTACTGGGTTTTAAATCCAAAAAGGATTAGTGTCTTTATTGGCATGGCATCCAGCAAATAGTGAAATGGATCCTAGTATGGTTTTCTCTCTTTGAAGTCAAAGTGGCAATGATAAAACCTGTTCTAGGCTAGTTGTCATCCTAGCAGACATGCATCCTCTCATCTCACAAAATCAACCTAGACGTTTTTTTCACCATTTTCTGCAAAGAAGAGAGTCACTGATTCCCTCTACAGAATCTAATATCTCCCAGCCACCTCTTGGAAGAATTTGAGAGCTCATTAGAAGAGATACTTCAGTGTCAGAGGCAAAGGTCTTTGGACAACTGCATCATTGCTGTAACACTGATTTTGCAAAGAAAGGCTTTGGCACCCAGAAGGCATAAGTAAGATATCCTGGCTCTGCAAGTTACTTGGCTTTCAAATATTAACAAATTACAAGAACAGAAGGAGAATTTCACTCACTGAAGACACTGACACTGTGTATACATCCAGTAGAGTCCTTATCCCAGCCAGTACGACCACTCCAAAACACTGGGCTGCAGCAAATCAGCTGTTCTTGGCTACTCTTTACACCATTGCCCTCTTTTTTTAAAA
>VZSZ01000921.1:3403520-3429234 GCA_013398815.1 Ibidorhyncha struthersii | reverse complement strand
AAAAAAAAAAAAAAAAAAAAAAAAAGTAGTAACTAGTAAAAGTAATTATCCCAACTTCAGCTAGAAACACTTTGATCTATCCCATGGATATGGATTTTCAAGATCTTTCTGGCTCAAAAGAATGAGAAGCTCAAGACTGCTAGCAAACAAAAACAAAACAAAAAAGAAAAACAAGAACAGAGATACAGGCTAGAGAGGAAAGAAAACCATAGTGCTCTGGATAGCAACATAAAAGGCATAGCAGCTTACGCCTCTTTTGCAGAACTCTCTTACTACAAGATTTTGACGGGGCAAATGACTGCTACTCTGAATGACACCGCACTGTAGAAGTGATGAGATTTTCTGCAAGTAGGCAACCTTTTAGTCAACTGAGCCCTTGAGTTCAACAGGATTTTTCCAGTGTCTACACAGTATCAAAATATTAGTGTATCCTACTGTATCTGACAGAATCAGTTGTTTCTCTAACAGTTGACAAGGCTGGCTAGGAAGTGGCAAAGTTAACTGTTACTAAGTGTGGAAGGAAACCTATGGTTAATATCCCACGATTGTAGCTCACAGAAGGAATAATTTAAATTCTTTTCCTTTAAATTATAATTGGACCATGTGATAAATATTCCACAAATATGAATACGTTAATGACTGCAAGGAAAACCAGCTCTGATAAAACTTGCATAAGTAGTAAGGTGCCTCTCCCCAGTACAGAATGGACTGTACCCCAAGAAGGCCGTGTATGTGTACACATGCGACAGTGGGAAAGAAATCAACAGGGAGTCTTCTAGCTACTCAAATACCTAATTTGATCCTTTGTTCAACACCTTAGAAACATAAAGCATAAGTTGTTTAACCCCTCAACAGAAGCCTTTTTTTCCTCACCTTCAGGAAGCAAACATGTCAAAAGCAGTTTGGACTTTTGATACTCCACAACATAACACACAGGGCTACAGCAGTGTTCTTTGCCATCTTCTAATTGTTCCTGCTTTTTCATTTAGAGAGGCATTAGCTACCAAAATACGTTTCAAGCTTGAAGATAAGAAAACACCTTCTAAAACAGCTAGAGAAAGAAATAAAGTTGCTGCCTTGGTTACCCAGTAATTCATACAGAATCACTCAGAGAATATATTGCCAGAGGTGCAAATACTACTGGAAGATAGCTGGCAAACCAAGTTATCAATGTACAGTCCCAAAAGCCTCTTGGCCTTTGTTCAATCAATCAAATTATTGAGAAGACAGATAATCCTTCTGAGATATAGGAAACAAAAGAGCAGGGAAGAGGAGAAGAAAATGTCACATTACATGAAATTTATCAGAAATAACATTATTATTTTGGGAAATCCTCCATCCAATTCCTGGAAAGAGAAACAAATAGAAAAATTTCTTGCAACACAACAGCTACTAAATCAATTTAATAAAATAAATTAATAACTACTGCAGTAATGCAAATATTTCATTAGGTAGCAAGTTGCTAGATTCCTTTCCCTGCTAAAAGATCACATTTTAAAATCCCCAAAGCTCAGGATTTTTGCTTTTGTATTAGGTCGATCTTTCACTGACCACAGCTGTAGCTCAGCTTTTGGACAGGAACAATTCCAAGTGCAGACCCAGCAGCTGAAAGCTGTACATGCTTTTTCAACAACAGCTCCCAAGCAAAAGCAAACCCCACTGTCAGAGAGCAGGAGTGCTCTGTGGGAGCAGAACCTGTCTGCCTCGCTCTCCAAGAACAGCAGTTTCTAGGGTATTGCATCAATAGTTATTTGCTTCAGTACTTGAAAAAACAGCTTAGCTCATCAATCAAAAACACATTCTCAGACACCCACAGCAAAACCACCCCCAAACACTGTGAGCAAGTTGTGTATGTGTACCAAGAGAAAAATAAAAAAATAATTTGACAGATGAGCAATCTTTTTAGCAAAATAAGTCTGTTATCATTTAATTACCAGATTTATACACCATCTTTAACTATACAGTTGCACAGATTGCGCTATAGACACTAGACAGAATTTACTGAACTTTCAGTCTCAAACTCCCAGCCTAAACTGTCACATTACAATATGATGCTTGTTTGAACAATAAAATTAATTTTAAAATGAACAGGATGACATACCAAGCAAGAACTCATTTTCTAAACCTATGGAAGGTATTGAAACCTATAGAAAAGGAGATGGTAACATCATATATTTACATTTCTAGATTTGAAGTATCTGCTTCCCATCGTCATGAATACATTTTAATACTACTTTTGTATGGCACCCTTTCAGAAAGTTACAGTACAAAATACTGTAGTTGGGTTTTCATTTTGTGTTTGATTGCTTTGATTTAGAGATTTTTCACTTGGATATCTATTGAATTCAATCCCACAGCATTTTAAAATCTGAGCCTTAACTATCAGATTTCATTCTCCATTACACAGAATCTCCTATATCGAAGTTGATTGTTTTTCAGAAAGACATCTCATCAAACTCAACAGCTCCTCCTAAAGTAAAAACACACCAACCAATTAAAAAACCTTATGTTCTCAGTATTGCAGAGTGTATAATCTGGCCTACTGAAAAAGATAAAATATTCAAACCTAGTCTTAACATATCCACCATCTTAACATATGTAAGAAATGTACACCATGAACTTTTGTTTCTCTTGTCCTAAACAATTTTCTATATAGTCTATTTATTCTGTTATCTGGACTATAATCCAAATTGGATATGCCATCTGCCACCTAATAGCTGTTGCCATTCATAGTATTTCTGATTAGACAGAAGTATATATTCCTCAGATAAATGCTTACACCCAATCATGTAAGTCAGGCTTCTTTGGACTTTCTAAAAGGTAGAAAAGCGAAATATTTTTGCCAAAAAGCAAATATTCATCAGAACTATGATAAAATAAAAATGGAATGAGAGACAGCAAGCTGGAACTTTTAACAACTCTACTCCTTCTCATACTCTGGAAGAAACAAAAATTACCAGTGATGATTAAAAAAAAAAAGCAAGCTGTTAGCATTTTTTTTACTGTCTGCCTTCTCTAAGGATTCAGGAAACGCATAGTGACTGTCTTCATCGGAATATGCCTACAGGCCCACAGCGATACACTTACTTACACTTTCATTTTTCTGGTACAAGACTGCTGCTTCCTTTGGGGGCCTTGCCCAAGAGAAGGCTCATGAAACGTCACATACTTTGATCTCTGTATTTTGGGCCTTAATGATGATGCAGAGTTGCTGTACAGCCTTTGATACATATAATTAAAAAAAAAGACTGTATTAGTAACAGAAATTTCTGAGAGAACTGGGACTCCTGAGCTTGTTTGTAGCTTCAGGGACACGGGGGATGACAGGCCTTGCTGACATTTGCTTTTGGATAGCGTTGAAACATGAAACAGAAATGGTTCGTGAAATGTTTATTACTTTCTCCACAGCACTGGAAAACAACACTACCCTCTTCCCAAATTACACATAAAAATAAAAGAATGGATCATCAAATAATCTAGGTTGGAAGGGACCTTTAAGATTATCAAGTCCAACCATCAACCTAACACTGCCAAAAACACCATTAGACCATGTCCCTCAGCACCACCTCTACCCGTCTTTTAAATACCTCCAGGGATGGTGACTCCACCGCTTCGCTGGACAGCCTATTCCAATGCTTGACAACTGTTTCCATGAAAAAAATTCTCCTAATATCCAATCTAAACCCCCCTGGCATAACTTGAGGCCACTTCCTCTTGTCCTATTGCCTGTTGCTTGGGAGAAGAGACTGACCCCCACCTTGCTACAACCTCCTTTCAGGTAGTTGTAGAGAGCGATGAGGTCTCCCCTCAGTCTCCTTTTCTCCAGGCTAAACAACCCCAGATCCCTCAGCCATTCCTCATAAGACTTGTGCTCCAGCCCCCTCTCCAGCTTCAACGCCCTTCTCTGGACACACTCCAGAATATCAATGTCTTTCTTGTAGTCAGGGGCCCAAAACTGAACACAGTATTTGAGGTGCAGGAGGGTCAGGCTGGAGCACAGCAAATGGCTGCCCAAGACCCGCCTGCCCCCTGCTGCCCCACAGGACCCACACCACCTCAGCAGACTGCCTGCTAGGCCATACTCACAGCCCCACAGCAACCCGGGGCTGGGCAGCTGTGAGGTGGGGGCCCCAGTTACTGCCACACAAGCAGGGACATGGCTGCAACCCTCCCCTTCCCGCCCTGCCGCCTCAGGGCCCAACGCCAGCCCAGCGGTTCCACAAAGCTCATGCAAATGGCTTCTAGCCGTCACTGTCTGGCCCAAAGCTTAATTCCACTGAGCTGCTCAGAATAAAGGATGGTGATTAAAGGAATACAGTGCCACTTCAAACACTATTTTTGTGGTATACTAGGAACAATATCATAGATTAGCATCCCTGATGCATTTTGGAACCCCAATACATGGCTGCAGTATACCCCAACCCAGAATTCGGGCTGGCAGACTGTCGTCCACATTTTTCTATCTAGCTGAAGATAACTGCTTTCATATAAAGCTGCATTGGTCTGATTTTAATACCGTCCAGCACAGAATGTGCTGGATCTGATTTTCAATGCTGAATTGCAGTAACAGGCTGAATATGCAACTGTGCTGAGCTATCGGGTAAAATTGAGTATATCAAAGATTTGTACTTTGGAAGGGAAATTAGCATTTTTCTCAGTCAGTCTCTCCTCTGGATAGATGTAGTAACTCCCTCTTTTATTTGAAGATGTTTGCTTGATTATGAAATTTAAAAGATTCACTACATACTGTAACTTTGACTTTACCATCCACGCAATGATGGGAACACATAAGTTAACCCCAAAACAAACCTAATGAGCAACCTTTCTTTGCATAATTTCAAAATTTTGGAGAATATCATCAATAACATATGCAATACTGTATTTTTAGTTTTTATTAACCATGTCCTTTTGGATACAAAAATCTTCACATCTTACTTGTATCAGACACTGTTCAGGCTTTTCCTTCAAATTCCCTTGAGTAACATCTGGCTTGATATACCTAAGAAACTGCCCCATCTAAAGAGGTTTATCAGTTCAATTTTACAGCTTGGTTGATTTTTGAAGACTTTAATGGCTTTTATTCAGTGTCCCCTCGACACAGTTGCAGCACTTTGAGGAATTTCCTTCCAAGATTGGGCAACAGCCATCACACAATAAATCTGTTAGTCATTAATTAGATTTCATAAACAAGTTCCAAAAAAGAACGTTTCACTTGGGAGACTAATTTTTTTTAATTAAAATAATCAAAGCAAATACATTGCTTTAGTTTGCCTGAACTAAAAGGAAGAATACCAATGGATTTTCAGTTTTACTCAGTGTCCCATTCATGTTTTCCCTTTATGAGCTTTATTTATTAATCCATTTTATAATTAGAAATTTTGGCACAGCTAAATAAAGAGACCCACAGCAAGCTTCACTTATAGCAGCCAGTTGTAAATTTCTGACTATAAGAGAGGAAACCCTCTGCATTCAGATTTCTGCAGTCTGATTCAGATTTCACTTTTAAGAACAGGAACTGCAACATACATGCTTTCTGAAGCAAAATGAGTGAAAAGTGAATAAAGCAATCTGAGAACATCTCAAGACAGAGAGAAGCGCTGCTAATGTCAGTGGGAGGAAGAGGCTCAGCGAGAGGACCGTAATGTAAGTAGGACAGGGTGAAGCTCTTGGGTTCCAGGACAAATCTTTCAAACCCAGTGCTCTAAATGAGAGCCCAAAGTCTAAATTTAGGTGTCTAAAATTAAAGTGGACTATCTAAGGGGTCAACCATCTGTAGCTTCCAGTTAATTTAAGAGACAGTATAGTTACTCAGTTGTGTGAAAAAAACAAATTATTGTTTACATATAGAACTCATGTCCTAAGTTTAAGGGCATATATAATCATTTTCTGAACTCCATGCCTCAATTTTCCCCAAAGTTAAAAATTTTGCCAGACACATGGGTCTCCTTGCTCATAGTATTCTCAATAGCAAAAACCTTCTTCCAGAAATAACAGGGCATGCCTGCTCAGGCTAATCACATTAGATTCTTCATTTACCATGGACAGTAGTACAACCCATGTATTAATCAGCTGTTCCTTTCCAGTTTTCCCCTGGCAGTTATCCCCTATACACTCCCTTACTCCCAAGTTAAGTGACCTATCAAGGGAAGAATAAGGTGCAGTTCTGAATATGAGTGTTAATCCTGCAAATATGCAGTAAACTACAGTTGATAATGACTGGAAGTTGTAGAACCACCGCTGCTGAAAGATGCAAAGACAGGTTAATAGGACGTGGACATTTAGAAAGCATCCAGTTCCAAAGGGTTTTAAAAGAAGCTTTTTTTTTTTTTTTTTAAACACTCCTCTCAGTCTTTTGAGAAATTTTTAACAGAACCATAAAATAGAAAGCATTTTCTTGCATTTCCCAAGCAAGAAAAAAACATCCTCAGAGATGGATTAGAAAGATGATACCCAAGATTAGGTGAGAAATCTATCGGGGACTTCATTTCTATCCCATTTCTGCTATACACATCAAAACACAGCCCACTGGCTCACTGTGTGTTTTACCTGCTGTTAGAACATGCCAAGTATTACATATCCTGGCTACGGCACTCAAGCAGAGGAGAGACATGCTGTTGGTATTCCCTGTCTGCACTTCAGCACCTGATGTATCAGTCAAGATGGTGATTACCATAATTTTTTTACATTTTTACATTTCACAAATATTCTTTATGAGGCAGGAAACATTTTAATAATAAGATATCTTAGATGATAAGCCAATAACCACATAACCACTCAGCAGGAACCTAATTCTCCTTCCAGGGCCAGGTTTGCTACAAGAAACATCATGTAGGTTTGTATACAACATTCATCATCTTGTACAAAGAAAGACTATCTGTGACAATTCAATTGCATCTTGCGACTATGGGGTTGTTTTCATCCCAGGTCACATATATGAACAAAATAACAAGGTGAGCTTTTTCTGGTCAATTAAATTCCCAGTCCTTAGTGCTAATGATATTTATATTAAACAGCATAGTTCCCTATTCAAAAGAATGCAAAATTCACCTTTGTAAGAATATAGGTTCTGTAACCAACAGCTTGCTTTCTTCTCAAGAAATTTCCTTCCCAACAGGGAAAACAAACAAACAAAAGCGAAGGGGAAAACAAACAAAAAAAAGGCAACTTGAGTGCACTGTGTTTGTATTATGCAAAGGCCCTTCCCCATCACCTGATGAAAAAGCAAGTAGTTTTACAGGGGATATAGTTACATGAAGGTCAGTTGCTTTGTCTTTCCAGGATGACAGAAAGAAGCTTTTATTGAAACTGTAAAATTATGGGGCTTTATTTTCATCAAGCATTTTGTTTAATGCACTAAATTATGCCAAAAATCTAGAAAGCATTCAACTCGTCATTAGTAAGTAGCTACGTTCTCTCATTTTAACTGAAGAAGTAGTCTAGACAAGATACTACTATATCCTACAGTTTTCAGATTTTGTCTGACTGAATAACAAATCAATAAAACATTTTGGTACAGCTGTAACTTTCGACAGATGCTGGTTATTTCTTTATTTCTAAGATTGTAAATGAATCCTAAGCAAAAAGTCATTGGCACCAAAACTTTTTTTAAAAACTAGCATTTAGATGCTTTACCACAACCAAGATAAACAATGTACAATAGCTGCTAAAGCTGCATTTTGTTAACAGTCATGAGACTGTTTATTTGGAACAACAGATAGCCCGTATGTTGCTTGGCTGTCTGGTAATCCACACTGAAAGTATCTCACAGGAAAAATGGCTTGAGATTTTGGGCAGAAACTGGAACATTATTATGGCACTCATACCAGAAGACTGCAGTAGTTCTATGANGGGGGAAGCCAAACAAACAAAAACACCAACAAAACCCAAAAATGAAACACCCACAGTGCAACATTAGAACAAACCCAAACAAATTCAAAGATGACCCATGCTGAAGAGCATAAAGAAGTCCTGCATCATTCACTCCCTAAAAACGTCATTGCCTCCCAAATCTTCACCCTTGGGAAGTCAGCAGGGGCAGAGCTTCCCCCTATATGACATCCCCACCACCCTCCCTGCTGTGAGCAGAGGACAGATGGCTGGGAGAGAAAGGAAGGGCCTGTGAAAAAAGCTTACGCTGAACACCAGCAACAGCATGCTACCCTCTTCTAGATGTACGTGCCCAGAGGTGCATACATGTGCACATAAATACATGCATATAAACACACACATATATATTTATTCCATCCTAACAGCATATAAACCCATGTGTGGCAAACATCCTTCTCCGCCACAAATACAGAGAAGGCTTATCATCTAGAACATGTGCTTTATCTCCGCATAAAGGGTGATATTTTACTTCTCCAAGCATTCCTGGCCCCTTTTCTCTAATTGATTAAATTACAAGTAAAAATACATGAGGACATCTCTTTTGGTTCTGCCATGGAAGGAAAGCATACTGCCTGAGAAGTACTTTGTGATTTCCTTCCAGATCGAACAGCAGAGGTGCTTTTGATCAGCACTGCGGTAAGCATACATTCTGCGACTATTCCTTCAGCTTCAGCCAGCAGTACAGTTCTTGGAGCTGGCTGAAACATTCTCAATAAAATTTGATACTCAGCAGCAGAAAGGATGCTAAACCAACAGAAGAAACAACCTGACTCCGTATTGTTTTCTCTTGGGAACACTGGAGGTGCAGATAAACCACTGACTCCAATAAAATCAGCAGAACCAAAATCTGTAGAAACAGTGCAAGGACAGAACAAGAGATGAATATCTGTTCTTTGAATGGTCTATGGCATGAGAAAATGAAGTTTCCTCATCTCTGAAGCTGTTCTTCATATTCCAAATGTTTTCTCCTCTGCATATCCTGAAATGCAGAAATAATAACCAGAGAAAGTACTGCACTGCTTCTACAATGCGATCTAAGACCTTTAATACCTATTTCAAATACACAAGCGTTTTAATCATAGGAAAAAAGTTTTTGAATGCTAACAGTGAGATGCACAAGAAATGCTTTTGGACCTCAAACCCCCCAAAACGCTTTCTGAGGCCAGTTCCCTCCAGACGTGACCACCAGCTAGACTGCCAACTCTGAGAAGTGAGGGGGAACTCAACCCTTCCCCAACCCAGCAGGGGGATAACCCTCACATTAACCATGCAGGAAGCACCAAAGAAAAGTTCATCACAAAAAGGTTAGATGAGAAGTTAAAAAGACATAAACAGAATTCACAACATGAACAAAGATATTTTCTTGCTACTATTAGGCCACCTTCCTTTTTTTAATTTTTTCCTGTATGTTTCTACACATATAGTCAATAGGGGTGTCTTTTGCATGACTAAAGGACTGTAAAGCTACCTGAAATTTGTCACATGAAGTACTGAAGCATGTGAAAGTTCTCACATCATACAAGACCTCCAAATAGAGTAAATCCTGAAATGGCCATATGAGATGTAAACTAACAGTCACACGCTGTCCCTCCTGTTTCGGCACCAATCCACGTTTGGATTCCTTCCCCATCTTAGAAATTCAGTTCCTGTAAGAAAGATGCAAAAGCTAGATACTCATGTTAGTCAAGATCAGAGACTATAACAAGGTGAATGAAGGTTCTCCTAGTGGCACCAAACATAGCTTTTGGCATAAATAGATTAGCTGCTGTCATAGAGAAAAGAATAGCTTCAACTGCAAATGGTAACAGGCAGCAGATAATTGGGCGTATGTGTGTGTCTGTGGGTGAATGTCTGAAACTGAATTTGAACTCTCCAGCAGGAGTGGTACTTGCTGGCTGCAGTCTGTGCAGGCTGCTCGTAAGCTTTGATAACACTCGGACTCAACAGAGGGTCACATTCTAAATCCTCCAATTAACACAGAGGCAGAACATGCAATTCAAAGGCTGCTCACACATTGTGGTTCTGCACACTGACTGTTTGGATTGGGGAAGAATAGGAGTTTGGGTGCCAAAAATAAGGGTTTCCAGAAAGAAGTAGCAGTCTCGGAAAGAAGAAGGGGCCAGGAAAGAAGGCAGCAAAGATCACGACTGGAAGCAAGGGAAAATCCTGGAGACCAGAGCTGCGTGTAGACAAGTGAATGCCAGCGGATGCCCAGGGACCCTGGCCAACAGTGTCCAAGATTGGTAACTACAAGCAGATGCACATAAACCAACACAACTTTCTACCCAGCCTTCCCAAGCAAGCCATGAACGCCCGGCTGGGACAGGACACCAAGACTGAGTGAAGGCAGTGCTGGCAGCAGAGCAGGTGAGTATGCAAAGAGAATCAAGTGTGACAAAAGCTTAACGGTTCTTAAATAAACTCTAGTGTGTAGCTCCGTTATACACTGGTTTTAGCCCTGTCTCACCTTGGACAGCTGTAATACTCAGTTTCCTGCTAGTTTTCCCCAGCATGCTGCGGTCTACCTTATGAAAAGAACTATCCATTTACAAAAGTTTAAACACATTTTATTCACCATTTACAGAACAAAAGCCATAAAAAGAAAAGACAAAATCAAACTCCCCGAAGCCAGAAAATATTTACACAATTCAACTTTGTAAGTGCAGGCCTCAAGTTGAAGTTTTGCATTGCAATCCCAAAAGCATTATGGTAGAAAATGGAAAACGTATTCTTTCAAAAGAAAAATGAATTTCATACTGCTAGTTGTTTCTACCTCATGGAAAACCACAGCCTACTAAATTAAAAGAAATAAAAGTTAATCTAAAATTGAAGTTCACAATTAATAAAAAAAGTTATGAAGCCACGGAAGGGTATCAAAGAATTACATTTTATTTCACAATTTCCATTTCACATCTAATGAAAGGAAGCAGGCAGAAGTATAAAAGCTTGGGCAAAAAAAGCGCATCGTCGTCTCCTGGGAGTTCATTTTATGCTGTAATTGGTGAAAAGCCTCTCTAAAAAGGTTATAATGCCATATTAATTTCATTAGGAAAGCTCTCATGGCATATTAATTTAGTTTCTGGCACTGTTATTGCATCTTTTCAGATACACAAGATCTTAGGAGGTAATTTCATTAACAGTAAAGATCTGAGAAATGCAACTAAAATATTTTAAACAGATTGGTGACAATTCACCCTGGAAGCATGCATGTTTATTAATATCATTCTCTTCTGATTAACAACACACTGACACACAAGAGCTAGGAGGCTCTGCTGCTGAAATTATGTTATCCTCAAGGCCTCTGTATTTGCAAAGACTGTATGAAGCGCTCTCAAGAGATTAATGACCTACTCCTTTATTTAAGGCAGATACTCATCTTCAGTGATCACATATAAGTTCTGAAGCCAAGCATGAAATTTAACAACTGTCTTAGCTCATAATGCTAAGAAAGAAGACTTTTTTTCCCCAAAACACTTGCTACACTGGGCACTGCAGTAATTCTGGACATATAAAATACTTTAAGTGCCAGTTTGTATAACAGCATCGCAGCTTCTCCACCCTGGCCTTGATTCTGCAACCCGACTGACAGAGGCAGGCCTCTGAAGCCACCTGTGGCCTCGTTAGCATGTAGAGGCCAACAGCTTTTTATCACAGGACAAATTTGTAAGACGCAAATAGATAGAAAGCAAGTTCTATCAAAATAAGTATGTTGATACTTATAAATGTCATACTCTATGATCACTTTTACAAATATAGTATGTATATTTTTGGATGGGTTAGGTCATGATAATTTTAAAACCCGCAGACACTGGTCATAAAAGCAAATTCTTTTCTCTTAGTCATGTTTGAAACCCAAGCTGTTAATTCAACTTCACTCTTAGTCACGAGAAAGGGAATACAAAAGAGCTTCTTTAAACCACAAAGGTACAACCTGTGTGACCAAAGCTACTACTTTTTATGCATTCGTGATATTAATTTAATGAATTAAGAGTCTGTAAAACAGAAGCAAGTGTCTTTCTGAATAGGATGTTATAGTTCAACTAGACCTATAGTTTTTTAAGCAGAAACTCCACCACCAACTACTATAGCTTGAGTGATATCAGAAGATCAGACCATAAAACCTCATAAATGTCCCACCAGACTCAGAAACCTACTGAGTCACATCCTAGGCATCTCTTCATCAACACACTAAATCCCCACGACAGTCAACAACAGATGCAAAGTCTCTGAAGAATTTACCCATTAGTACATAGAAACCGCATTCTGGAATAAAAAAGATCATAAAATCATAGAACGGTTTAGGTTGGAAGGGACCTTAAAGGCCATCTAGTTCCAACCCCCGTGTCATGGGCAGGGATACCTTCCACCAGACCAGGTTGCTCAAAACCCTGAAGATAAGCCCCCAAGATAACTTTTAAGCCCTACTCCTTGGAACACTAAAGAAAATTGTATTATTCTTAGTACAGTTACCCATTCTTTGGGCAGTTTCATTTGAAATTTTTATTCAGAAGTACTAGAAATAAATTTTTTTAGAAGACTTGTTTTGTGACTGATCATTATTCCCAAACCAGTGTAAACCCCATGACTGGCAAGCATGGGATTCATAAGACAGCATATATTTACAGTTCTGCAGTTCTACAACATGTTTAGATCCATAGGAGTAAGAATGAAGTGCAGCCAGTTGCCAATCAAGTACTTCTGTTCTTTTCAGGAAAAAATCTGAATCTAGAATCAAATCTGGAAATAAACTTAATAAACAAGACCGGCCTTACTAAATTGAAACACTTTTAAACCCAAAAGGTGGGAACACACAGAAAAGGCAGGCACTCAGTATTCCCAAGTACACTGCATTCTTAGACAAGCATGGATGAAAGCATGGCACAAATGGTAGTTTCCATTCAATAGATAGCCTTCTGTGCAAAGTTAAGAGCAGGGATGCCACAGTGTCACATATGATCAACTAGCTCTCTCAGATTAGGAACCTGTCCAACTGATTAGTACTCACAAACTTTGATTACTCTTACAAAAGTGTAATAATTATTGAATTGCTTTTTTTAGATTACACATTCAGTTTGTCATGGCCATGTTTCATTCTATTCCCACCCTCCAAAGTTCTTGCAATATCTCTCTTATTTTCACAGATAAATAACACAGGTACTCTCATCCAAGTCAGTAATGAAAATATTAAATAATGCCAGATTCAGGACGTTTTGGGATTTCTGCACAACCCAATTGTTTTTTCAAAGTTAGTAAAGACATGCAGAATCATACCCAGAAAAAAGCAGAAAGAGCGTGTGAGCTCTCAGTTAAAAAGGTCACTTTTTAGGCTACCATCTGAACTGACATGAAATACTATCTTCCAACTTCTGAATTCTCTCAAAAAATATTGTATTTATGAACAGGAATGTTTGCTTGAATGCCCTAAAATCAACCTGTATTTTCTCACATATTCAATTCCTATTGTTACAGCAAAAAAGCAGTAGAAGGAATGCCTAGCAGAGACAAGACAGCACGAAATGTATTTGCCATAGCTTAGCAAAGACTATAACTGCTGGTTCAGTTTTAAATAGACATGTCTGAAGGCTACGAAACTGTTTATCTTTACAAATTACAGAAGAACAGAGAAAGCCCAAGGGTTTGGGGCTGATAGGCAGCTCCACTTTTTCAGATGGAGAATCAGTGTTTTGAATCGGGGTTCTACAGCTTGCCTGTTAATGAAGTTACAACTTTATCTGGCAGTTTAATCATCAGGACGAGAATAAACTTTAAAAAAAATACTTCATATGACCTAGAAGCCTAAATCCCATTATCAGAAGTTATGTGATCTCTTAAGGACCTGTAGTCAGCTTTTCAAGTGAGTCAAGAAGCCCTGGAAACTTTTAAAACAATTCTCTCTGTGCAGGCTATTGATATTATAAAATAATTCACTTTAGTCTCTCTCTCGGTCTCTCAAAAAAAGTAGAAGTATCTTTCAACTATTAACACATAAAACTTAGATGTTCTGTTGCAAAACACTAATCAAAGACCTATCAAGCCACTGAACTTCAGAGCTACAGTCTGCTTACTGTTACATTTGGCCAACTTGATGGAATTTACATACATAGGAAGACATATTCCAGAAAAACACATAACTGTTTGTGAACTACTAGTAGTGTATTCAAAGGAAATGTGCTTATTCTTAACTGAAATGTTTCCTGTAATACTATGAAAACCTGCTATTAACTTTTTCTGTAAATACAACAAACCCTCTTGTCTTATTTAACAGGCATTATATGCAGTGACCCAATTTAACAGTGCAAGGCTTGAAGAAAAGAAGAGCTGTTACATCTACAAATATATAACATCACTACCTTCCAGCCAAACAAACAGTGGGAACACACAGAAGCAACACAGAAGGAACACTGCATGTTATTAGCAGCTCTCTCCATCCAGATATTTTACTGAATGGGCGATAACCTTTTATCTTACCTTGCTGCTTAGGAATTTATAAAAATTAAAAATAAAAAAAAAAAGAAGCAACTTTTCTGGCAAAATACTGTAGGATTAGCTGCTTTCCTACTCCAAAATAATTGTACAAGGTTTAAAGATTTCTACAGGTTTTTTAAATATTTCTGCTATTTGTCAATAACTCATTCTTCTAAAACATGTGCCTGTAAGTCTTCAGCTACATTTTCAACAACCTTTTCCTTTTCTTTAAAAAAACACTGGTAGCCCCATATAACTACATACATATATACAGTGGTAGATACACAGCTAGCAAATTTCATTTGCTTTGTAACTTAAGCTGGAAGATCAAATAAAGGTCACATCTTGCACAACGATCTGTAGAGAAAGTTAAGTTCTGCTTTGGTCATTTTTACATTCATAACACTAGCAAACCCCATTCTCACTGTTGCACCGAAAGAAAAAAAAAAAAGAAACTGATTGTGTATAGTGCTCATTATCTCGAATTATACAACTATAATTAACACTACATTAAATTTCTCATGGTATGGTGATAAAAACAAATAAGATAACGAAAAACTACTATAGAATTTCACTTATTAGCGATTTCTTCATCTAGATCCCAGGATTTTACTGTAAGCATTAGAATCATAGAATTGTTAAGGTTAGAAGGGACCTTTAAGATCATTAAGTCCAACCATTAACCTAACCTGACAAAACCACTTCTAAACCATGTCCTCAAGTACCACGTCTGCCCTTTTTTTTAAACACCTCCAGGGATGGCAAATCCACCACCTCCCTGGGCAGCCTATTCCAATGTTGGATAGTCCTTTCAGTGAAAAAATTTTTCCTAATATCCAACCTAAACCTCGCCTGGCTTAACTTGAACCCATTTCCTCTCATCCTATCAGTTATAAAATCACCTTTTCTTAAGACCATGAAATATACTGTACAATAGTAGGAGGGCACAGTTTTCCTGCAAATCTTTTTTTTTTTTCTCCTTTCTCTCAAAACATAATGTATTTTCCATATCCAAGAAACATATGGCTTGCAGATAAAACATCACCAAGAAATCACATCTATATGGCAAACCGTTTTGGATAGTTACATTTTGCCTCACTTTAAAAGTGAATATACTGACATGGCACCATTTCAAGCAGCACAAAATAGTTTTTTTTTCCATAGATATGAGTCACAAGAAGTGTTTCAAAACATCTGGGACTTAATCTGAAGCTCTCCAATAGCAAAAGATTGTTTTCTAGGTGTGAACGGAGTAACAGTAATAGTAGTGAGCTAAACCCACCTGTTGGCCATTCACCGTTTTAGCATTTCAGCTTAAAATGTATTTTACTGCAACAACTATTCCCTCTGAGGTCATCCTCTGCCAAAGAGACTCAGAACTCCACAACTCAAAGGCTATTGTCTGGCATTATTTTATTAGGAAAGAACATTCCTTTCAGGGGTTTGGGGGAAGTGAATTGTTTGGGTTTGTATTTTTAAAGCTCCAGACCTCTTTTTCCCCAGTTCCAAAGGACCGTGGCATAATGGAATTTGTTACAGACCGAATTGTTTTCTTCTCCATTGATAAGTCTCAGATTTGTAGAAGAAAAACGGTTCACAGAAAACACATGCATACATACGTTATTATAACTTCTATAAGATAATAATTGGGGTAAAATCAGCCACAGGGTTATTTCTACCCACACTGACATACAGCATGCAGAGTAAAATTATGTGCTCTTCCAACCTTTTCCTCACATAAACAAAGCGTCTTTTGATAGAAGTAAACTTTTATTATGAAATCCAAAGAAGGGTATTTCATATTTTTCGTTGATAGTTGTAAATATACATTTAATGACAACCAATTGGCTTCAGAGGTATCTTCTCTCATGAGTACATACCCTTCTAGTTATACTGGATAGGAAAATATTTTATGTTCAATGAGAGGCATGTGGAATGAAAGGTAACAACTGAATAGCTCCTGAAGGAACCATTCCTCCCATTTTCATGTGAAGCATATTTTAGGAGACAAAACTGGAAGAAAGAAAATGATAATGGCTCTGTTTCTCAAAGTTTATATCAAAGCAAGCCAAGAGATTATCAGCTAGATGCAACCATCTCATCAACTCCAGATACTTACAACTGAGCTGCTCAGCCATGAATATTCATCCCCCGTAGTAGCAAAAGGCAATGATTTATATTTCCATGTTAATTGAGGTCTACACCTCACTAGTGCAACATTTGGTGCTCCTAAAAGCTTCTCTCAAGCACATGATCTGCATTAGCACGGGGGTAGAGCAGCCAGGCTGGCAATTCCTCAGCTGGATGCACATTCATCAGGTTTTCTAGTATGACTGCATATTGCTCATCAGCTGAAATGCGTATATCATCTCTTTGCGGTCAGAGTGCTACCAAGCCTGCAGGTAAGCAATACATCATACCAGTAAGGTGTCTGCCAGTAAATCAGTGTCTTCAGGCTTGCTTTAAGTAATGAATAGTTTGTAGCATGTGTTTATAATCACAAACAAAGACAGTTCAGACAGACTTGGACCTCATTGCAAAATTGTTGGTAATTCTCCCAGTCGCAAGTCCTGAGATTCAATTCCCAACCTACTAGCCTCTGTTTCACCCATCCTCCTCTGCCAATTACAGGGATTCTCCCTTTGAAGGTCAAAGGAACTGAGAAAAGTATTTGGGATGGATTAAGCAATAGAAAATGGGTATCTCCTGTCACAAAGATGATGTAGACCAGAAAGAGAAAACATGATAGTGATTATTGTTACAAACACCACTGCTCTAGACTTTATGGTGCTATTCTTTCTTCTGCACATGCTTTTATCTATCAATCTTAGAAGAAATCTTGAACAATACAGAATGATAAAAACAGGAGCCACTACATGGAGCTTCTTCAAGAGAATCTTCTCTATTGAAGAAGGAAAAAAAAAAACCCATAACCTTCATAGAAAAATCTTTTCACAGCCTTTAGTTTCCTCCTAATCTTGCCAAGAATAGGCATCCTTTTATTAATCCTGATTAAAATTTCCTGAGGTATATGGGTCAGGCAAAGAGAAAAGTCAGGGCCCTGAATTTTAGGAAAACAAACTTCCAGCTCTTCAAGGAGTTAGTCAAGCATGGCTTCACCAAGGGCAAGTTCTGCCTAAACAACCTTGTGGCCATGTATGATGGAGAGACTATACCAGTGGACAAGAGAAGAGCTATGGATTTCGTCTGTCTGGATTTCTGTAAGGCCTTTGACACAGTCCCCCACAACATCCTGCTCTCTGAATTGGAGAGATACAGATTTGATGAGCGGACTGTTTGGAGGATGAGGAATTGGTTGCATGGTCACATCCAGAGGCTAGTGGTCAATGCTCAATGTCCAGATGGAGATCAGTGACAAGTGGTGTCCCTCAGTGGTCTGCATTGGGACCAGTGCTGTTCAGTATCTTCATCAATGACATATACAGTGGGATCAAGTGCACGCTCAGCAAGTTTGCGGACAGCACCAAGCTGAGCGGTGCTGTTGATGCGCCTGAGGGATGGAATGCCATCCAGAGGGACCTGGACAGGTTCGAGAAGTGGGCCCGTGTGAACCTCATGAGGTTCAACAAGGCCAAGCGCAAGGTACTGCACCTGGTTCGGGGCAACCCCTGGTATCCATAGAGGCTGGGGGATGAAGGGATGGAGAGCAGTGCTGCCGAGGAGGACTTGGGGGTACTGGTGGATGAAAAGCTGGACACAAGCCAGCAATGTGCGCTGGCAGCCCAGAAAGCCAACCACATCCTGGGCTGCATCCCCGGCAGCATGGCCAGCAGGTCAAGAGAGGGGATTCCGTCCCTCTGCACCATTCTCACGAGACCCCCCTGCAGTGCTGCATCCAGCTCTGGAGCCCCCAACATCAGAAGGATATGGACCTGTTGGAGCAAGTCCAAAGGAGGTCATGAAGATGATCAGAGGGCTGGAGGACCTCTCCTGTGAAGACAGGCTGAGTTGGGATTGTTCAGGCTGGAGAAGAGGAGGCTCTGGGGAGACCCCATTGCGGCCTTCCAGTACCTAAAGGGGGCCTACAGGAAAGATGGGGACAAACTTTTTAGTAGGGTCTGTTGCAATAGGACAAGGGGTAATGGCTTTAAACTAGAAGAGGGAAGATTTAGACTAGATATAAGGAAGACATTTTTTACACTGAGGGTGGTGAAGCACTGGCAAAGGTTGCTCAGAGAGGTGGTAGATGCCCCATCCCTGGAAACATTCAAGGTCAGGTTGGATGGGTCTTTGAGCAACCTGATCTAGTTGAAGATGTCCCTGCTCATGCTAGCGGGGTTGGACTGAATGGCCTTTAACGGTCCCTTCCAACCCAAACCGCTCTACGAATCTAAATTCTGCTTTAAGCCTTTACAGTCTGCCTATACACTAATGAATATCTATCTTTGCATTTCTTGCCCCAGACTGTTATACAGTCCTTATCCATTAAGCATCCTCAGTTTGGAATGTTAGAGCAGAGAGATACAGGGATGATTATAGGCAGAGAAGAATATCAGAGAAAGAAAATCAGTAAAGCACTTCTGGGTGCCTCCCAGAAGAGGATTATTCATATGAGCACAAACAACTTTTCCTAGCCTATTTGAAACTCTGCCTCCAAGCATTTAGCAATGAACAGAACAGGGGAACTCTATCATAACACAAAGATGCAAGAACACTTCAATTATAAACAGACAGATGTGAGTTCTGTATATCTGACATGCTAAAATATAGCATTTATATGAGGAAGTCTGAATGAACAAACTGTCTATTGCTAAGAAACACAGCTTCTAGAGAACCTGTGTTCCAAGTGTTCCTCATCCACTAGAAGTCATCCCCAACTACATGGCTCAAAAATTCATTGTTTCATGCAGGTGTTTCATCACAAAGTGACATTGTATAAAGCCCAATATTAGAACATCTGATTTCCCCCTGCCTCCCAGGATATCAAAACTATACATGATTAGAAGCTATGAGAATAACTCATAGGACCTCAAATCCTTGTAGCAAACTCTGACTCAGACCTGGAGCTTCCCCTAAATGACTTGGCATTGACATGCCCTCCCATGGTTTTGTTTCGAGTCTTGAAACAAACATGAAACACTTACTGAGAAAAAAAACCAAAATTGATATAAAGCATCTCAGCTGTTATGATTTTTGTTTTAAATTCCAAATTTTCAGGTTAACATCACAATCTCTGAACTTAATCCTTGGCTCGTAAATCCTCGGGCATCCCGGGTACTCACAGTTAATGAAAAGGTTACTACTTCTCAATTGCAATTTCTTAACAGCAAACAGCCTCAACTTATCAAACTGCAGACACTGTATCAACCTGGCTTTATTTAATACTATCCTTGTGGCCTTCTCTGGGAAACAACTACATTGTATTTTACTTCTGTTAATTTGTGCTGAAAGGAAGTTTCTCCCCAGCTCTTACTCAGCTGTACTTGCAGAACTGATGAAAGACAGGATACTCCCTGAATCTTTCCTACATGCGAAATTTATCTACGGGTTGTATATTGTCATCATTTCTGTTGGAATTACATAAATCTTCCTTCCCTTTATACTCTACCTTTCCTTTAATTCACATGTACTCTTCCCGAGACAAAGATGTAAAGAGTTATTTAGAGAGACAGGGGAGGTCATTTCATTGCTTCACACTTAATTATAGTTTGCTAAATCAATGCTTTCTTTACACTAAAATAATCTTTTCCCATTACCACAATGTTATTTAATGCACCTGTATGTCCTCCTTTTCTCCAGAATTGACAATGTAACAGCTCTAAGACTTAAAATAGAAGCTACTGGGATATTAAATATTCTCGGGTGAGAGATGGGCAGGTTTCTGGTGAGGGATGGTACACCTAAGACTAATTGTTCCTGACATACCCACCCACAACACTTTGGTTGGAGTTCTGTTTGCAGGTAAGTATATTACTCTGATTAGAGCCAGTGCGCTGTCAAATCTGTATCTAAGTGTAGACTTTGATAGCCTGTGCTTACTTCTATTGTTTGCTGCTTAGTACAGACTGAATCTAAGTAAAACTCAAGTTTACCACCACCAAGAATCTGCCCTTTACACTGATCTCGGTGCTAACGGGGAAAATTATTTAACACATGATAAAAGCTCCTTCGCAGTATCTCGGAAACTTTGAAGGCAATGTAAGTGTTTGTCCAGAAATTTAATGTGTATGTACCTAGACAGATACATATGGGATCACTCCCTCTGTGTCCTTGCTTAGCCATTTCTAATCGGGTGTAAGTACCTGATAGAGTCACTTACCAGCAAGAGAAATGACTCATCCCAACAAAGGGGCAGAGCAATCCACATCGGGGATTGCTTCTCGCACTTTGTTTCTTGTTGCAATAGATCTCAAAAGAGATGGAAAAAGCTAATCAAGTAAAGATATTGCCTGCTGTATGATCTTATTTGGCATTCCTGTGTTCACAGTTTGTATAGTTTGAGACAGACAAAACCCTTTACAAAGTCAGGCTCCCATGTTAAAGTTCTGTCATTACGGTGCTTTGAGTGTCTATGCAGGCACTGCCTGCGGGACACAGTCATTGCCCTTCTGCACTGGAAGAGTGCTTTTGAAGAAAATTATACTTACTGCACTATTCGGAAAGTAACGACAGTAGAAGAGAGTAAAGTGACTTAACAACAAAAATCACTGCTGTAAGAAAGGCCTCTACTCCAACGCCCTTGTTCTTGAGACTAAAAGTAGTCCATGGAATGACTGAGCTGTCAGACACTCATGCATTTCATGTTTCAGCAGCACCCATAGCAGAACCTTAGCCTGCTCTGCTGTGTAACACAGAGCAAAGGAATTTGTTCAATCATTTTTTCCAGTTGGGAATATAACATCAGCAGAGTTTCATTCCTGCTAAGGTGCTGAAACATAAAAGGTAGAAAAATAGAGAAGAATTTTTTCATTCAGATTTCCTAACAGGCAATGATTATTTTCCCAGTTTCTATGGTACTATCACCATGGCAGCTAGCCATTTTAATCACAGGCATTAGAACATGTTTCTGATAACATCATAGCAATAGCTTAGAAATATATTACATCTCCTGGCCGTATGCAGCAGTAACTACTTTGTAAATTTCCATATGACAGAGGTCACTGATGGCAGAAGCAGACATCAGGCTTAGAAACGTGATATTTCAAGCCTCTAATTAAAGAACAAGTTCTCAGTGTTCCTTACTCTAATTCCAAAAACAATAGTGGAAATAAAATCATTGTGACAAAAACAAGAATCAAAATTCTTTCACTGCTCGTTCAGATTCTACAGGGGTTTTGCCCCTTCTTTAATTAACTCGTCAATGCATACGATTACTCAGCAGATCCTAAGAGAATGTGCAAGTAAAAAAAAATTCACTGTAGAACACTGAGTATCTGCAAAACACTGACAGATAAAAATGGCTACTTTATCATTGTATATAAAAAACAAACAAAAAAAAACATACTTTGTTCTCCGTACAGGTTAAGTGGTATTGAAGCATCACATACAAGATGGCAATCATGATCACAGAGTATAACTCAGTGTTCTAACATATGAAATTTTCAACTTACAATGTGAAACATACTGATTTTACTAAATATGTCATGAAGTATTTGCAGATATGCTCATTCTGAAAAAAATGGAAGTGTTCAAAAATACTTTCAGCAACAGCAATCCTCCATTTCTTCTATAAGTTACATAATAAATTACATTTAAAAATTATTTAGAGCAAATTCATACTCTTGTCCTGGGATTTCCGATTTTCTTTTTTTTTTTTTTCAAATTAAAGTGTATTTCAAAAGGCTGAAAGACTTGAAAATACTAAATGAATTTATAAACCCTTTTAATAAAAAGCTAATAAGCAAGTTCAACAATTTCTCTATTTCAAGCCTAAAGCTTTGCCAAGGGTCCATCCAAGAGAAATTAAATAAGATAAGTACTGGTATTGTCAATAATATTCTGCAGTAAAACACTACAGCAAAGTACTATGACTAAAAATCAGTGGTATAACCATATCCTAAAATAGACAGCAATGACCTCAAATAGAAGAACAAAAATCTGAAGTAAACCGAGAATGAGACTTGACATGCATCACAATTAGCTTTGTCTATTCAAATTACTTAAAATCAGAAATACTAATCACAGAAGCAGTTATGCTAGCAGAACAATATAAAAACAGAACTGTAAGTCAAGTCCTTCATATCTCCAGTATCTCCATGCTTTATAGATCTACAATTTTTCCTCCCTTGGGTCAGTAGTTGGGGGAGGACAGCTAAACAAAAAGACCAGCAAATGACATAGTTGTATTATTACATTTACATGCATACACTAATCAATCTGCCTTTAAAATAAAGCAAATTATTTACTAACAAGGATTTGAGGACAGTCCTGCCACTTTATCTGGGGACACTCTACTTCCTCAATTTTGTGTCATACTTTGCATCTTCAGAAACCAATAATAAAGAAACACAGGCAGATATAGCGTAACATCTACGCAACATTTATATCACACTTGAACTGGTAAACTTCTACTCTTGCTAAGACTACACTGCTGAATTTTGAGACCACCTAAGCAGTCAGGTTAATCTCACAGTTTTTTCATTAGGGCAACACCAATTAATTTGTTCAGAAGGTCCACATACCATTTAGCTCCATGCTTTGGTCTAAATATCTCTGAATGCATTTGCCTGGCTGTGCAGGGCATATCAACTATAAAGGAACCGGTAGACTACAAAGTCTTCAACAACAACAACAAAAAAGCCTTTTCTACTTCTTTCAGTCCTCAATTTAATAACAGTTGCACTTGATATTTTATGGGCTTGCGATTTCCTTAATTAAAAGTTTATGCTTAAAGTTGCTTAATATGAGTCCCAAGTATTTTACAAAATTCAAGTCAAAAGGAGATTCAGATTTCCTGATGTTTTGGGGAATGCAGAATATGTTAAACAGAAGAGACTGCATTAAACACCATAATATCTGAGGTCTAGACTACCTGGTGACAAATATTCCGCTGGTTCCCTTAGTTCTTTCCCTCTTTCAACTCCAACTTTCTCTCCAGCGATACTTAACTACATGGGAACGCCTTGCCAGTGTTGTCCTCCTCCTATTAAGACTACAGGAGTTACTGTGTCTAAAGGCAATAATGAGCTAAATAACAACATGTGACAACAAGATGATATACGCGTTTTTAAAGTTCTTATGTGTCTATGCAGTAAGTAAAAAATTTAATAAAATACATTTTTTTCTGCAAAAAGCACAGAGATGATACCAATGAATTCATACAAAACTCTAAATGACATGAAAACATCACAGTGATTAGATTTAAAACATACAGTTTTAAATGAAAATTAGATCTTCTACATATCGTAGTTTGGCTAATTAAAACATAGGGTCTCTAACTTTTTAATAAGTAACACAAATGGCAACTATGACAATGATTAGCACAACGGCTGCATTGGTCACCGTTCATACGCCTGCACGCATACAACTCTACAAAATTCCTGACCTGAAGTCCCATTCACTGAAAGTCCCTTCAGCCTGTGGCCTTTTTCCTAAGACTGCCAACATGACGGTGAGGGAGATAAGCCAGGGGTAAGGAAAGGTGCCGAGGCAGGCTTACTACAGAAGGACTAACTACCTTCCCACCTACTCATTCCAGGCTTACTTGAAGCCTGTGACGTCCAGCCATTATCACCATTATTGTACTGGTAAACCAAGACTAAAATGTTCTAGATCCCATTTTCAAAAAAACTAACTTTTTCAAAAATAAATACATTATGATTAAGCAAGCGATCAGTTATTTTTGCACTATACATATAAATATTATTGGTTTATTAGACCTGATCCCTACCCAGCCTCATACTTGTAACAGTTATTATGTTATACATGAAGTAAGCTGTCTTGAAGATGACTGAGCTTCTTGTAAACTACAAACATAAAAATGTAATATCACAAAAGAGCAAGGTTCACAAAAACGTCATTTCTGTTCCACGTCATACCATCATTTCTGCTGTGTGGGTATACACAGCCCACATCGGTTCTATACTCCAGACCACAATCTTACAGCTTTATCAAAAGCATGCAGGCTTGTAATAGAAAGTACCCCAGAAGAAGGTAGGCATTGATATTCGGGTGTATTCCAGCTTCAAATGGGGAAACTCTAGCTCGCCCCTGCGCAAGCAGCGCACACACACCTGGGCAAAATCTGGCCTTCATCCATAGAAGGGAGATCATTTAGTCAATTTGCACCAACAGCGGAAAACAGAGCCAGATCCAGCCTCAACAGCTATCACACTGATATTTTAATAACACACTCTAAGTAACAAAACAACACTTTTCCTATCAACAGCACTTTCAATTCCAGAAGCTTAATATACTGTGCTTTAAATCTGTGCCATAGCAACCTTTTTTCTAAAGTCAATGTCATCTGTAAGGACTGAGTTAAAATGTGGGCCAAATTTATCAGACATTAGTTTCCTTTGGATACAGAGCTCAGAACACTGACTGTGTGTCATCCTAGATGTGATTTTAGTTTTATTGTTGCGTCCAGCAACATATTTTAAACTAGTTCATTGCAAAACACTTGCCTTGATCATCAGTTTCAAGTATTCTAGATGCTGAAGGTCAAATGAAAAGTGTGAAAGGTTTGTTCCTGTTTACACTAAATTTATATCTGTATGCTAGAAATTGTAGCAGTACTTGGGTCTAGGGAGATAAGCCTCAAGAGTTTGGTAAAATATGACAGTGTTATAGCTAGTCAATTTAAAGACGCATCTAAGGGCTGGTAGAAGAGACCATTCCCTCTTGCAGTGCAGAGCTATGTACACCCAGGTAGCCACGAGTATCGCTCTGTGCTTGTGAGACTGACCAGGGATGAGGAACTTACTGTGACAGAACTACGGCAAAAGTAGTCAACAATTTATTCTTTTATTTTCAGCACTGGCTCACGAGGGGCTCTGCATCCTCACGTCAGAGAGATGCTTAAAGAGCCTCCAGAAAGAGCTTAGAACAGACATATTCCTACAACCTCCCGGGTAAGCATAGGGGTAGGGAGCTTTTTAAATGTAGATTATGTAAGGTCGCGTGCCTCACTGCGTTATGTTTTATATGCACGTTATACCTCACTGTACTGTACAGCACCCTGTGAACTCCAGACGGATCATTATTCACACCGATCCTGACAGATTCCCTTTGGCAGCCCTTCAGAGCGAGAACAAATACCATGCACACATCTAAGATTTCTCAGAATGAGGTCAGTCCCCCCAGCCCACCGACAGGGTCCCCCCTGCCCAGAGCGGCCTCTTGCCCGAGCAGTCTCCCCCCCGGCCCGGCTCCCCCGAGCCGGGAGGGGAGCGGGGTGAGC
>VZSZ01000921.1:3311176-3403197 GCA_013398815.1 Ibidorhyncha struthersii | reverse complement strand
GCACCGACAGACGGACAGCCAGCCCCGCCGCCGCCGCCCGCCCGTGAAGTCACCGGCCGCAGGGCCCGCCCCTCGGCTGCCCGCAGCGCCCCGCCAGCCACGCCCCGCCACGCCCCGCCACGCCCCCGCGGGCCCCCACGGCCGGGTCCATCCCCGCTCCGGGAGCGGCCCTGCCCGGGTTTGCCCGCTGCCAAGGGGCGCGTTGGCCTGGGGCGCCGCTCTTGGCGTGTTCGCCCGGGGATGGCGGCACAGTCCGCTCCAGCCTGCGGCAGCCTCTCCGACAGCCCGGTTCCAGGCGCTGCAGCACGCACACGGGTGTATTCCGTCTCATTGCGTTAAAGATACCGCCCCCACGCCAAAGCAGTCTTTCACTTCCACTCTTCCAGTAACACTAGAGTTGGAAAGGAAAGGCATTAAGGAATACACCTCTAAAATCGAGTACTCTCTTTTCCCGCTATGACAAAAATAGAAATGCACAAAACCAAGAACTAGGCAAAATACGTGGGATAGAAGGCAAAAAAAAATCACAGGTACAGGAGCACCTGTTCAAGAAAAGCCTCCTTATCAGAAACACTGAGAACCCTCACCTGAGATCGGCCTACTACAAATGGACACACGAACAGTGACAGATACAGCAACACCAGATGTAAACAAAATCTCATAATGCTTTTTACACCAACACAGCACATCTGGAAAAGTACATCTGGTGATGTGTGAAGACAGTGTTGCAGATATGCATTTTCATATCATAAGCAAGTGAGGTTTGATGTTTAGGGAATAAAAAAGTTACATTCTAGCTCTCCGCTAGAACCCCAACATCAGTTCAGCATATTGTTCAAACCCCCGAAAGAATCTCACCTTACCTTTGAAAAATATTTCCTTTTGCAGTTAATGAGGAAGACAGAAACGAAAACATTTGAAAAAGTTCCCAGCTGTTCTATATATAACCTTCTGCTGCAAAAGCAATGAGCTACTAGCTTCTGGCATACAAACTGTGACAGACAAAAAACACAACAGTTTTGACCGATACTGGTTTAGGCCTGCATAAAGTGAACTCTCATTGTTTGCCCCTCCTGTCCTCTACTCTCCTTAGAGAAATTCTTTATGCTCATGATTGAAGATTTCTGAAGCAAGCAGAGTTCTCTGCTGTGCTCTCAATTTCCCCCTAAAGCAAAAAAGTCATGAGCAGAACAGTTTCTTGTTTTTTTCATGAATGCCAAGTCCAGCATTCTTTAAGTTAGTCCAAAGAGATGCAATGAATACTGCAATCTCTCATCTGAACATCTTCCCCTTCTTCAAATTAGAAAGCACGTATACCATAGTCCACAAGATCAGGAACCGAGAGATCACAAAGCCATTCAGAGATCCGAAATTTCCAGGCTTTTAGAAAAGCAAAGCATGTATGTGACTGACATTCCCTGAAAAATCTATTGCATCTTTTCTGTGACCATACATGGACGCAGGGGGAAGAAAAGGAAGAAAAGAAGTATTTTCACAACTGATGTTCTACACTGTTCATTAATCCTGGCAGTTGAGTGGCTGTCAGCATAACATGACTCCATAAGTAGACAGGTTCCTGCCATGGTGAAAATGATCCAGTTTCTCCGTGTCTGCTCACATAAAGCATTGCTACTGCAGTGTCTCCCACCACCTGTCTGGCATTCCTCTGGGTCAGAGGCAGAACTGACCACAAACTAAGCACATGGCTTTGAGCTCAAAAATATCCTGGTAAGATCAAACTCATTTCTTGACTACCAGCAAAATGAAACATTGTGCTAGATGTTCTCAGCACCCAAGAAGGGAAGCACTTATCCTCTTGTCTTTATAGGTAGGCAAAGACAGAAGCAGAACTTCTCTGCCAGTGTGATGGCAATTCTTCTGCTCACTTCATGCTGACAAAATGTCACAGGAGAACATCACAAGTATGAACGCTTTTAGGTATTTGCTTAGAAAATACTTTGGTCTTCACCTGCCAGCTGGGCATGCAAGGGAGTGCTGCATTGATCTATCTACCCAGCCTTTAAATTACTTACAACGCTATCACAATCTCATGCAATGTGACCCAGTGTGGCTTTGTACACTTTGGAAACATCTTCAAAACCCCTTTCTTTGGGGATGGAGTGAAAGATGATGTTTGTTTAATTATCCTGAACCCCAGTTAAATGAATTTACAAGAAGGGTACAAGAGCTGTTGCCCATAATCTGATAAAGAACAGAACCCTAAATAAACTTGATGGGTCAGATTGATTCCTTGAGAACTTTGCTGTAATCAGAAGGCGGATGATGAAGACTTTTGTTGCAATTGACAACTCTAATGAAAAAATCCACACTGGACATGTCATAACTCTAGTAAGCATTCTAGGCGTGTCCTGTGAACTGGCTGTGTGGGGATACCCATATAGAGGGCTGGAAAGCTCAGAGCAGTCTCATGGACCTAAGGTAAACTCACTGAAACTAGATTCCACACTCTCACCTTGCACAGACATGAAAAGCTACGCTGAAAGCTACTACAAGTTAAGTAAGAATTTGTAACAAAGACCCTCTCAGGGTAAAGAGGCGGAGATGAAGCAACAAGCAGCTTTTTGTGGTTAATAAATAAAAGGAGGAAAGCAAGAAGACAGGCTGGCTCCTCCCTTCCCTCTCCTGTTCCGTGTGGGGAGGAAAGACAAAACTGTAGGCCGAGGGTCCCTCTCTCCTGAAATATTTATACATATCAGAGGAAGTTTGTAAACTTACTAAATTCAAAGACAACAAAGACGTGTTTTTCATTCCAGAGTAACCTGTGCTCTTCAAGCAAAGAAACAGCGTTCCTAATAATACAGGTTTTGATTGAAATTTTGTCAGAAGAAAGCAGGCTGCAATAGTAATGGGAGAAGCATTCTACAGCATGGTTTGAATGCCAGCAGTCAGAGCTGTTAGCATTGGGGGGCAGGGGAGAAAACCCAGATACAGCTCTACAAAGTGTGTACTACTAAAATATATATATAAAGCTAATTTGGGTCCACATCACCTAAGAAGGAGCACTGAACTTTCCTAAAATTGAACACTTGGCTAAACAGAGACAGAGATAAATGCAAGAGCACTGTGATTTGGTTAGCTGAATCTAAACAGAAAACAAATTCTGTGGGTACTGAACTTTGTAACGCAAAACCAAATGATGAAGTATGATTAGCATCGTTACAACTTTTCAACTTGCTAACAAACTGCTACTAAAATGTCAACCTTGCACAGATACAAACATCCAAAGCAACAAAACCTCATTTCTCTTGCTGTTTTCACTCTCTTGTGATAAGTTTATAGTAATTGTGGCTATGAGCCTGCCAGTCACAAATATGTTCCTGGGGTCTGTACCCAAGTTAACTTTAATCTGGCTAACTCAGGTAGCCATAGCAGAACTGCAATATCCATACATGCTTACTAAAATGCTGTGCTATAGTTCTGAGGATCCTGGACTTTGAAAAGCTAGTATCTAGAATTACAGTTTCTTCTCAAGAGATGTATGATGCTTACGTAGATAAACCACTCTAGTATAATATCCTCAAAAGCACAGAAACCACACATCCCGTTTCCATTAACATTAAGGTGGTAAAACTCCATTTTCTTTCACGGAAACAACATTTAGGTTGCACATTTAGTTTACTTTTCAGTTTCATTGTCGTTGGCATTATGGCATAATAAAATGAGTTTACAGTTCAATAATGCTATGTATTTAACACTGATAAAAATCGCTGCTAAAAAGATTTTTGTTAATCATTAAAGTGATACGACAAATTATATTTCTAATAGGCACACACACACTCTGAAATAATGGCAGTGCAGTAACTGAAGGAGAAATAGCTTAAATGGAACAGCCTCTATATAATAGCAAATTTTCACTACACAAATGTGCTGACATTAATCATTGCAAACCATTTTACATTTTATATATTCCAATTCATAAACTTGGATTTATTATGAAGTATACTGCAGTCATAAAATATATAGTTGACAATTTATGAACCCCACATTTTTCACTTTTTCTAAGTTTTTTCTTTTTATACTATATATACTTTTTTATATATTCTGAACTTAAATATTATATAGACATTGTAATGGTGCTGGTTTTACCTCCACCACCCAAGAAAACAACAAAAAGTTTTGGGACAAAAAAATTAATAATTACTCAGGAATTATGCACATGCTTAAAGAGAAGAAAGAGTCTGGGGGACATTTAAATTGGAAATAGGGCTAAAATCACTAATGTTCAGGTATAAAGAACATTAATTTTACTAGTTTAGTTCCAGATTCTCTTGCCTTGCTTTATTCCCTTGTTCAAGGCATAGTTATATTATCTTGGCTACATATCTTTGGCTCTCAAAATGCAGAGTTCCATAGAGAGGGAGAGATGTTTGTTTCCCCTTGTAGGATGCCACTGAACAAGCCTCCAGGTTGCTTTTTCTCAGCAGGACTTCCGTATAGTGCAGCATTTTGCTTTGCCACAGTACTGCAACAGTAGCAGCAACCATATGTATTGCAGACTCTACCCCACAGAGCCCTGTAATTCCCATTTTATAAATGCAGCAATTACACAGAGGTTAAATAACTTGCACAAGAGGAGATTCATTACCAGTCTGTGTAAAGAAGACAAGGAATCTAAGTTCTCACGATTCTTTGGAAAAAAATCTTGAAAACAGAAGCATTTAAATGTAAAACGTGTAAGTATCATTATAAGCATTTTGTGACCTCTGAGACATTCTGCTGTTGACACTGACAAGCAAAAAGGTCTCCGTCACAGTTAGTGTGATCTCTCTAGGGTTTTTTAAAAAAGTCAGTGAGGAAGGTATGAACACGTCCTTCAGTCACTTACTGCCTTACAGCCATTATAGACACTAGCTGCATAAATCCATCAAGTCTCATTGCCCACATCTCCGGTCTCTTTGGGGGTTCCCAGCCTCACAGCCCCCCTCGAGTCCTTCTTTCCGTCTCTCCTACCATCTCTTATGCTTCTATCCTCTCATGCTTCCTGTGGCACAAAGCTATTTATGAAGAGACACCACCACATACTGTAGCCACCTACAGTGCATACCACCCTCTCTAATTTCAGTTCTACTACTCCCATCCATTCTGCGCCTGCAATGAGTTACAGAGATTCCAGAAGGGACATAGGTGAGTTCTGGATGGAAAGCTCAGGGAAAGTGAAGGTAAACTTGCAGTTATATTCCCCAAAAGATAAGAACATTAGTTTTTATCCTTCTGGACCTTTATTAAGAGCTCTAGATAAACAACTTTGGCAGATGAAACCCTAATAATTTTCTCCCAGAAAATTCTCTTCTATGAGACTTCATAGAAGAGTGACACACTATAGTGAGCTCTTTTGTTTGTTTGTTTGGGATTTTGTTTTGGTTTTTTTGGAGGGTCATTGGGTTTTTTTTAACACTTTGATGAAAAGATTCATAGAAGTATAATGTGACATGTATGACTTTGCAGAGATATCTAAAGTTTCCAAATTTCAGTGTGGTCCTCAAAGCTCTGTAAGAGAAAGCTTGTAAGAGACAACTACATTTAAACAGCAAATAAATTCTGCAAGACAATTTTCAGTCCAAGCCATCCTTCGGAAGTTCATGAAGGGTGCAAGAATCTGATGCAGTCAATTAGCAGTTAAAGGAACGATGTACCATAGTCCAACAAACTCCCAAGCATTTTCATTCTAACTGTATGAAGAGCTAGGGACAGATTACCAAATAAAAGAAAGCTCTAGGTTAAACTTCCTAGTGAAGCCCCACCACACATCAATTTCTTCTGATGTTGTCTCTAGTATCTCTTTATGGGTGCAATGTGCACAATAATGCACAATTCTGTGTCACATCTGGTCACATAAATCTGTCCCAAATAACAGACTTCCAAATTTTGACGGAAAAGAGCTATTTTTCTAGAGAATGATCAAAACACAGAATTCATACAATTTAGTAGACAAAATGAGCCTAAATGAAAACCTGCTGAATCCTTAACTTTGGGAATGAATAGTTTCCTGTTCAACATTCGCTGTATGTACATCTCCTTGAATTAATTTGATGTTTTCTGCATCTGTCACACTTTTTCCTTCAGCCTATCCGCATTTCTGCACCTCACCAATTGCAGGAAGTTCCTTAGGACAACCACAGACATCCTGAAGCTAACAAGAAGATAGATATATATGACAAGACAAATTGTGGAATCTGATCAGGCCTCATTGGTCTGTGTTAGATATATCACCTTTATAAAACAACTTTATATCTATTCCATGTCTTTTGTCTTTAATATAATGAAGCATCCACTTTAAACTCCCACCTCAGAAAACATGGAAACTGAGGCAAAGCTGTTAAAGACAAGTTACATACTGCAACTTAAACTATATACAACAGAAATGCAAATTGGGTTCCTTCTAATACATGACATTTAGAAAAAAAAAAATAAATTACGACTGATCTTGAATATAAATTGTAAGCACAACTTTCAGTGTTCTTATTACTGCTAGTATCAGTCTGCAAGATCATTAGAGACTAGATATGAATGGGCAGACATCACCAAATTGCATCTTGCATACAAATGTAACGAGACATTTATGCTTATAGATCAATAGAAAGTTTTTCAGAAACTCTGTCTTGTAAAGTAAGTGAAGACACAGTCAATTATCCTTAAGAAAAACTGCTCTAGTCATCTTTTAAGATTGCTACATGAGCAACAGTCCTTAATGATACTTTGATGGTCGCTCTGTAGCACCTGGAAGGGTCTCTAATGAGAAACATCTTTTTGTTATTCTATTTGGACAAATTAATTTAACATACAGTATCCACAGAAAAAGATTTCCTCAAAGGCCTATGAAAATCTTTAACTCTAGATGTAAGTGAAAGCTTAAAATAAATAAAAACCACACACACACAGAGGCCAGTTGAAAAGGCAAGAAGGACATACTTGAGCTATGAACACCTCAGAGGATTTAACTTGAACTAGAAATGAGGGGAAATAACTTTTATTTTTAAACTGTTTTTGAGTAATCATAGCTAATAGTACTTAAAATTAGGGTTCCTGTTAGTTGTTGCTTCCCCTCCTTGTGTTTATACGGATCAAACCATCAGCATTTTCACTGCTGACCCCTGGGCTGTTTGAAGCATACATACTGCTGGCCAGGACAGAACAGGGCTGGGGAATGAAATCCGGCTGGCTGCCTCCTCCTCCTTCTGACTTGTGAGACTGGGACTCAGAAGAGGTTAGCTGTTTCCTAATTAATTCAAGTTTTAAAGTTGTTCTTATTATTAAATGTCACTGAAATTAGCAGCATTTCTGCCAGCCAATTGCTTTTATTACTTGTTAACTCTGGAAATATCTACTCAACAAGAACACATTTTTCTATCAAGTCAGCTGGGAAGTTTATTTCTCCTGTCATTACATCAGATTATTATTTTACGGTTACAGACAGATTGTTATCAGCCTTCAGAGGCTTTAAAAATAATACAATATGGTTCCTGGCACTCCCAAGAAGACTGAGAAATGCCACCCACACAATTAGCAACACATTTTTTACACAGCAAGCAAGAGGATTTGTTCTACAGATGTTTTGGAGTTAATTCTGCAGTAAAATCTGGCACAGAACAGAATCACTAATGCACTAAGGCATGACACTTCTGTACTGAAACTCACAGCAAATCTGCAATGCCTTTGCTGCTTCCTGGTGAGAAACAGGATCGCTTCCAACATCCCTCAAGATGTCTGACTTGGGACTCTTCACTAGTACATGCCTACAGTTGTACTTCACTAACAAGATGCTCTTAGCATTCACAAGGTTAGGCATTACAGAATATTGCAAAGGTATACCCTGCTGATGAAAAGCCTACACCTATAATTACACTGTTACCAACACAGTTGCACATGCTTCATAGTCCTCTACAGAGCTGTGAAGAGGAGCAGAATATCCCACTTCTAAATAACCCTCCTGGCATGTGCAGAGAGTCTGGAAGTTGTTTGTGACAGATGAAGGTGACAGAACTTTCAATTTTTATTTTTATTTTTTGGATTAACTTCAATGGCTAAAAAGTAAGCACTATTATACCTAAGGGACACAAGTAAGTGTTCCTGATGTATAAACACTCAGGGTTTCAAGATGGAAAGTTCTGCTTTTCAACATCAACCATACTTTTGGCTGACATTTGAGAAGCTGTCTGATTAGCAGAGTAAATATTTTTTAAAAAATGCCAAGGCAAACCTTCCTAATCTGTGGGATCTCAATGAGCAGAGTCTTGCAGTATGAAATTTAGAATTTGTGGAAAAAGAGAACTGTCTACGTGCAATGATAGCGAGCACCTGGAACAGTCAATTCCGGACATGTGCAATAATCCAGTAGTGAGGGTCACCTCAGCTTTCTTGAAGCGGGAACTACCCTTGCACTATCATTATTACTGTGAGACATGGGACTGGTTCATTTACCAGATGCACTGACAGCACTGAAAGAATACCAGTCTGCATTCCTGACTTCTGCTGAACTGCAAGCTGCTCATATATTTTTTACATCTATGCAAAGGCACAACAATTGTGTTCCAAAAAACAGAACCAATTAGCAGACTTGGGACATTTCAATTGCTTTGAAAAGAAATAAACTACTGCTTTTAATAACTAAAAGGTTTTACAAAGTCACAGGAAGTAAAAGTAGGAGATACATTCTGCTCAGTTTGTAGGAGCCTTTGAAATAGCAAACAAAACATTGTCTTTCAAAGGTGGTAGGTCAAATATTTTACTACCGAAAGGTAAATTTTCTTCTGGATTATTGTGTTCAGCCTGAGAATGCTATCGAAGAGCAGAAGCTGAAGAGAATCAGAAACGTGGAAAGACTTCTAGATGAGGAGACACTGGAAGAGACGTATTTAGTAAGAAAACAGTTGTGGGCTTCTATTATTACTCTCACAGTGGAAATCCCAAGGAACATGCCATTAAAATGAGCCCCAGGGATTGAAATTACAATACTTTCCCCTCCCTTTCAATGCATTAACTGAAAGCGGAACTCAGATTCACAACACATCTGGGACCAAGAGATTAAAACAAAGACTGGGCAGCCAGGCAGCTCTGGAATTCTCAAAATTGCCTAATGACATTAGGTGCCCAATTCTCACCAAAATGTACATAGAAGGAAAATTTTAAAGGAATATTTTCACCTATTGGCTCATAAGAGAAGTTATTTTACTCATCCATAAAACAAAAACACTATGAACTGTTAAAAGACTAGTTATGGTTATTCCTGCCAAGAAAGAGTTTCCTACAGCCATCTCACCACACACCAAAGTGTCTAATAAAAGGTGCTGCCTTCTCTGTGACACAACTTGGAACAAAGATGTAAGTTTTCATCACTCAGAATTCTTTAAAGGTCTCCAGCAGCCTTTAGGTATAAAAACTTGAAGTTTTGATCGATCTTTAGTTGTTTTAGTTAGGAATAACATACTCAGTTCACATATCCAATTGTAGCAAATGCAACATGCATCTGAAGACTTTGCTACTACCATCTGCATTTTTTTAATTCTTAATCAACTAAATGTAATCCTGCTAAAATTCCTACAACATTATTTGACTTGGCAACAAAGCAATTCCTGAACATGGCTCTAAGACTAACTTAATGGTCCAAAGACTGCTTCAGGCTTGAAGCAGAAATTATACGTTGGTCACACTGAATTAGCAGTTGTCATAGGGATGTTGGAGACCATTATTCCTGCGTGCATATGTAACTCCTGGTAACATTAATGGGGTTACCAAACACATTGAAAGGAAAGCTGGCCCCATTATGTGAACATTGTTGAAAAAGATTAACTGATTTCTCATGCTAGGTGGATGGAGTGGAAGTTTTCAACACCGATTCACTGAAGAATATAAGAGCACACACTACTATTAAATGAATGCATGGCACAGAAAAGGACTGAAAGCCTTCCTTTGGAAACAAGGGCTACAAGGATCAATACCATACCCTAGGAATCCTCTCCTTCAGAGTCTGGACAAACTACAGGTCTGGGAATGAGGCCACATGGACTTCGTCCAGGTTTCTGACATGGATACATGCATGATTAACAACACACACAACGTAATCTCTTCAGGGAACATTAGTGCCATGTAATACAGGAGCCACCTAATACAGGTGTCCAAATTAGAAGCCTGCACTCCTCATATAGTCAGCAGAGCCTTCAGAGGACTCACAAACCTAACTCTGACACTCTCCATTGAATATTAAAGAAGTCCAGACTGTTGTTGCAGATGCTTAAATATAAATAGTTACATTTCCACTAGCAGCAAAATACAGAGTATTTTTTCAAGTCTACAGGAGGAAAAAACACTGAAGAAGTATCAAATGAAAAACCACAGAATACCTCTCATTTGAGTAATGGCACAACAGCACCGTACATACAGATATCAAGGTTGTCAGATGTCAAGACTACCCAGGGTCACTGTTCCTGGTGAATAAAACTGAAAATGAAAGAACAGCTCCCTGAAAAATTACTACCTGCAGGGATATCTCACCATCAGATTTTGCAGCAAAGAGTTAAAGCAAGGTCATAAGACAGAAGTCTGAAGGACTGAATGCCAGAAGACATATGTAGGCACTCTCTCTTCCTGGAGCATCTGCCACGCATCTCATCAACATCTATGGGCACATGTAAGAGGCAGAATGTGACCCTCTAGAAACACTGCATGGAGGGGCAGAAGAACCCAAGAAGTACAGTACACTGTGTGTCAATGGAGCATGGAAGAGAATGGTACTTCTGAAAGAGCCTTCTAAAGAACACCTGAGGAACAGCACAGAAAATGTGCCCTGTGCAGGTTTGTGATGACTCTATTGACTGAGCATTTCTAACTTGTGTGCATTCAACAATGATGAAATATCGCAGTCCCATGTCACATGAACAGCAGTGACTTTTACAGTAACTATAAAAATGAGAGGATAGAAAAAAACCCCATATTTTAAATACAATTTTCCCCATTAAATAATTTTGGCTTATCTTGTCACAAGGGAGACAAAGAGAAAAAAAGCAAAACCAAAAATCAAAACCAGAAAACCCCCACCTTTGTCAAGCTCCTTTGTGAGCTTTAACTTTTTTGATTGCTTTCCTTTCCCTCTAGCTAAGACTAGAAAAGTTATACCACCTCTGATTTTTCTTTGACAATTGCTTGGTTACCCTTCTGGATTACTACTGCCTACTAATAGCATAGAAATTTTACTAAAGAATGATAAGAGATATGATAGTGACTAGATGAGATTTAATTTTCACTGTCAGGCATAACAACTCTTTTTCCCATCCAAACGGGCAATTCTATTTGGATCATCAAATACTTGAACTGCCTTTGTTAATCTTGAGGAACACACCATTAGTGAATATCATGAATAAGCAGACATTGAAAAGATATGCAAAAATAGCGGACCATCATTGTGTTATGCTATTTTTAAGGCAGTCATTAATTTCACCATGCGTGATGTGTTTTGCCTATGTATTAATTTAACAGGGTTGTGATCCACATTTTTGATACAGCATTTAGATATCTGGAAAGAGGCAATAATAGTAGTCCTTTTCCCTGGATTCATTATATTGCTGTAAAATAAAGATTGGAGAGTGTCTTAAAATGTGGATAACAGAAGAAAAGGGCTCTGATAACAAAATTGTTTTCTAATGGTTAGGAGTTTTTTCATATAAATGCACACAACAAAAAGTAAGACCACATAAATAGCTGACAAGAGGCAAAAAAGTCTACGTACAGGATTTTTGATTCACATGAAGGACTTCTATCTGTATGAACCTGGAGAGAGAAAATCCCTGAGTTTAAAGATGCAATATTTTTCAGGAGGTTTCTGTTTTCCCATTGCTTCCTGAAAGAAGGTCTAAGCCACTGGCACCAGGAGAACATTCTCCATATCCACTGAGGGATAAACAAGATCTTTACCAAGCCTACAGATCAGAAATGCATCTCCTACTGCAATAGCAGACTCACTCTTCTTCCTATCAGTTAGAGAAGAAACGATGGCAACCTAACTAAATAGTGCAAAATTAGGTGTACATAGAGCTAGTTTTGCAACCGATAGCTCAAGGGCCAGGCGCTTTGCAAAGCACTACACATTTCAAGCCCAGCTGATAAAGGTAGTATGTTTCTTCCTTTATAACCCTCCCTCCTCCAAAAGGCAATTAAAGGTAGCAACTGAAAACTGCAAAAAAGAGTATTTGTCTAATTCAGATAAAAGATGCTGTAAAACCACTGTTCAGTGGCAATCAGTCCCTAAACCTTTAATCTTTATTTTCATTATTCAGTTGTAATAGTTCACCTAGTCTGATATAATAATGAATTGGATAATAAGCACCTAACCAAGTTTGTAATCCTACTATGATAATTAAAGGGCTAATCAACACACATGAGGCTATCTGCAAAAAATCCAATTCCTAAATACAATGGTTTAGACATTAAAAGAGAAAACTTAAGCCTAAGATTCAAAATCTGAGGATCTTCAAGCAAATTATTCTTCATGTTTTCAGATTTTACTATACCCTGGCTCACAAGTCAATGAATGAATTATCAAAGGTTGCCAATTAATCAGACTGAAAAACCAAAACGCGTTCAACCCAAACTAGGCCTACATTACTTTATCTGTTCGACAGTAGTGCCAGCTTGATGAATCTCTGTAGCCAACAGTTAAGTCATAATCATGAGCATTAGCACTTTGATTCAAACCAACAAGTTTGTCAAAGCAAGATCAGACCATACTGCAGTAACAACAGAGCAATAAAAATAGATCTGATTTTCAGTATAAACTCCTTATTAGTGACTCACAGAAGAGACCAGGTATTACTTGATAAACAATTTGGCTACATTGAACCAACAAACTAGGTACAGATATTTTCCAGATTCTGTCTTCATTTTTTATTCAGGGCAAGCTACAAAGGCAATAACCAGAGAAAGCTTTACCATTAAATCTAGTTATAAAAAACGCAGTGTTGCTGAAAGGTTACATTTTGTCCAGTAGGTTGATTAAGCATCCAGTAATTTGTGATCAAGAAACGATTAATGTCAAAGCTGTTCTTGGGAAAAAAAAAAACCACCACCAACAAAAACAACAATTGCCAAAGCAGCCAAAAGGAATAAGCAGCTACTGTTGTTTTTATCCAAGCATTAATGCTCTAAGCTCAGTGGCAGTGAAGTATTTCTTTTCGAGTTTAGCTTTCTTTGGATATGGCTGGATTTGGTTCAATTGTGCCTATCTATTGAGAAAATGTTTTCAAAGTGAGGACACTGTACCTGTTCTTCATCTGACCTGCTGTCCTGTGCCACATCCAGCTGCTGCCTGGAACAGGAAGGAATACTTTTACCTCCAGCAGGACATGGAACTAAAGAACAGTGGGACTGTTTTTTCTGGTTCCCTCCATCTTTTTCCTCTTCACAGTTTGACAGAAAAAAAATGGATCAATTTAGTTTATTTCCTGATTTAGAAATAAAGTGTCTCCCTGGTCACTTGTTTTGCTTCTTTGTACCCTTTTATCATCACATTGAGCTGAAACACCCTGGCAACTGAAACTTATCACTAAAAAGAACCTGGAGAAGTCTATTACCTCCCTGCTGCCTAGAGAAGCAGTGGCATGAGAACTACCATTTGGCAATGTGTAACTAGATGTTTTGGGTTCTTTAGCTTGTCTTTGTGTCCAGTTACAGGCTATTGGAAGGGCTACTGTCCCAACCCACATTCCTGCTCAATTCTCTCCCCAATATACAACAGAAAATAATCACTCCCCTGCTGCTCCCAGACATTAAAAAAAAAAAAAAATTACAAACAAACAACTTACTGAGTACAAACAGGCAGTTAATACTCCAGTATTCAGTTCCTGACAGCTCCTTGATTACGATTCTATGCTTTACCAAACATCACCTTCCCCTTCGACTCAGCACAGGGCTATGGCTTGCTCCTGGAGAGGAAAGGAAGAATTTAAGGACAGAAACAGCAAGCAGGAAGTTCTTTACATCAAAGGAGGCAAAACTGTTTTTCAAAAAAAAAAAGCTGACAGGCATCTCAAAACACAAAAGGGAAGGATGCTTTCTAATGCCAGTCTTTACTTCAGGGTTTACTCAAGGCTGACAAATTAACTACTCATCGATCCAGTTCTCTGAGTTCAGAAACTGGGCAGTAAGTGCTTTTCTTACATTTCTCAGTTCTTAATCCCTTCTCCTCAAGCAGGAACAGGCCATATGCTGACTAAAATCAACCCCAGAGTACATTTGAGCTAAAGATTCTACAGCATTGGCTGCATCCCCTACGTCAGGCTGTTTTCCCACACCGTCCAATACAACCAAATCCAGCAGAACTCAGCCCCTATGTATAGGCTGTGAAAAGAGGGCAGCTTTTGCCAACAGAATTTACTGGAAGTGTTACCTAGACAAAAATCTCAGAAAAAATTCCAACTTGGCTGACATTACAGAAGACCTAATTAAATACTTGATTTTTTTTTCCCCCTCTCTCCAGGCAAAGAGCTGAGTTAGGTCTCATCAGAGGTTTGGTGATAGAAAGAACGTTTAATGATAACACCATAGAACTCATCTAGTTTGCTTATATCCATAATGCAGACATTCTTAACTAAGAGCATTAGAGGGTCTGTGAATCTGAGATAAGATTTTATCCTCTAAAGCCTCTGAAGAAATGACTTTTCAACAGTTATCCATTCATGCAGCTGATTTTGGGTTGTGGTTTTTGTTTTGTTTGTTTGGGTTTTTTGTTGTTTGGGTGGGGTTTTTTTTTGTTAATTTGAAGGGAGCACAGGGTATACTGTAGGGCTTGAATTTACCCCAGGACACTTAGCTATGACTCATTGTAGTAACTGTGCTACACTGGCACTGTTGAGCAAACAAGCACTCCCTGAGGAGATGGGTTGATGCCACACATCACTCCAAGACTTAATGACAGGAGGAAAAGCTCACATGCAGCAGTTTAAGTGTTTAAAACATATGGGACTTTGCCAAGCACATATTCAGTAGGCTAGATGCTTCTTGGAGCCACTGTTCTCAAAGCCATGAGCCTTACTTGCACACGCACACTTGATAGGTGCTAGACGTGGCACAGCCCAGGCTCCAGCTCTGGTCAGGCTGCTCCAGCAGTCTGAAAAATCACAGAATTGTTTGAGTTGGACCTTAAAGATCATCTCATTCCAATCCCCCCTGCCATGGGCAGGGACACCAGGTCCCTGTTGCCGAAAATCCCATCCAGCCTGGCCTTGAACACTTCCAGGGATAGACAACTTCTCTGGGCAAATCTGGACAGATGTACCAAGTTTTCACATTTCACTACTCAAATTTCTGAGAGAAACACAGGATATATTCAGGGTGTGCACAGTCAGAGAGACAAAGGGAAAGGAAGAGGGACAGCAGGATATCCAAGTTTCTCTCCTCCTGCAGCAGCTCAGCTTAAGCTCAAAGACTACATCTGGTCATGTCGCAGCAGCTGCTAAAACCTTTTCTATGCCAAAACCAAAAATTAATATACCTCTGCTGATGGCGGAAGACAAAAGCAAGTAACCCATGGAGGGAAAGCAAATAAAAAGAGACAGAATAAAAAAGTAATTTCATAAAACATGGCATTCAGGATGGATTGCCCTTAGGCACAGTGTAGGACCTTAAAGACATGAGTGGCAATTATGTGTGTGACTATGCAGAGGCAATGATACAGGGATAGGTCTGATCATGACTGTGATCAAGGCAACAGGAAAAACCTCCTTTGACTTCTACAACACAGGATCAAGCTCTCAAATGAATGGGCTGCTTGTACATATAAATTTAGACATTTTCAGTTATTACAGAAATATACACTTTGTCCCTCTACAGGTTTTCATGAATATGCTTCTCCCATTGTTCAAGAGGGTTTTTTTTGTATGAGACATTGCCAGACTCTGATCGCTCAAATAGATGACACTTCCATGAAAAGTAATTGAACGTGCATTCTTTTTGGTGATTTTGGTCTGTCAACATCTGTTTAGACTGACTTCATTTAAAATAAATGTTTCTTTTGGCAAATATATTTTTGCCATCAGCTAGAGTTCTTTCATGTAATTGCAGCCAAAACTTGGGCTTGCAAGCCTGAAAATTTTATAATTAAGTCAAAACATGTATAGACACATTTAAAATAGACAGTGACAGCATACCTTGTTTCATGTTTGTTTGTTTTTTTTTTTCCCAACCTCCATTATCATGCAAGGATGTTACTTTCTGACACACGTGTGCAGCAATGCACAGCTGTGATCAGCTCTGCCCCTGCATGTGTGTTCTGGACAACAGCTGTGAGAAATTAAAGGCTCCCAGTGGCAAGGGAAAGGAGAACTTCAGAGCTCTCTGCCGATACATTAGAAAACGGCTTCTCCGTGAGGCTGGATTCTGCAGTTGAATATCCTCAAAATGAGTTTGGGTAGCACCAGTCTTTTTTTTTTCCCCCCATATTAAATTCTATAATCCAAAATAAAAAAAGACTAAGCCAACTTGCTCTGTCAGCATCTGTGGTGGACACAGTCCTCAGTGCTCTATTTCATGACGTGTGATTGCCTGCATCACCTCTAGACTATCCTGGAAGAAAGCCAAAAGTAATTTTTGTTCCTCACTCTATAATTTTCTTCAGTCCACAATAAAATATGAAGATGAGCCTCATTTTCACTGATTTTAAATACAGAGGAATTACTATCAACAAATACTACATATTTCACATTACAAATAAGTTGCTTTGCCCATTTTCTCACATGTGCCAGTACTTTTACCTACCATTAGAACAACTTGCTGTATATCCTGCTAACCCAATGCAAAGCACACCACAACCTGAGCTCAGCCAGGAGGAACAGCATTCCATTCATGCTCACTCTCTGAGGTGGCTGCAGTTCTGAGCCCATTACAGGATGGATGGGTGCAGGTTATGCCTCTTGGGTTTTTTTGGAGCAAGACTGTAGCTCCCACATGCACGCATCCAGGTTTCTAGAGTGACTCCATGAAAGATAAATTGTAGGTGTTTAGAACGTTTCACCTAGGACCCTAAAATTCTATTGCCTTACAGATACTATCACACAAATCCCAGAACACAAAGGACCCAAGACTAACCAAATATCATGACGTACCTCACAATGCTGCACATCTATTCCAGACATACCACTGTCACAGACACAGATCTGGAGAGGTAGGCAATAGGTGTCCGCAGGGACAAAAGTATTCTCCGAGATTATTATTCTGCTACAGTTAGCATACAAAAGAATAGAATTAAATCAACTTGCTGTATAGTTTGCCTTTCCCAAACTTGGGTTTTCTGGTTCTAGGATTGCTGCCATTACTCCTCCAAAAATCACTAGCACATTGCTCAGCATGAGAAGCAATAAACACATGGTACAGGAGAAACAACCAAACATGCTTTACACGTTGTTCTAGTAGGTGGGTCAGAGGCACCCTCACCTTGCCTTTAAACAAAGGAAAATAAAACAGTGGGGGTTTCAACTAGTTTTTAGTCACAATATACCTTTCATACCAAGTAAGAACCCTGCAGGAAGACTGACATCAGCCCATGAGATGCAGACATTACACACCACTCGACATGAGTAACCAGCATCCTTTCTGCCCCCGCACTCAGCAAAAAGATTAAAAACAAGACTTTGAGGCTTTCTTGTAAGGAAATACTGGTCTTAGGGACTGAGAAATTTGACCCACAATAACAGGTTCTTTTCTCACTTTGCTCCAAAGTGCTTCAAATGGCCTAATTAAATATATGCAGTAAGTGTCATAAGGTCTGTCTCTTCTAACTGTTGCTCCTCAGAGGGAAAAAGAAAGCGTGAACATTAAGTTCTACAGAAGCCATGCAAGCAAGCTGTTTCATAGAGCTGATGCACTGGACAGAAACATTCTCTATTTAGTTGCTTTGATGCTGACAAATAAGTGCAAATTGCTTCCCACTAAAACTGAAATCTCTTAAGACTACTAAGGTTAAGAATAACATAATATAAATATATACACACATATATTTTGGTCCATTTTGCATATATTTTGATGTTCATAGCAGTAGCAATAAAAATTCCATTCATGTATGTTTAAAAGGTTTAGAATAGCCATTTCCCTAAATAAGAGAAAGTTATTTGGCTTGGGTGAACCACCTCTGTTAAAATGACAGCCCTTAACCCTTGCAACTCAAACACTCCTTAGAGTTGACTCATATTGATTCTCCATCCTCCTCCTGCCTCTAAAAAAGCATTCAAAAATCACACTAATTTGCCTCTAAATTTATAAATGTTGTAATAACAAAGGTGAATGTGCACTGTCCTCCTATTTGTTTCTTAATGAGTTTAAAACTGTGTGCTGGTAATAGCCAGAAGATATGTATTTGACCATACTGCTTTTAGCCTGTGGTAAGTTGAAAAATGCCTCTTGGCACCTCTCAGGCCTCCACTGTGGAGTAAAGGCCATTCAGTAACGCAAAAACTGATGGTAGAGTAAAATCTCCCTTCAATATTTTAACATGAGTTCTTGATTTGAGTTTCCTTATGGAGAGGTGGCATATCTTACCAGAAGTGGCCCACAGCTTCAGATAAGCGTTGGCCCTTCTAAACACCAGTTTCACAACAACCATCTTTGCCAAAAACTATGTTCCTCTATGACACTGGAATTGAAACCTAACTGGATGTAAATACAGATAACTGCTTCTATCATCCTTAGTCCATTTTACACATGCCAACTCACAGATAATATTCTAGAAATCACAAAAAAAATTAGGTTGGAAGGAAGGTCACTAGTCCAACTCGCTGATCAAGGGAGATCTAATTTTTAAGTTACCATAACATAGCTTTCTTTTATAATAAAGTTACCAGAGACCCTAAGGCAACTAAAGCACATGCTTACATCCATGGTTTTCATTTCTTTTGCAAAACCACAAAGTGAGATGTTTTCTTTGGTAGTAATTCCTATGGAAGTTTACAAGGTAACTTCAGGGGTGGGGAAAGGGCTTATACCCTTCTCCCTTCCTTCCTAATCCAGAACATTCCCTGAGGATAGCTGTGGGTTTCAACTTGAAGCCATCTCAGTCTCCAGTCAATACTAAGAGTGCTCATGGATGCACCATTGACTCAGGGTATTTTAGCCTTGGTTATGTCAGATGATACAACTTGGTTTTCTTCGCTGAAAATACTAGAAATCAGTCTAGCTGACAGAGAGCCCCAGATGCTTGATTTTACCTTTACCCTTTGCCTCCTGGCAAAATGTTGCAGAGAAGTAAATTAAAAGAATAGAAAATTGGTAAAAGGCTTTCAAGTTGTTTCTTTGTTCAGTTGGCAATGAGAGCCTTACAAATTAAACAATACTCACTTTCAGGAATGCCATGATCAAGATAGAATCAAAACCACGTGTTATTTACAAAAGGAGGAGCAGTTTATGATAGGCATCCAAGTGAATGCTCTCTCACGGAAGAGAGGCTTAAAAAGCATATTCTTTGAGAAGTTAAATACATTACAAGCTTTCCCTATCCTGATAATAAATGCAGTATTAAAACATCAAAAGTTTTTCCAAAACTATATTTAAAATTTATTTAGTGGGTAAAGATTAACTGACCAGACTTAGTTCTCTGCAACGTAACGATAGTGAGAACAGAAAATTGGAATGGCTGTAAAACACTTACCAGGCAACTGTAAAGGTCAAAACAGTACATTTCACTATCAGTTTTCATGGGTGTTTTGTAACTCATCTGAAATTCTACTCTCAAAGCAAAAAGACTACAAAGGTGTTATACAAAGTGTTCCTCCTCCCCCTCTCCGACAGTTACTGAAAGAGCAAGGGAGAAATCAGACTTGCATAGAATTAATTCTGACTCACTAAATGAAGCTTTTTAAGAGTCAATGAAGCAGCATTCACCTGTTACAGCTCATCACCTCAAAAAAAAGCAGCCTCCCAGGTATGGTAGCTGCACTGCTGCTCAGAAACTTCCCTCTGCCCTCACAGAGACCATCATTGCTAACCCCACCATCTCACACATTTTGTAAGCCTTCACTCAAAGCAAAGCAATAATATTTGATAGCAATCTTTCCTACTATCCACGTTACCTTTCTCTAGGTAACATGAATTTACTTTTCTGAATGAGAAAGACCGAACTTTTCATTACTCAAATAACCTACCTCACAATTATCAAGCAAAATGGAATCGACAATTAGTTTTGTACCACAGATGTACTTGGATAGAGGAAGCAGATGCACTAATTATCTCTAGCAGAACCCCTGTGAGCTTCCTACAGGACACTTCCATTCTCTGTGCAACTCATGCCCATAAACCAGAAGCAATGCAATATCCCTACAGGGAGTTTATTTGCTGCAGTTAATCATGAAAGAGTAAGATTTAGATTAATAGCCCTTTTCAACACTATTCCGATCTGAAATAGATTCTAATAATGAATTTATTGTGGCATTTTTCAGTATTTTTATACTTTTAGACACAACTTCCTAGTGAGATATTCAAACTGTGGTCAGACGAACATTTACTTCAGCAGGTCTACCTTTGTACTGTGCAGACTGTTAAAAACTACAGATCATACTGAGGTAAGCATGAGGCTTTAACATGCTGCAATTTTTTTCTTTTTTACTATGGTGAAGATTCAAATAAAAAAGGAACCTCATTAATCTACATATCCATATATGGTACACAATAAACCTACTGTTAAACCAAAGGTAATAACTTGGCTAGAACTGCACAGAAGCAGAAGTCCAGTTGAAAAAAGAATAATTTGGCTATATATACATGTGATTCAGTGATATTAAAAATTTAATATAGGGAAGAAACACCAACTCAGAACATATTTAGCCTATTCCACATTATCAGCAAGGTTGGCCATCTCTTGGTGTTTAAACTGGAGGTGCATAGAACAAATCATAAAGCTACTTCACCAAAGTGAGGTTCAAGTTTTAAAGCAGATAATTAGACCTATATATATGATCATTAGAAAGACAGAACTCTGCCAATAGCAGGCAATTGAGATCACATTTCAAAGCAACTGCTTCGGGGTAAATCTTGTTATAAATATTGCCAAGAGTACAGACATACAATACCACGAAAACCCTTGTAAACATTCTAGAAAAAGTACATGCTCAGGTGAAGCCAAATGGATTGAACTGCCTGGAACTAATTTTAAAAGCATCAGGCTTCCCCCTCCCCTCCCCCTTTCCTTTTTTATTTCCTATTTGCAATTTTTTTTTTTTTTTAAATAAAATTTAAATAGCCTTCAGGTGCATACCAGCAGCTCAGCTTTGGACAAGCAGCACTTTATTGTCTCTTCAACCTCTTTACTAAGGTATTAACACAAATGGCAAATCTTCAGATAATAAATGTCTTTTATTTCCACTTACCTCATCAGCAACAGCATAGCTCCCTACTCTTCCTAGAAGATACCGTTTTCTGCTGTTTTTCTTATGGCCCCCTGGATGGGGGGCACTCAGGTCTCTTGACCTGAACAGCCCTGAGCTTTGCTGGTTGGGTCTTTGCAGAAGACCTGAATTTGGTATTGTCAAGCTTTCTCTCTGACACTCCACCACTACAACTCCAGCCCAACCTTATCAGACCTGCAGATTATTACAGTCTATTACTAGAAATACCATCCATTTAATGAGGCAATTATATTAATGAACAATAATTTGCTTTTTCATACAGAAAAAACCTGTTTCCATGATTTCTGTGTGTTTGAGAAAAGGGGCAATCTTTCACCTCAATCCAATTCTTAGTCAAAGCCTAGATACATGCCAAGTTATTTTGCTTGCCTCAGTGAAAAAACATCCAGCACGGTGAGCAGCCCCACAGGTGTGCTGGAGCACAGGCTGGGCAAGGTTGCATGCTGCCACTGCCAGAAGAATTACTGCAGGGTCCAGGCTCTGAAGCAGCACTAAATGCAATGTATTCACAGAGCAAGATAATGTTTACAGTTACATACCCATTACAATGACACACATACTCAAAAAAGCAAACTGTCCAAAACAACATCAGCTGTCACCCACTGAATAATTACAAAATTTGTAATCAATTTTGTGATTAGGTAATACTGCCTTTGCAGGCCCTCCTTAAGGCCTCTAATGGATAGATTTGAACAAGCAATCTTCATATGCTGAGCATACGAAGCAATCTTCATTTGCTGAAGTTTTCCACGAATGCACTGTGAGGCACCTCACAAAAATGGACTGTTTCAGCCCAAAGTATGTCAAATGCATAAGGAAATAGGGAGCTGTTTTACAATGCAAAGCACCTGACAACCATAACAACGTATTCTGTAAGGCACACAAGTATTATGGTACAGTATTACTTGGTCTCAGTTGTCTCTCTTTTCAGAGCCCAACTCCAGTGTCAACTGCAATATGTTTTTTCCCCAGTGGCAATCTCAACAGGCACATGCAAGGTGCTGCTTCTTCCATGGGCTGCAGCGCTGGGTTTGTGCTGCTTGCCACCAGCCCTGTCAGTGCTTAGTGAAAAGGAAAGTAATTCAGAAAGACTACTGAAGTGACCAGTAGTAAAGCTCTGATTGGGGAGGGCCTCACTGTAAGAACTGCCCTGACCAGGACGATAACAAATGTGTATTTCTGAAAGGAAGCAAGGCTATTTTGCAGGGTTGTGCAATGGAAGAAAACTGTACTGGGCCATAAAAAGGGGACTTCTATCTGATTCTGCACCAAGAAAATACCAAAAAGCAACAGAAACTCTTCCATTTATCATCTGCCTTCCCTATTTCATCTACTCCGATTGTATTCTTTCTTTCAGTATTAAGTGGGCTAAGTTTCACCTGAACCTAGCCATAACAACATTAGCTCTTACTAATTTATTTTACTATGTTAATCTACTGTTTTCCAGCATGTTTTTTTTTTTTTTTGCTCTGCCCACAAGAGTTTGTGTCATTCTTTTGTTCAATTTAAATTTACTTTTCTGTTACTCTAGACAAGAGTTAAAAAGTAAAGGAAATAATACAGATTACTCTAAGGCTCCATTCAATATTTCTGTTCAGTGCTGTGCCTGCAATCCCTTAGCATATCCATTATTCTAGCTTGAAACATATTTCCCACCATTTTTTTAAGCTGCTGGTACCTTACACAGGATAACACAAAGAAGGCATTATCCCACAACAGGAAAAAGTACAGGAAGAAAATTATTCATACGCAGACAACTGGATGGGGACCATCATATCATACCTACACATATGTTCTCAGTACCATATGCAAACACCTCTTAAGTCAGAAACAGTAGTTAGGCACCCAAGAGCACTGCAGCTGAGGAAAGGAAGAAGAGGTATTTAATGAACTGAGAGGGAAGTTCACGCAGGCAGGAGTTGATTTTGTTCAGTAGGCAACAATCTCCAGGACGTTTCATGCTCACCAGAGGCAGCCGCTAGAGATTTGAGAATGAGTGATCAGAAATACAACTGTCTGCCAGGGTCAAGGACTTCCATGAAGCAGAAGAAAGAAAAGTAGAAGGGTGCTCTGCCAGTTTGGATTGCTTCAGGCACATGCTGTTCCATAACAAGCCAACAACTGCGTATTCATCTGTAGGGAAAGAGTCCTGTGTCATCTCTAAGGATGGTTCAGCTGAAAACACTACGAGGGAACCCATTACTAGCAAATAGAGAACCACTGGTGTTGAACAGAAATATTTTAAAAGGTACATGGCTTGTAATGAAGGATCATGATTGCTGCATTTTGTAGAACCAAAATATTATTGGCCAGCCAATGGATGATATGGATGATGGTCTGACTACACGGGAGAAGTTGACAGGACTGGAAAGGCCTACCCCCCATTTAGTGACTGAGCAATCCCAAGCACAAATACAGGCTAGGCAGAGAATGGATTAAGAACAGCCCTCAGGAGAAGGACTTGGGGGTGTTGGTGGATGACAAGCTCAACGTGAGCCAGCAATGTGTGCTTGCAGCGCAGAAAGCCACTTGCCTCCTGGGCTGCATCAAAAGAAGCATCGCCAGCAGCTCGAGGGAGGTGATTCTGCACCTCTACTCCACTCTTTGAGACCTCACCTGCAGTACTGCGTCCAGCTCTGGGGTCCCCAACATAGGAAGGACATGGACCTGTTGGAGCGGGTCCAGAGGAGGGCCATGAAGATGATCACAGGGCTGGAGCGCCTTTCCTATGAAGACAGGCTGAGAGAGTTGGGGGTGTTCAGCCTGGAGAAGAGAAGGCTCTGGGGAGACCTTAAAGCAGCCTTACAGTATCTGAAGCTACAAGAAAGCCAGAAAGGGACTTTTTACTAGGGCATGTAGTGATAGGACAAGGGGTAATGAGTTCAAACTGGAAGAGGGTAGATTTAGAATAGATATCAGGAAGAAATATTTCACTATGAGGGTGGTGGGACACTGGAACAGGTTGCCCAGATAAGTTGTGGATGCCCCATCTCTGGAATCGTCCAAGGCCAGGCTGGATGGGGCTTTGAGCAACCTGGTCTAGCAGAAGGTGTCCCTGCCCATGGCAGGGGGGTTGGGACAAGATGATCTTTAACATCCCTTCCAACCTAAACCATTCTATGATTCTATGATTACAGCCACTGTTGGTATGAACTAACTGAGGATCCTAACAGATGCTAAATGTGCTACATTTGAGACCCCAAATACCCTTCTGAGACAAAACTTTTTATTCAGGCCTCCACATTTGCAGATTTCTTTCAGAATCAACTATTTCAACATTTGGGGGAAAAAATAAAATAGCATTTCACAACTAAAAAGAAAGTTTACAGAACTTTTTCCAGTCTTATTTCCCATACACATGCACACACACAATTCCTGTTCTAGTATTTTCTAATAGAATCATTAATGAATGGTTGCTTATTTAAAGGCATGATCAGACAGTCCATTTCATCATGACTGCGTGATTCTCAACTATAGCACTTAATCTTCTTGTATAAATACCAGTCATATTTCTCCCATAAGAACTTTTTCTTAAGCAATTAAAATTGTATTATACTATTTAAGTCAGATGCAGAAAAATGTGATATAAAATCTAAATCAGTATTAGGAAGTGGCTGGAGAACAGTTGCTTTGCTCTGTATCTCATACCTTCAAACTGGAAATCTGAAGCAGAGAAAGATTGTCTCATAATAGCAGTTAATTAATATATAAGTAGGCTGCAATTAATTAAGCAGATATGTTGCTTTTTTAAACTTCCCTTCCACATTACAGTCTTCCTTTTTATCTCATTTTGCTCAGTCCAACTCTTCTGACAGCTATTGACAGCAACAGCCAAAAATACCACAGGTTTTCCTATAGAAAACCCTACCGATACTGACTGCTAAATCCAATGATGCATGTCAATTTGACAACTCAAGTCTCTTATTTCACTTTAATCTCCCTTCCTTTCACGTCGAAGACCTTGCCTTCTCTCATATACCTAAAACAAAGTAGGAAAAGCCCACACTGGCTGTCACTAACAGCATTTGTGCTGTTGTGATAGCAGGCTTTAACAATTTACAACTTTCAGTAATGCACTCGGCTTGCCAGGGAGTAGTAAGGTTTAAGAAGGAAGTATCCTATTTCCTCTTGCTTCCTTCCCTACAATGCTGAAGTCTGTAGAAATTAGAGGAAGAGCTACATTCCCATTTTAACCTGTGCATTGAACAGAACCAAAACACACATTCAAATCTAAGACTTGAGTGCTTCATATTGTGTGTTTGGGCTTTTTCATTTATTTTCCTGCTCAAACAGAATGAATACACTTGCATGTGGCCATGATTAAGGCTGCTCTGTCATTTACGTTTTTTTAAGATAACTCTACCAGTTTGTTTTTTCATTAGTCATTTAAAGGTCAGACCAGTTTATCTTGTCATGTGTTTTGGTAGAGACTGGAACTCAGCTTGGACAGATAAAAGATATTTCTATTATACATTTCCATTAAACATCTGCAGCTATCTCTGAGTTAGATTGGGCTTGGATACTTAAACACAGCCATATGAACTCCAGCCCACAGGCAGGCCCCCAAAACATCTAGCCTTCTTTAAAAAAAAAAACAACAAACAAACAAAAAAACCCAAACAAACAACAACAACAAAAAAAACAACCCAGAAAGTTCCTAGAAATTATGGTATTTCTTTCAGGACTAGTAGTGCTAAATCAACTCCTATGCACAGTTACAGTTTAAGAGATGGTGGGATCTAAAAATTTACTCTCATGCTGATTCATATTCTTTGACATTTGTAGACTTACACCTACAAATGTGCAAGTCTACAGTTGTAACATGAACCCAGTTCTCTTCTCATTCATCCAAATAAATGTGAGAGGGGAAAACCGAGTACGTGATATACTAGCATATGGTATGTGTTTTCCAAAAGCAAACCAAGGCTAGCTCTTGTAGGCACTTTGACATTTATGAACATAGTATACCTTCTAGTCTTAAGTCCTTAACGATCTATAAACCAGGTCATCAGTGAACTTGAGAGATCAGAGCAGCATTTCTAAAAAAAAAAATTAAAAAATGTTTTTTTTGGTTTTGTAAAAGATTATTTACAATATCATTAGCTTCTGAGAGTCCAATTAATTCCAGGGTTTTTTTTTAATATGTTGCAGTGAAAAACAACTGAAACTGAAAATGTCAGGTAACTGTCAAGCTATATTTAACTACTGTGTTTCACTTATGAGGAAACATCCTTTGAATAAACAGATGGTGTTGCTATGGGGTTGCCATCATTAGTAGAAGCTGTAGAAACACACATTTGACTCAAAATGGCAGATATAAAAGACAAGAAAACTATATGTGATATTGGTCATTTCCAGAAGAAAACCATGGTTACACTAGATCTTAGTTTGTTTCATTCCTCCACTCAATAACATAGTTTTACTGTCAGGGGTGCTTGAATTCCTGAGAACTAAATAAGAACTGAATCTTGCTAACCAATTCTCAATTAATTTCAGGAGTATTTGCATTCCTAGCTCCTGTGCTTCCTCCTCCGAAATCCTTTTGGAAACTGAATGTACAATTTTGGTTACTACATCAAATAATTTATGTAGCTGTGAGTCTACTGAAAATAGATTGTCATGCTATTTCAGGAACATGAATGCCACTAGCTGCCTAATGTATTTATTTAGCCAATGTTATTTAAGTGTTATTTAAACAGCTAGCATGGAATTAAAAAAAAAGCTACAAAAATAAAGAAATAGATAGAATATTCTGCTTCATCCAAAGAAAGGCAAATAGAAGGACTGTAAAGATGTTTATGAGACATGTCATTACTTTTATTAGGAGATGAACTTTACTAAAAATGGACATCACACTAGGAGAGAGGCACTGTCTTATTTCCAAGAACTGCTTTAAAACTGCAACAGCTAGAAATTTCCCAAACTACAACAGAACTTTCATCTGTTTACGCATTCAAACAAATAACATTTCAAATTCCAAATTAGTACCAAGAGGGAATGAAAAGGTAATAACGGACAATATTTCCATAAGCTGGGTATATAAATTAATCATAATTCAAGAACACTGAATATAATTGACACTACACTTACGGATTACATTGAGATTTAAAAAGCGAACAGTTAGATTTCATTTTGACTTTGCTTGCATTTCACTCATGTACACACAGAAAAATAACAACCGTAACCAATCAGTTCAGCAACACTTAAAAGAACACTTCCACAAAACTAATTCTGATAGGCAGAAAGGACTATGATTATTACTTACTTCAGAATTTCTCAGTGTACTAACACAAGGACAGACCTGCAGGAAAAGGCTTAAGCTCCCTTGAAAACCTTACCACTAAGATGCTGCTGCACTACAAAGTCTAGCAAAGTCAATTCAGTTGCTAGGAAAGATTAAAATATGGGAAATGGGAAAATCCCGTTACTTACACAATGGCCTCATCATAGTTCAGTGTCAGAATCTTGGTGAACTTTAAGACAAATGATAGCATTTTATGTACAGCCATCACCAAGGCAATGGGAATATGGAAGTACTTAGCAAAACAAGGGCACAAAAGAAAAACTAACAAGTTAAACTTAATTAAAAAACCCATAAAAATAGCAATGGGAACCATCTTCCAAGCGTAATACAGTAAAATAAGAATGTGAAAGGTCATGTATTACATTGGACAGAGTTAAATATGCTTTCTTTGTAAACAAAAAATGTATATAGTAAGGAAATTTACCTACCTTCTTATAGACATCACACAAATCGCTCTTCAAAAACTTAAATTCTGAGATTTATTTGCTGTTGTGACAAGTCTGGTTTTGATCTGGAGCAGAAGTTCCTACGCATTACAACTGGAAAAGTTTCTTTTTGTGGTTACTAAACATCTGGCAGTAATGGCAAAGCAGATTAGATGTTTTTGTTTCAGTACCCAGTATCATAACCTTTGGAACAGCCATTTCTACTTTCAAGGGTATTTCTTTTATACGGTACAACTGTTAGATTCACATACACTACCTGTTAACCTGAGGTAGAAAGTGTCATAACAAAACAAGTAAGAAGGACTTGACTCAGTCCTTAGCCTCACACATCTAAGGTCCCCGAGTGGAACAAATTCCCAAACCAAGTTGCTGGCCAAATTTGTTTCCATATCTTCTTTCATGTTGTTTTGTAGAATTATGAGCATCCCCGTGCCCTCCTTCCTTCAAAGTGAGATGTAACTGCATTTTATTTGCATTATACCTGGCAGTGATCATAAATCTTTTCTACTTTAATGATAATGAAAATAGTATAAGCATAGATAGCTGCACGTAATTAGAACATTCTTGCCAGCTACAAAGCCAGTATTCTCTACGCAGAAGTACTATTATAGCATTTTTAAGCCATAGGTATCACAAAGGAGCACAATCATTAATTTCAGCGATATCACTGTGCCTAGCATGCAGATACCTTTCCAACATGCTCCAGATCATTACCACTAACCAGAGATTAGCACCCATGACATTTTATCCAAAAAATTAAGCACACAAACCGCTTCAGTCTACCTGCAAATACAAAGCTGTCCAGGAAATTACAAATAATCTGAATTACACGTTAAATCTGTAATAATGACTTGGAAATAGAAAGTTATTGTAATGGCTATAAACTACCTCTGAGCATTCAGCCACAAGTTTGTTTGTGAACAGTTTTTATAATTCTTTCAGCAATGAAAGAAGCAGCACCCTAGAAAAAGACGCTTAACTTCAGAAGCCAAGTTAATGAATGCATACAAATTGAGATTCCTCCCCACTCCTCTCAGAGGCAACACTTCCTGCTCTCACAAATTTATCGTGACTCTCACTATTTTTAGTGCTCTTCTTAGAATCTCTGCTGCTGGAATCATGCCTAAGTCTTAGCATTAATTTTAAAAGAAAAGATTTCCACTCCCCTGCATCCTGAGAAAAGCTTGAAAGTGTGAAACCAGTGCAGCCTACAGGCTGAAAAACTAGAAACAATATGAGAAATGCAGGGTGGGTTTTGTTTTAGAAAAAACTCATTATTTCCAAGCTGATTCCTTACAGTGTCAGGAACTAGATAATGCATTGACTCCTCATAGCTGACTGTTCACTAGAATCTCTCCAGAGCAGATGTAAGGCACATCAGCAGTTTTACATGGAAAAAATACGCAATGCCACTTTCATTGTTCTTTCTATGCACTGGATATTCTTACTCTTCAGAATGCTAATCCAGCTTCTCTTAAAAGTCATACTTTTAAAGAGAACACTTGACCTTTCGAACTAAGGATGAGTATTATTTCCACGCACAAACTATTTTTGGTTTACAATAGGATAATTTTCTTCTTCTTCTCTGAAAAGAGAACTTCTGCAACTAAGAGCATCTTGCGTGAGAAGATAAAACCAAGAGTTATTCTACCTGCAAGAAAGGTGTAAACACATGTTAAGAAGCAACATAACATCAGGCTTCCTTAGGGGAAAGATGATGCTTTTACATTTGCTTTAACATAGCTACTTGCTTTTAATTATACATGTAGTTGGAGTTTGAAAGAGAAAGTTAAATAATTATCTGCTTTTATCTTATTATAACAGTGAGCAGGTTTTTTAAAAAGCTACCACTAGATGGTGCAACAGCTTAAATGATTCAGAAATCTACAGCACTTCCCCGTGCCACTTCCTTCCCCGACCCCAATAAAGTGAACTCAGCAACAGCGGCAGACAACACGCAACTGGGAAGCAAACTTGCCTTCTGTAATTTGTATTTGATAAAACAGCAGTCAAAGCTAGCTTTCCCATAGACACAATAATTCACACTCCTCTTTGGCATTTCTTTTAAACAGCAGGGAAGAACACTTGCTTACGTGAGGGAAAATTGAACGGTAATGACATCGCTACGACTCCCTATGACTCTGACTGAGAGCTACAGGAGGAGGGACGTGACCGACCACTGCAGATCAGGGTACCCAGAATGCTGTTCTTGGACTCGAGAATCACAATTTCATCTCCCTCTGCTGCTGGACAGACTAACTCAGCAAACCCAAAAGCAAGTGTCTTAACCACACTGCACCTCAGTTCTCATCTGGAACTAAAAATTATGGAGCTGTTTGTTAGCTACTTGCAACCTCTGAATGCTGATGCTGAAAGGACAAATACATTTAAAAATTATGCCATATTCCAGAACTGTGAAGAATTTTAATACATGTATGAGAGGCACCTAACAGTTTTGGCATTCACTTTCCCTTAGCCTAGAGTATTCTAAAACAGATGCATTTTGATTAGTTTTAAAATGAGCTACGATGACTTTCAGAAGTCTCATACCTGCTACTGCAGGGCATCAAACCCAGTTACTCAGGAAATGCTTCTACTGTGCCTTTAGGTCTTCTTTTAGGGCCCACTATTTCATCTCCTGAAGCTCTGGATTTTGAAGAAAGACTGGTGGGTCAAATGTATTACTATGCAACTAAAAAGGTTAGTTGTGGCTATCCTGGTGGTCAAGCATGGCTGGATTTTTATTTTAGTAATTTTGTTTAAACATTTATCAAGAGTACCAGGAACTATTTATTACAAATTAAATTAAACTGATAAATAAAACAAAATGTCTTCTCCAGTTCTAGATGCATAGCATAGGAAGTTCTGAGCTTACTCTGTTCACAACCAGCAGAACTAGAAGCCTAAAGTGCGTGTTACTCCAAAACACACTTTTTAATGATCATCAGTAAACAGATTATAACCAGAGTTATGAGTAATGTGTATTTAAGCCTATAAGAAAAAGGAAAGTGTTCGTTACGTAACATTAGAAGTAAGTCATGCAGACAAGGTAAATTTTCTATCAGCTAGTAGACGTCAAACAGACTATTTAATTAATCAGGTATGTGAGACAACACACAGAAAGCACACACCTTCATTTCACAGGGAAGAGACCTCCACCCACCCATACCTACCCCTGACATGAACATTAAAAAAAAATAAATAAAATGCTGAGTAACATATACACCTACGAAATAGATCAGGAACTGCTACAGGAACTATGAGAAATCCCCTACAGCACGTACAGCTGGGAGGAAAAACACCAGGTTAGAAAAATGGTTTGAAAAAGAAAGGAGGCTGTGCCTAATACATTAATAACCGAGACCTGAAAACCAAGATAATTGAGAAGACTCTTCCCACTCTAGATGCATCATGGGATAAAATGCCCCCAGGAGATGACAGAACCTCCCTGAAGCTAAGCTAAAACTTTGGTGGAAGTATCATCAGGGTCCTCACGTGGGATGGAAGAGATTCAGGCTTGTGGCTTTCACTACAGGAAAGAACATTTCTTGGATATACACGATACATTTGGCTGTTAAGGCCTTTACTGCTCTGAACACATTTGCTCTGCTTTAAAAAAAATAAAAAATAAAAATAAAAAAAATCAATCACCATGTCTGTAACTCTTTGCCAGATTGTCAAAGGGAAATGGAACTGGCAACCTCAGAAAGGTACCACAGGATTTATCAGGAATTAAACTGCCCAAAAGGGATAGCAAGTGTGCCTTTTTTCCCCTGCACTGCACTAACCAGAAGTGTGTAATAAGTATGTCAACAATATAAACAACAGACATGAATACAGCCACAAAGAGACAGAATGAAAGCCCAGTGATAATTCAGAAGCTTGATTACTCATGGGGGGAAATGTATAATAATAATTCAGTTACAGTCAATTCCCTTTTCATACACAATATAAAATCTTTCTACGATGCAGTAATGCAGCTATATAGTTACTAAATAGCTTCACCGTATAAAGTTCAGAAATAGTGATGTAACCTCTTTTAGTTGGTACTATTCCCCTACGAAGTAGAACTCCTTTTCACTTAAGGATGACCAAAACCCAATACAAATAAATACTGAGGGCACATCTATGCTACAAGGCCTTTACTAGCATAGCAAGTGATCTATGTCACTACTATTATATAAAGAATGGCCTATATCACCACATCAGAACAGCTGTTGGCCAACCCCTGTACTGAGAGGCAGTTTATCCTGAAATGAACTATTATGCCATCTCCTTAAGTACCATAAGGAGACTTGATCTAATCACATACTTCCATGCTGGCAAAATTATGTTTACACTTGAGGGTTTGTCAAGATCAGGATTTTGCCAGGCCAAGCCTAAACTTAAGTTCACACAAATGCAACTACTCACTATGGTTAATGAAGTGCCACCTTCAGTATCTTCACGCCAAAGTACTGCTAGGGCACCTCCCTAGCCCAGTACACTTCACTTCCTCCGAGATGAAGAATGAAGCCATTTCAACAAGAAAAATACTTGTCAGCTTCGTTTTATATAAGCCACTCCTGGGAAAGCTGCTGGCTGATAAGCAGCTGTCACAAAAGCAAACAAGGAAACTCCAGATGACAGATACAGTTTCCATAGGAGTCTGTGCTTTGCATAACACTGAAAAGAATGAAGAGGGGTCACAAAGAGACTACAATAGGTTCTGAAGGAGACAGAGAATCTGAAAGCCTGTATTGTATGTATAGTGTTCTGACTGAATTCATAGGTCCTAGTCAGGGAAGATACTACTGCACATTTTTCAGCAGATCTCTTACATTTGCAGACCTGATCCCTCTGGGTGCCCAAGAATATTCATGAGTCAAAATGCCAATCTAAATGAGGAAGATTATCTTTACAATTATGGCTTAGGTGCTCACACGGCACCTCATACTGTGAAAGGTTACATAGCAAAAATATTTAACTTCGGAAAAGCCCCACGAGACACAGATGATCAGTCCCACAAAAGGAACATAAAAATGAAATATCAAAAAATTAAATGACATTGCTTTTCACCGTGGCAAAGTCTGCCACTAAACATGAAACTGAATCTTACTCTCCAAAGTCCCAGACCAACACTGTGAACATCTTTGTCTTCTCTGAGGCAGAAATAATCTCATTTCTTTTTGCTTACCTTATCTCTTTATTGTTATTTTTTAATATTATATTTATATTATATTTACCTTATTTCTTTATTGTTAGAGAGAGTAATGGCACTGGAAGAACACCAAAATATATGTGCAGATCGTACCCAAGATGCACCTTTTCTCAAATATTAGCTTCCAGATTATTATTCTGTTAAATCTGTTAGATATGTAATTGAAAGATGGCATGACCAAAATTTATGTCAGTCATTAATTAGGATAGAGCAAGGTCAGGCAACATAGCTATAAAAAGAAATCTCTGAAAAGTATTTTCTCTCTTAACTGAAAAATACACAACTTCCAGGCTGTTAGAGGTTCAGACTTTAGCCCAGTATGTGTACACACTTCTGGTTTACTGTTCATAAATAGGGACTCGTAACTGCTATCTAAATAGACATCAGAGGAGGCAACTGAAAGACTTCCCTTATTTCACCCCCCGCATTCTTTTTCTTTTTAATTCAAAAGTTTTCTATTTTCTAATAAAAAGCACCACAAAGTATAAGGTGGAAAAAAATGAAGGAAAGTGTAATCTGTCTGAAAAAGAACATAATTTTAGTTATTCTAATAACTTTAAGAGAGAGATTTTCTAAGTATAGGCATGAACCGATGAGTTCATATGAAAGAAAGCATTTCCCATGTATTCCTTTCTGGAGTTCAGTTAAATACTTGTGAGAGAAAGCATGTGGAATGCAGACAAAAAAACAGTCTGTTGTCCCTGTCCCTCCCTCCCCCCCAAAAAAACGGCTTATGTAACTCTGACTTCTAGGTCACTGAAATAATCTGATACAGATAAGTGTATATATGAAGAATATAGTCCACAGCTGCTGAGTGGCTTCTTCAAGTTGAAATCTTGACTCCTTTTCTGGTCTGCCATCATTGCAATCATCCTTTCCAGTGTTAGCACAGAAAAGAGAACATGGAACAAGCAGACCTACCCACTTCCATTAACCAAAAGGTGAGTGGGCTTATTTCATCCACGTAAGTGCCATGCTAAAAGCCATGGCATTCTTTAGAGGGGAGGGGAAAAAAAAAAAAGAAAAAAAAAAAGGAGACACACATTAAGTTATTCTTGCATTACTAAGCAGGCACTTGCCCAAGAACATTGTATTCACATAATTTAAAAACATAAAACTTGTTTTGTAGTAATTTATGATTCTGCAAGGTGACAAAACCTAATTAACTTTGTCTACTCATTTCATAGAACAAATTATAAACCTGCAAGAGAAAATACACCTGGGTTTGCCTGAACTGTATGTATACAGCCAACAGTAGTTTTTAACTTAAAAAGACAGAGTACTTTGTGATTCAATTCAAAACCAGTGCTGCACAAAGCAAATAAATCGACCTGTAATGTTTGAGAAGAGTTTTGACACAAAGTTGTTCTTCCCTTCTAACCAGCAGTACTGGTCTTGGTGATTTTTTTAGTCAGGTTTATTTATTTTCCCCCCCCTTGAAGAAAATAACTTCCTTTTCCTTTTGTTTCCAGTAGAACTAACTCAAACTCAGAAATTACCCCACACTAAAAGGAAGCTAGAGTCCCATGTCTCAGTAGGATAAAGATTTAGACACATAGGAGTGCGTGTATACAGAAAACAAAGTCATAGCTATCTGAGGGAGAATATCGAAGGATACACACCGAGAACACAAAAGTTAACAGGCAATGTGCTATATATAACTTCAGTGCTAGAGACAGTGTCTAGTTCAAATATTCATTGAGAGACAGAACAGGCTTTGTTGACAATGAATGAAAGTTCTCTCTCATAATAATTTTGTACTGATGGTACTCAACAGCATATTGGAAACCCCTTACAGGCTACAAAGGAATGTGGGGACTAACTAGATTACATTTACATTAACTACTAAGACACATACAGCTTTTTTCACTATAAAAGAATGTAATACCATCGACTATCACATCTAATACTGCTCAGAAGAAGCATTTTATCTTTGTCAAGTATATTTACATGTACACAGTATAAAAATTATTTAATTGAAGTTCAGAATTAGCAACTGCCAGAATGTCTCATACTCATTATTTGAATCATCTGCTGGAAACAATAGAAGAATTTCAACTACAGTTGAACTCTTCACCTACAATTGAAGAACAGGGCTAGTCGAGGGAACATAGCCAGTTCCCTGAGCTGTAAATTAACTTCAGTTTAGTTAGAAATATGGGTTGACAGTGGAACAGTATTAGAAATAGATCCTGCAATATATACTGGATTTGCCAGATTCCCCTAACTCAGTGGCAGACAGCAGCTCTTGATGATACAGCTAGTAAGTTGGAAGTGCTACACCTACTTCAAATGGGTCTTTGTCTAATTTAGTCCCACTATTTAGCTCATTCACTTGGTGTCGAGGGTTGCAAAGATATCCTCCAGCACTAGAACTCTGCCAGTTTTTCATGGATCCTGAAGTTGAAAGGAAAAGCAAACAATGCTAAGACGACTCAGAAATACACAGAAATTGCTTGTTAACAAGTATGACATGTTTCAAGCATACTTTCTTGGAGGATTGGAAAAAAAAAAAAACAAACTTTTTTTTTTTTTGGAAGATTTGTATTCTCCCCTCAGCTTTATTTGCCTTGCATTAAAACTGCTAGAGGAACAGGTGTGAAGTAGGACACATGCACTTTGAAGGTATTATTTGTATCTACATTTGTAACTTGGCACTCTGTCTAAAAATCTTCTGACCGTATCTGCAGTTTTAAACATGTGCAAAAAATTAGTAGCAAACAGAAAACTGATGGCAATACAGATAATCCCAAATTAACCACTAATGGAAACTCCAAACACAACTAAAAGCCAAAGTGTTGGAAAAGCAATTTACATCAATCCCCTTATGAAGGAAAGACAAATAGACTTCTGCTGCCAGCCTTGAAAAGAAAAATCTCTTGCTCGGTCTTACCGAGAAAACTCTACAGATTCCTGACTATTTAATATTTCTTGTGGGTTATTTTAGTACTTTGTTTTGAAAAATAACCCATTTTTCTAACCCAGCATGCAGCTCACCACACCTGTTATGGAGGCAGTTGACAACTAATATCTTCTCATCTCTCCACATGCAGCACTGTTGCCTTCCTCTAATGTCTCTTCTCTAATTAATGCTTCTCCATATCTTAATTTCTGAATGTACATAACAAGAATATTGAAGCTTACAATTCTGATTATACCAGAAATAGTGTTCAGGCCCAGAGAGTTTGAGTAGAATCACTGCATTTACACAAAGTCCAACAAGACTACCCATCCAAACCCGGTGTTTAGATTCTCACTGACGGAGAGCATAGCTGTGGGTTGTCCAGCCCTACTCTACCTCACCTACAAACCCATCAAATCAAAGGCCTCATCGAATATTAAGCACACAGTTTTCTCTCCCCACTGGGAAATCCAGGCCAACTCTGTAACTGAGATTTACAAGTAGCTGGAGGGTTCTCTTGTCTCTATGTCTATGNCCCCCAAAAAAAAAAAAAAAAAACCAAAAACAAACAACCAAACAAAACCCAAGAAGACTAGGAAAAAAAAACCCAAACCCACCAACCCAAACTAAACAACTAAACAAAACAAAAAAATCAGGTAGGAAAATATGCTTTAGTCCCTACATTGCAGTGCTGTATTCCTGATGTGCTATATTTACCTGTTCCTTCAAAAGACAAGAGTCACTAGTTATCTAATGAAAAAGAACTCATACCTGATGCTGTTACTGACAGGCTAGAAGTTAAAGAACAGAGCATGCAGGCCTATTGATCTTTTCTCTTGCAGGTGAAAGACACTCAGTTGTTCTAAAAAATTAAAAAAAAAAAAAAATCCCCAACATTCTCCACAAATTAACCATGTGCCTGACATGAGATCAGAGGGCTTTGGAAAGCTGTACTTGGACATTTTTACCATTTGGTTTCTGACAAGCTATCTCCCATTCCTGTGCTAATATAAAAGCCTGATGCGACTCTAACACTCAAAGATACTGGCCACAATCCACACTCATTTGGCATTTCTGTTTCTTTTGTTGCACTCCATCAGCTATTTAATTTCTCTACAACAATGACATGTAGAACATGATTTAAAAGGCAAGGTAAAAATAAACAGTCACAACAGATGACAACCATCAAGAACATTACATATTTTGGTGTCTGCATTGAATAAAAATTGAATTGATGCAACACACTCAAATACATTTCTCACAGGAACACTACCTATCTGAGAAGCAGCCAAGCACATAACTTCTTTTTCCCACTATTTTACACAGTCACAATGGTTTTTATCCTTCGTTTCTTCAGCTGCATCCTTGTTGTACACCAAATATACATGAAGGTATGTACGCACAAGCTAGTTCAGGGCTTTTCTGTGATTCTTTCCTTCATTCACAACTAAAGCTTTTGCAATGAACAAATGTTTGTCACCTGAACTTCCCCTTCATTGAGAAGAGGATTCACTTGATTAAGCAAGTTAGTGCTGCTCCCAAAGCAAAACGTTTAGAGAATTGCAGACTCTTCTCCAGTCTAGCTTTTACACAAAAACTCTGTTATCAAATTCAGTGGTAAAATATTAGTGCTGAAGTTTAATTCAGAAAGGCAGAAGGGTCCAACATAACATGTCAGAAAAAACACCTGTCTGACAGCAAGTTCTGTATTCCTTTAAGACTCTTTACAGCGAGATTATACTGCCAGATTGCAAGCAAACACTGATGAAGTCTATTTTATCAACAGAAACTGCGTGAAAAGGAAACTGAACAAGGCTAGAGAACTGGAAGAGTACTGCAAACTCACTGAGTCAAGGCTCATTCCCTTCTCAAAAGCTCAATTGTTTGTTGCATACTGCCCATACTCTTTTGGTATTTTTCTGCAGTCACTAATGCAAGTTTTCCTGATTACTGCTAGCCTAGAGACTGAGCAGTGCCTCCTCTGTGAAAGGACGCACAGTTCTCAAATTTCACACGCCCAGTTGTGAAACCCTGCACACAAGCCCAGCCATCTTCTGTGGTCCGTTCCCTCATACACCCCCAACATTCACAACTCTAAAAACAGTATAAATATGGCAATCACAAAGCAGAAACTGCATCACCATCACCTATTGTTCTCTACCAATCAGAAGTGAGAACACGCATATCAAAAACATGTAATTCCTTAAGGCCTGGAGGCACGCACCATCATTTCCTAGGTAAAACCTTTTCATTCAGGCACACAAAACCTGTTCCAAAGCCTGCGTATGGCTTTGCTGCATTTTTATCTCAGACACTGGCAAGCATTTGCTTTAACATTACATTTGGTGACTTCTGGTACTTCAAAAAACAAGAGTCAGCTTTCACCGACTGATAAAAATTGTGTCATTTTAGTTTCTGTTAGAGTCAGCTATATTTTCAACATGCTCCAGGCAGAAGCTGATCAAGTAATGCCAAAACTACCCAGATACAAAGACCGTAGATCCTCCTGCGTGTGAAAGACAGATTTTCCTCTTCTTTGGTGAAGAAAGTTTAGCCCGTGATGTGTATTTTTTATTCAAATGAACACAACAGCAAACACCACATTTACTGATCCAATTTTCTGCTATGTGCTAAATATTCACGCTAGTAAGTACAAGTATGCCTGTCAGGTGTCAGCAGTAAAACCATGAGTATCGCTAGTCAGACTTATGGTTTCAATTACACTAATACCCTTACAAGAAATAATATAAAGGTGTACTTAAAAAAAAAAAACAAACAAACCACCACACTCCTGACTACAGATGCCCACCATTTCCTCTTGTCCATTAGCTTTAGCAATAATTCTGTGTGTCAGCAGCAGATGGACAATGCTATCAGTATTTTGGCAATTCTGTCCTGCAGTGGCATGGCAGAGGGCATCATGCCATAGCATCAGTCAGTATTTACACACCAGTGCTAGGATCTCACCATTTTGAATGCAGAACACTGTAGCACTTTTTGCTGTATTATTTTCAAGTAGTTTTTAGAAGATCATGAACCATAACCTTCCTGAAATAAAGGAACATTAGTACTCTTAGAGAACACATTGTTTCAGTATGTAGTCTATTGTTTGCTAAAATATACCCTTGCAAAGTGTGGGGTTTTTTTGTTGTTGTTGGGTTTTTTGTAAGTCTAAGCGGTGAAGGGGAGGGAAGGAACAGTTCAGAAGGTTGAACCCAGCCTTTATTGCCCAAGAATTGCACTACAATTAGTCAAACACATATTTTCTAAACATTTTCATCTTTTATGTGCTTATACACAGCAAAATCTTTCTAGCCTAAACTTTTTTACATACATACCTCAGGAATCTTGATGGAGGAAAGGAGGGGGGTATGATTTTAGTGACGATTCTCTGAAACAACCTGCAAAATTTCATCTCAGTTGCGACTAAGAACATGGCCTTATAAGCTAGCTTATTTAAATCCATTTTTGACTGCAAATATATTTTATAGTACCATCTCACTCTTCTGCAAGCTCCCTAATAACTAGAGATGCAAATATCTATTGGAACATATATTTTTATTCCATAACCTTAAAGACTTTGGCTCTATGACTTTCAGTTGCCGTGACACAGTCCAGAAATAAAGTGATTAATTGCTACTCATGACAACAGCACAATTGTTTTAAATAGGTGGGTGAAATGACCTGGAAATACTGTTTATTGCAGGCATTAGACAATATTAACGTCATCTAAAAACCAGCAGAAACAGCTAATCACTGAAATTCTCTCTCATTCAGGTATATGGACTATTCCAACAAGAGGAGTTCAGACACTGCACATTTTTTAGCTAACTAATGACTGAGCAAGATAGAACGAAGAGGTTCAAGTATAAACTACTGAAATTATCACTGTTCGAAGTAAAACGCAAACCAACTTCTCTGCTCTTGCTGTCGCCTCTCTGCCTGTCTTCAATGAAAAAGAGTTCTTCAGTTCGTATACCTCAGCTCAGATTTATTGTCACTGCTTTATATATTGGACTCTAACACCATTGCTGCTGAGCACAGAAGCAACAAAAAAGACTTCATTCAAGTTTAGAACTGAAAATAACATGAATACAGGGGCACGCCAGTGTCAAATCTTTTAGAGAATGAACTACTCAGCTCCCCCACCCTTGAATTTGCAATTAAGGTGTTTCCCATAGGCTTATAGTTTGGTACACCTGCAGGGCTAGCTATTGACCTAACTCAAGTGCCAAAATCATAAATAAGGGCATTTTCTTCTAAGCAGAAAATAAAAGTTAGAATGTTAGAAGTTCTTGGTTGTTTTTTGTTTGCTTTTTTTAATAAGCTCACTAAGTAAAAAATACATATGCTGTTCTTTGATTTATAAGTTGGGGAATACTGATAGCTAGCACTACCATAAACTAATTTGGTCAAATAAAGATATGCTCAGTCACGCTCACCTGCAATAACTGACAAACACAACTTTCAGTCAGCAGCCATCGACATTTCAGTCTTTCAACAGTTATTGCTCCTCAAAAAACAGTTTCACCTTGGGCCCCTTCTGTAGGGGCAGGACACACTAGCACATAACAGATGCCAGAAGAAAGATAAAATTGCTGTCTGTCTCAGTAGCACTACTTGTACAGAAACATTCCCCAATCCAGGTCCACATATTCAGGCATGTCTCATTATTTTCAAGTGGAATGCTCAAATAACCCAGTGGTTCTAGAACTCAGTTGCTTACCTACTGTAAGACAGATAAATACTACGGACGCATGCTATGAACATGGAAGGAATGAAATAATAACCAGTAAAAACCTTAAGGATGTTCTCTGGCATGAAATCAATGCAGCTATTATTTCTTCTAGCTTTGTGGGACAGGAAGCAAAAATGTCAAGTGTGTATGAGACTTAAAGGGTGAAAAATAGGAAGTAAATAGATCACCTGAAATAAGGAAAAAGTAGAACACCACTCCCCCACAAACATTTCCCCCCCACACAAAGCAATTTCATATTTGACTGCTGCATGTATGGCAGAGAAGGCAGGGGCACTCAGACTACTAGGAAATACTCAGGTTTTTCTGCAGAACAGCAGCCAAAACAAGGACAGCACACTGCAGGAACTTCACATGGAACTGAACAGTCCACAACTACTGTTCTAGAGTAACAATCATCTTTCCCCTGCTTATTCCTCTTGTGGCTTTGCTTATATTGCATTGCACTGCATAAGTGTGAAGGCAAGAAGTGCTCTGCATGAATCCTACAGGCATTGAAAGAAAATTTACTGGATTTACTAAGCCCAGGACACACCTATTCAGCAATTGGATAAACTCACACAGAATCACAGAATCCCTGCCTTCAGTATTCTTATCCAGCTGTGGGACATTCAAAGACAATCAGATTAACTGTAGCTCTAAACATGTTCAGGTGCATTTCTCTGCAGCCACAGAGACCTGAAAGAAACATATTACACAGAAGCTTTGAACACAAACCGTATGTTAGCTTTCCCTCTGTGCACAGATGGCATGATGGCAGACTCTATTTATGACCAAAGCAAACTGCACAGAACATTGATCAGTTACTATAGTTCTACCACAGAAGAGAAACACCTAAAGTCTAGAATGCTGTTTAGACAGCTGCCAACAAGGCAAGAAACAAAGCTAACATGCTTTTAAGGTTATTTTTTGAGACAAACACTCTTTCAGTAACAATTCTGTCTATTTCAGGAAGTCCTTTATCTGTTAAGAAATAATCTCTTCAATAGGCTAATTATCATGCGTTCTTTATTGTAAAAAAACGTACAAAATTACATTTCATTCTTTTTCGTTCTTCATTCCTATGACCCTGAACTCCTGTATTTTCTATCTAAAAGAGTTTTGTTTGCTGTTTTGTTTATATTTTCCACGCTGTATGAAGCAATCCTTTTCCAGAAACAATGAGGCATGAGCTAATGTATTTATTAGCCCCAGTATCACTGTGTTTTCTTTGTCTTACATCCTTCAAGAAAAATCAGGTTATTTTCTTCCCACAGGACACAGTCCAGTTTCCAGTGTTGGGCACTACAGTCAGAAGCAGTGCCAGTTTTAAGAGTGGTTTAAAGGAATTTTTTTAAAGACCTTTACCAGCATCATACCACTTACTCGCCTGCCTCTTCAGCAATCTGCATAAGGTGAGTAAAGCCTTATCCCCCTATTTTGCTGTATTATAAAAAATATGATTTAGGAAACTCATTATACCTTATCAGCAGAATTCAGCTTTCGTGTAATAAATAACATCCTGCTGACTAAATGTCAATTATGACTATCTGCTTAAGCTTTCTTCAAAGCCATACTCATTGTTACTCCATACAGTCCAGCTATTTTGCCTTGGATAAGAGCAGAAATCCTTCTCTCCTCCAGTAAGATTTCCACAGAAGTCCAGAAACAGCAGAGCAATGAGCCTGCAACTATAAGATGATTAGTTTCAACTAGTGCTAAAAAAAAAAAAAAATTGTCACAAATGGGCAATGAAGTAGAATTCTAAAAAACAAAATTGACATCCAACAGTTTCCTCAAAGATTGACTTAATCTCTAATTAGTCATCAAAACAACCAAAGATGATGATAGTGTGGATGCTGTGTTAGTAGCTTGTAAAGATACAGGTTGACCTGTTATGGACTACAGGACTGAGCCGCATAATTCAGTTGAAATTAAATGGAAAAAAACCTGAAGCTAAAGTCTAATTACACAGTTTTTGATTTCAAAAAGCAAAACCTGCATAAGACAATGTTCATCATGTTGAAGTTTTACAGATAAAGTGTACACATATAATACTTACATATTTGCATAAGGTTTATTATATTTATTGTGAAACCTCAAGACTTCCTTGTTCACTCCCCAACCCCCACTGGAAAGCAAGGTCTGCCAAAGACTCCATAAAAAAAGAACACTGAACTTTTGGTCTCTGAAGATATATAATGGGAAGGTTACCATAATGTTTTCCAAATGTTTCTCAATGATTTTAAAACTATAAATCTCAAAATAAGCCAAATATGATTCTGTGATTTGGTAGATAAGTGTCACAATATCAGCACAGTCAGTAAAAAAGGAAGGTCTGAGCAGCCAAGACGACTGAAATCTTCTTTCTTGTCAGCATAGTTAAAAAGAAGTATTGATTAAAAAAAGAACAGTTCTTTTGGAAAATATCCATTTCTACTTGACACAAATAATAAAATTCCCTATGTGAGCACATATGAAAAAAGTGGAATGCAGCTCTTCACATCAGAATACTATATTTTAACACAAGGTGCATCCTTAACAGCAAGTATATTATATATACACTATATATATTATACTATATATATACTCTATATAGAGAGTATATTTCGGAATAGTTTTGCTTAAGTAGCAGTCAGTGGGAGTATCACTAGTTTTGTTTAATGACACTTTATTACATAACCAAAAATTACGGGAAGATCAGAACCAACCCTAAGTATTTTTAGGTGTGTCCCTGCAAAATAATTTTACAGGCCTCAGACCAGTAGGTATTTCTCACATAACTAATTCATTTAAGTTTGGAAAGAATCAGCAAGCTGATTCTCCATGGTTTTACGTTACCTGTAAACCTGGATAATCACCTACACATCTTTGACATATTAACTATATCACAAATCATTTTATAACTGTAAAATATACTAGCAGACACCGAGAAGACTAGAGCCATCAGCTTCTCTATACAAGTATGTAGCCAGCTGAGGGTGGGGGAGGGCATAAAGGAAAGACAAAAGCAAGAAAAAAAGTCATATTCAACCTTTTCCTTATTTAAGTCACATCCTTATCACTCACCTCTGCACACTTCCTCCCTGCCATTAGTATAAGAGGAACAAAGGTTCATCTACTGGGTTAACATGGCAATGATTTGGTAAGAAGGCAGAGGCAGCCCTGTGATAAGAGACCAGAAGCTGCCCCATGCCAGATATAAAAAGCTGAGCCAAGCAGTGAAGCTGTTAGTGCCTCTGCAAAAACATGTTTCAGAGAAGGTTTAAAAGAAAAAAAAAAAAGCTGCTCAGCAGTTGTCAGGATGGAGAAAGTGTGAGAAACAATCTTGCAGACACCAAGGCCAGTGAAGAACCTGGGGGGAGCAGTGGGGGGTGTGCGCCCTGAAGGCAGCTGCAGCCAGTGGAGAGAAGCCCACACAGGAGCAGGTTTTCTGAGAAAAACTGCTGCCTGTGAAGGCCCCGCACTGGAGCAGGTTTATCCTGAAGGACTGTAGCCTGTGGAGAGGACCTACACTGGAACAGGTTGTGAAGGAAAGTGCATTGCTTTCTGATTACAATTGCACCTCATGCATATACTTCCTTCTATTTAACTCTTCACTATCTAGGCGACACATAAAAACCAAACAACTATCAGACACAAAGGTTAAATATGAGTCATTGTGCTGTGAATATAAGATTCCTCCTGTTGACACAAACGTCCTGGAGAGCACAGAAGTTAGCTGCAAGCTAGTAATGCCTACAGAGCAGTTAGCCAACATAGGAGAAACCACACCACAATGCACACTATGCCTCCAACTGAATCAGCAGGAAAGAAGGCTCTCTTCTGGAAACTGAGAGGACATAAAATACAAAAGCAGCAGAATGATAAAGACAACAATGCCCTAATAGCTTAAAAGTGGTATTACAGCTTCAAGGCGGAGTCCTTCAAAATCCCTACAAGAACAGGCTGCACAGATTCTAACTTAAAAAAAAAAACAAAAAACCAAAAACAAAAACCCCAACCAAAACTGTCAAACCATTCGTGACCAAGAAGCTAAAACCAAAATTCTAAGCTTACGCAAGCAATGGAGTGTAACACACAAGATTTTTCTGTAGCATGTACAAGCCTAGTATCAGATGTCTATTTGATTAGGTTACCAAAACTTACAACTTCCATATATTTCTTAAAAGCCGTGCTAAAGAAGCTGATAGTATATCTACACATATAAAAATCCTTTGCATATTAGTAACCACCACTTCAATCTGATTCCCCCAAGTGAGTTCTCTTTGTCCCTCTTTATTAATGCTGCTTTCCCAGAGAAAACCCTGTTCCTTCTACAAGCTAACTGTGCACAGGTGAACCCACTAAGACTATGAGCCTTACCATCACAATCTAAATTTCTACCAGGTGCTTTAGCAGGTGTGGCACCATCAGCAAACAATCACATAGTATTTTTTTCCCCCTTGGAGAAGTAAGTAGAATACGTTTCTTCTCCACTCTTCCAATCTGAACCACAACCTAAAAATTGTGCAAGTAGGTAACAAGTCACCTTGTGATGATTTTTTTAATCCCTTAGCAGGACAGCTAAAAAAGCAGGAACTTCTGACTTGATGTGGCTTATTAAAATGGAAGCAGATACAGAAAAGGCACTAGAGAGATGCAGCATCTACACTTACCAAAATTCTTTTAACCGAGAATCTTCACACTGATGAACTCTTCATTCTTTGATATTGACAGCAGAATTCTGAAAGTGAATAGAAACACCAGTCTGTCTTAGGAAAGCACAGTGATCTTTAAGTCACAGCCATCACTCCCAAACACCTGAACTCCTCTCTATACTGTTCCTTCACCATTTCAAATATAAACAACTTTAGGAGGTTGTCTGCAAAAAGCACACCACAAGAATCTTACATTATGTAACTTCTCGCAGATAGTGTTCTGAAAGATTATCTAAATATCATTAAATCATCCTCCTCTTATATTGTAATCTACTGTCATACCTCCAAGCTATTGATCTCTTTATGTAAGTAATCAAGTGGCTGCTGGTTACCCTGTAGACAGTGCTTCTACTATAGCAACCTTATGTAGGACAGTTGTTTTACAAAAGTGACTGTATTTAAAAGTGAGTGTATTCACTGAGACACAATCATCATTAAACAAAGTCAAAGTCAATGATTTGAGCCCACAGTTCAAAATGAAGTATTGTGGAAGTTGCAGTTACACACAAGAGCATCGATACTATTTAATCCCTACTTAACATGAAAACAAGTTCTCAAGTCTTAGACTTAGTATGATCAGCTGATAATTGTTTTGGTTTTTCAGCTTTTCAGCTAAGTGTTTAACTGGACATTTACATTTCACACTTTCCAAAGGAGACAGTTTTAAAAATTCACCCTGAAAGTAGGCAAGGAAGATACTTTGGTCAGCAGAGGCATAAGCACTTCAGACTACTTGGGTTCGCTGCTCTTTTTTTAACTTCAGATAACAGCCTATACAGGAAGAGCAGATGATGCGTGGTCCTACGGCCACACTACTAATCATAGAAACCTTCAGAAGTTTCAAGTTTCTTGCACTGAAAAAGTTCAAGATGTAAATGCTAAGAGACAAACTTCTTCCATAGGAGTTTCATACTGATGAACCTGTGACTAAATTTACAGAACGGTGATAAATTAATCCAAAATAGTATTTCCTTGCTCAGTATCTGGGCTTTCCTTGAGAAAACATTTACTGTCACATAAAGTTATCAACAAAGATAACTTTTCCAAAAATAGTATTTCCTGTGGCTGATATTTATCAACGTGTATGACAGCATTTTCAAGCAGTGTATTACTCCTACAACCTACTCTCTATCTGTCCATGTATGTGACTTCAGCCATTGGCCAGCATAAAATGAAATACAGCAGCAATGTGCTGTCATTTCACACACCGTTTTGGGGTGGGTTTGGGGGTTTTTTTTAGCTTTGGGCACTGTTTAGAGACCAAATACACTGTTGGCTTTAAAAGTATAGCTGAGAAGACTGAAAACACATTTTGCTAAGTTGGACTTAGCAACTCCTGACTCTTAACAAAGAATTACAGAAGGTAAAAATATGATTATAGAGTTACAGTTTCTTTTCAAATTCCTGAAAACACCTTTGGGAAAAACACCATTGCGTTTCTGAATCACATCACCATAATTTTTGAAAAATTAATCAAAAATGCACATAACTGGAAATAAACATAGCTCATTTAAGAGCTCTCATGTGGAGTTGTCATGTTTTCATACTTTCCTGTGGGATTAACAATTTCAGGATTTCTTCGACCACACCGTTACAAGGCACAACACATTCAGAGCAGCTAGAACCTTAAAGTAGAAACGACTGTTCACATGTACAATATGTAAAATATGCTCGTTTTCCTAGTCTACAAACAGTGGCTGTATGAAAGGATACCTGCGTACTGAAATCAGAGTAGAGGATCAATATAAAGACATTGCTTTAGAAAAAGAAAATCCCAAGACTACAAGAACTTGCCATCCCTCTGTACAATACTGCAAGGATACAGTCTAGCAGAGGTGACCTGGAAGGGAAGAGCTGCTTGGAAGTGCATAAGATGCACTACTTGTTATTGTCCTATTCCAAGAGTTTCTTGGAAAGTACCTTTCCTCAGATACTTTGAAATTTTCCAGGTCAATGAGCTCTGCAGTGAAAATCGAACATATCTTAGAAACAATTTTCAGGAGCAAAGTACACATGTAAGTGGGACTGAGAAGCAGCTGCCCCATCTAGCATCTTGTTTATGTTCCCCAAACCTTTTTTCCCCATGTTTCTCCCACACACATTCACTTTGGTACTTAGCACACACAAACTGACACCTGTGGGTATGGCAAATACTGCATGTATCACATCCTTGCCTTTCATAATGCCCATTAGAATTTCTGGACCACAGATACGTAAGTTATTTACTGAATTGGTCAAAGCTAATAATTCAACAAATAATCTCAGTTTTGAAATTGGAGAAGTAACTGCTGCTGCTTTCTAGAACCCATGCAGAACTACACTTACAGCAACTGTCCTCAGACCAGCTGTAGGTTCTGTGAGTTTGGTTCCTTGATACACCTGGAGAAAGAAAGAAAAAAATTAAGGAACTATACCTTTGTTTGTACCTTAGAAAACCCATCTTGGAAATTCTGACTCATCATTGAAACTGTTGAAACTGGCCCTTTTTTACAAACATGGTACCAAATCCCACGTTTGGTTCAAACTACAAAGTGGTTCGGGATGATTGCAAAACCTAGGGGACATTATTTTGTTCATCACGGCTCAAGCCATATTTTAGTCACTCGCAGTTATCCCACCTTTTCTATTAAGTGATACTTAGCCAGGATGTGCATGTAGGTGCATACAGGAGGTCCTGACACTCTCCGTGAGTACTCTGACTCCTTCCCTTACGTGGACACTTTGTGGCAAATTATTTATAAATCATGGCCTCTGTCTTCACCCTCTGCTTCCACTGTAGAAGCAGAGATTCTACTTTGCCCAGCTATCCAGCACCTTCTGCAATAATCCTTCACTAAAGCTCAAAATGCTCCAGGCCAGCAGAAAGCTTGCTGCAGCTGGGCTTCTAGACTACAGAGCTATTGCTGTCACTCCTTTGACCTGTGAGCTGGAATGCTCTGAACACTGGAAAAGCAGGTTAGATCCCAAAGTCATCTAGTAAAGTCTTTTTTAAAAGTGTGTTACATGGGCTTGCATTCTGGAGGAATTTTCCTCGCATTACACACTGGACAGAGGTAAGATATCTTCTTTTAAACAGACATACAAGATACACAACCACCTCCAGTGTTGACAAAACCAAACGCAGTCACACCACGGGGAGGGAGGAGACTTCCTTTTATTCACCTATTATTCACCTGCGGTTACGCTGCGATTGCCCTGCCACTATTTCACCACTACCCAGGAAGCAGACACCCAGGCTGTCCGGTCACTCTGTGCACAGCGCCGGCTCCAGCGCCCTCTGCAAAGTCCACCGAAGAGGCAAGACCGGACCCGTCGAGGCCAGGCGGGAGGGTAGGGGTTGGGCGGGGGGGTGTCGGTCGGGGGTCNCCGCCGGCAGCGCCCGTCGCCGCGGGGGCATGAGGCTGTGCGAGCGGACCCCCCCGGCGGCACGGCGGCGCTGCGCAGCGCTGCTGTGTTCGCTGCTGCTGGTGGCCGCCCTGGCGATCCGCAGCGCCAGCCGGCCCTGCCCCGACGGACACCCGGCCGCCGCCCACCCCCGCTGCCGCCAGCGCCTCTACCGGGCGCTGGAGCTCTCCCCCGGCAAGAGGATCAACTGCTCGGGGATCGTCCGCGGGGATGAGAAAGCCATACGGGAGGCCCAGCTCAGTAACATGGAGGCCGCGAACAAAAGGGTCTCCCTGACGCCCAGCCAGTACCTGAACATGACGAAGGACTGCAGCAACTTCAGGGAGACCCGGCGGTTCATTGAGTTCTCGCTGAGCCGGGAGGAGGCGGAGTTCCCCATCGCCTACTCCATGGTCATCCACAATAAAATCGAGATGTTCGAGCGGCTCCTGAGGTCCATCTATGCCCCCCAGAACGTCTACTGCATCCACGTTGACAGCAAGTCCCCGGCTGACTTCCAGGAGGCTGTGAGGGCCATCGTAGCCTGCTTCCCCAATGTCTTTGTGGCTAGCCGCCTGGAAAATGTGGTCTATGCCTCCTGGTCCCGGGTGCAGGCTGACCTCAACTGTATGCAGGACCTGTTGCGGAGCCCCGTGCAATGGCGCTACATCCTCAACACCTGCGGCACCGATTTCCCCATCAAGACCAACGCCGAGATCATCCGTGCCCTGAAGGTGCTGCAGGGGCAGAACAGCATGGAGTCGGAGAAGCCCTCGGCCCTCAAGCAGGAGCGCTGGAAGTACCACCACAAAGTGGGGAAGTTCATCTCCCGGACAACCAAGCAGAAACTGCCGCCACCCCACAACTTTCCCATGTTCACGGGCAACGCATACATCGTGGTCACGCGGGCTTTCGTGCAGCACATCTTTGAGAACCCCACAGCGCAGCAGTTTCTCGAGTGGGCCAAGGACACCTACAGCCCTGACGAGCACATCTGGGCCACCCTCAACCGCATGCCCGGTGTGCCGGGCGCCATGCCCCAGAACGACAAGTTCCAGCTCTCGGACATGAACGCCCTGCCCCGCCTGGTCAAGTGGCAGTACCTGGAGGGCGACACCAGCAAGGGCGCACCCTACCCGCCCTGCACCGGCCGGCACCAGCGCTCCGTCTGCATTTACGGGGCGGGCGACCTGCCCTGGATGCTCCAGCAGCACCACCTCTTGGCCAACAAATTCGACCCCACGGTGGACGATGCCGCCATCCAGTGTCTCGAGGAGCACCTGCGCCACAGTGCCCTCTACGGCCGGGGACTCTGAGGGGAGGCCGCGGAGATCGTCGCCAGCACCTACCGCCTTCCGGCGGCGAGCCCGGCCGGCGGCGCCTCAGGGGCGGCGGGAGCGGCTGGAGACCCGCGCCCTGAGGAGAGCGCGGGACCGCCTTACCCGCGCCTTGAGGAGAACGCGGACCGCGTTACCCGCGCTGGCGGAGGGATCCTGCCGCGGGGCGGGCGAGAAGGGGCCCGCGGAGGGGCCCTGAGGAGAAGCGTCCAGGCGCGTGAGGGGACTAACGGTCGGAACGGGCGGGCCGCCGCGGAGGGGGGAACGCCCGGTGTTGACTGTCCTGCCGCCTCTCCCGGGCCGCCGGCTGCTCCTGAGAGACACCGTGCGGGCCGCGGCCTCCCGCCCGGCTCCCCCGGACAGCTTCCTTACAGACCCACTTGAAGAAACGGGGGTAGGGTATTTTTCCATTCTCCTACAGTGACCCCAGGGCTTCTTGTTGTAGAGGGGCGGGGCAGGTCATGGGCCATGGTGACGGTCAATAGCCATAACCAAAATCCTCCAATAAAATCAAATACACTAAAATAGATGGCTCTTTGGTATTCTGTACCGCAGAGGAGAACTGGTTGTGCTCCTAGGCAGAGCCATTAAACCAATTAACCCCTCTGCACCCCATTTCTTCCTCTGTAACACAGGGAGAGGGATGCTTATGTCTTTAATGGTGTGCAAACCTACTTTTTCTAGCATCTTCCTCAAAAGATTTTTGTGAGAAGTGATCTCAGTAATACCCAGTAGTGTATCTGGCCTTTTAAATAAACAAAGCAATCATCCAGCACATTGTTGTTTTCTCAAGTTTCTAGAAGCTGAAAGAAAAACTTATGAACTCATGTATTTCACCCACATGTATTTTTCCCACCTTCTCACATTAAAGCTTGGCACTTTCCATGGATCCAACAGCTTTTCACTACCTATAATGCTGAGGGATTAATTCAGTTGTCTTTGTACTACACAAAAAATCTTCCAAGTAATTTTTTTTTTTGTCAGTAAACACTCTCACCTTTATAAATTCAAGGTCTCTGGTGGAGAATTAGCATTTATACAAAGAACATCTGAGGCAATTCCATGGCACCAGGTTACATTTAGATTAAGTTATGACTGCAGTCGCACAGATCTTTAAAACACTGATTTAAATAGGATGAGAAGATGAAATAACTGACTTGAAAAGGTGTTTCATTGCAATTTTGTTAGACATCTTAAAATGAACTTGGTTGTAAAGCACTGATTCTTAAAATACCATGGTGATTTCACAGTATAGGCAACCACCCCGACTACTGGCAGGAAAAGTTCTCAAACATAAATACCCAACATATTGTTGGGCATTTGTTTATTCAAAAAGAGCAAATAAAGTAATAGGATTACTGGTCCCAGTGGGAAACTCTTTCCAACTTATGTAAGCAGACATTTGCTACAACAGAGATTAAGCTTTATGCTAACCTGATAGTAACATAGAAAATTTTAAAATGGTTTCATTTAATTAAACATTAAATAGCAAATATGTCCATGTCTAGTACATTATTTTAAACAAAACTTCTCTGCTGACTCAGGGTAAGAATTCAAGTCTCCCAACATAGAAGACTGCTTCTAACCACTGCTGCCTAAACTGATTTTGCTTGCTGGAGCTCTTTCAGTTACTTTAAATTACCCTTTGGGCTAATGTGTATTAAACTACTACCAGTGGTTCACTGGGGGACTGGGATATGTTCATGTTTCTAGACTAAATCAGGCAGAGCAGAGTCGGTGTTTCTGACTATGGCAAGGTGTTGTCTTTTTCCCTTGGAAAATGGAGAAAAAAGGTGCATATTCACTGAGAGAAAAAAAACAACCATACTTCTCTATTCTAAGGAATTGCATCAAAACCAAACCCATCCATGAAATGGATGTCTGTAAGAAGATCATTTCTCAAAGAATCTTCTGAACACCTACAAAAAGCAAAAAGGTGTGGGGTGGAAGGAACCCCAGCCTGAAATAGTGAAAGATTGTTGAAAAAGGGACCTCTCTATTATTTTGCAAATTTACCTGTAAAGAAAGATAGATAGTTACAGGTTGCTTACAGATTTGTTAACAGTAATTTTTATCCCCTTCACTCTGTAAATATGTTTAACTTCTTCAGCTGTTTCTTCTCTCAGAAATATGAAGTACTACTGGTACAAACTATGTAAGTAACAGTGTTTCATCTATTATTGACAGACACTGCCCTGGCCAAAAATGTTACAGATGCAGAGACAGAGACAAGTCTTTAGATCTGGGGGGGGGAAGCACCACTTCAAATTTGTTCCATGGTAAGTCTCTTAGCAAAGTCTAAATAATTTTTCATTTAATGTTATATTTTAATGTTACCTGTTGCAGTCTATGCTCTTCCTGGTTAGACCTGGAGACAGAATCTAAGCATTTATCCACATTTGAAAGAGCTTGCCTGTGGAATGCAAACGCCTCAAGTGAAACCAGCATACCAAAAACCAGCTTGGTGACACACCAAGAGGGACAGCAGTTAGCTAATAACATAGCCTACACAGCCTTCGCCATTCAAAGAGATCACTGATTTTTATGAAAACGAATGTTCTGGCATTATTGTCTTGGAGATGTAAATAACTTGTAAACTTTCATATCCAGTTCTCTTGATTCAAAGAAAATTTTCAGTTTCTGTTGGTGTTATTACTCACAATTTATCTCAGATGATTTGGTTCCAAAAACAAAGGCGTACCTTGTGCAAATTTATTTTCAACTCACCCTCTCCTTTTAGTAGTGACTTAATTTCTTATGAAAGAACAAGACTACTCCCAAATTTAGAAGGTGAACTAAAACAAAAGGATTCTTACAAAGGAATGTTCTCAGCATTTCCTCTTCCAAAGACACTAGAAATGTCAGATTTATGAGTGTCACATGTCAAAGCAATGATGCAGAAAAGAAAAAAAAAATTGTCTCCTTCCCATTATAATGACAATAAAAAATATCACTCAACTCTAGTATAGAACTTGTATTCCAGGGATGTTAAAGTATCATAGAAATAAGATAGCTAGCATCTGGCAACAGGGCACAAAGAAAGGATGGAACTTGCCAAGGTTAGTTACAGAACTGGAAAAAGAATAAACTTCCAACAGAGTAGGACAAGCTGTAGCACAAAGTAGCACTGGCATATCAGAATATAGGATCACCTCCAAAAAACAGATTAAACCCCATATGAATTTAATCAGTAAAATCTTGGCCTATCCAAATTGGAAATATAATCATATCAGAAATATTAGTGTTTGTCTAGTGAGAGGATGAAAATACTTCTGACACTTCTGTCTAGTCAGTTGTTAACTAACAACCTGAACTTTAAATAAACCACTAGTTAAGGAGGAAATGTGTTGCAAATTGCCATTTACCTTTCAAGCTATGCACAGGAGGAAGGTGAAACTGTAATTCTGAAATCCAATAACATTTATTTTTTTTTAAACTCACCTGGCTTTAATTTATATTTTATTTCCAAGGTTTTCACTTATTTTTACAAGAACAACTTAGTGCGAGCTGCAGCTGGCATAATACATATTTACACAGTGGGTCAATGAACAGTACCTCTTAACTCCAGTTAGGAGGGTCTGTTTCCTTCTTGCTTTGCATTTCTTTCATGCTCTGTATGAACACCTCTGAAATGTCCTATAATAAAGAGATGGGCCAACTGAAATAAGCTTGGAGGAAACCCGGTAATAAATTCTGAACAAACTAGAAGCAAACATGACAAGTATTTGCAGTCATGAGTAAAATTTATTCAGGGAACAGGGTTAGGGTGCCCTTTTTCTTCTGACTGCAACAGCAATAACCATGAAACATTTATCAGACTCTCAGTGAACTACTTTCCACTTTCTTGGAGGGTGCAGGCTCTTTTAGCACAAGGTGAAAACAAAAATATCAATATATCTGTGACTTACTACCTACTAAGCCATAATGGCTAATTTATACAGTAAATTTATCTTTGAGCAAAGCTATTTTCCTAACAAAGATCACTCTTTAAGTTAGTGAAGGAAAACCCCACATCTCCCAGTACAGTCTTATTAAAGTTAAAATGCTTTCTTACCATGCTTCTACTTTTCTTTCCCCCCCACAAGAACTTTTAGAGTACAGAAAAGCAAAACCAAGTCACTAGTACTTTAATTGAAATACTACCTCCTAAGCTGCCGAGATCCTTAAAAGCCAGTATCTGTGTTTTGAGTAACTCTCCTCTACCTCATTTTACCTAGTCATTGTGTAAAAATACATAATGATCCTGATTAAACTTGTCTTCTGGGAATTCATCATAAATTCTTCCTGCTCTGCACTCTCCTTTAATTTGTGTCTCTCTGATAACATTTAGTCAGATATTGACATCCCTGACTGAGCAAACAGCTTACTTCAGATAACATCCTGTTTTGTGCACTTACAGAATTCACAAAATCCTTTTCCTTGGAAGCCATGTTTAAACACAAGCAGTCACCCACAGCCACTTCTGTATTGGTGTTCATTCTTCCCTTTTCTTTATTTTAATTAATTTACTTTATAAATAGAAACATCCATTCCAGCTCAAGGTGAAGGTCAAGGTGCAAAGATATATTTTACCTTCTCACTGCTACTGATAGGTGGAAGCAACTGTGACCTTTCTGAAGAAAATCAACAAAAAAACCCCAAATAAACGAATCCGTCCATAACACTACAGGCAAGGAATAAGCAAATAGGCAGCAGCAAGTATGCCGATGCTGTAGCAAACGAGATGGTTTGTCTTCTGGATATTAAAATAGGTTAGTATAGCAAAAGTGAAGTTAACACTTTTAGGTTTAAGTTCAACAAATCTTCCAAGACCACAAAGCACATTAATTATCTGAACATGGAGGGATTAGCTGAAATTCAAACACAAAAAAGAGCAAGTGGCAAGAAAATGATGGAGAGTAAAGCAATAAAAAGCAGGAAGATTTTGGCATCAGATACCCTTACCTTCTCTTTGCTCCCCTCTACTGCAGTGAACTGAAGCAGCCTCCACAGAGTTAGCAGATCTGGGGCCTGGACAAACACCATCCCAGAAACATGGTTAGAGCCAAAAAGAATGTGTGCTGCCAAGCTAGTGTCAAAGCTTGTGTTGACAGCTGTGAGGTTTGCAGGAATTAATTCCTCCAGAAGCACAGGCAAGCTTCTCTTCTGCAGCAAGCAGGCAGCAGTCTTCATATCATAGGCAGATACTCCCTGAGCCATCACTGGAGCAATTCTAGACATCAAAAAGGTTATTCCCAAGAATTATTTACACCTCATTATGCCTCAAGAGCTGTTTTCTAAAGGGATGGCAGAGTTAACAGGGTAAATACCTTATGCTGAATGGGATGTTTAAGAAAAAACGATAGTTTAGAAACAGCAACAACAACAATCAAAAAAAAAAAAAGAGAGAGAGAGAGAAACTAGAGCTAAGATAGGAACAGAGAATATTCAAAACAGAATACAGAAAACAGTCAAGATAAGGTTGAAACATCAGACCAATGTGAGGTTTACTTTAGAAACTTGAGAAACCATAAAGCAACCCTTATTCATGTTGTTTCTTCACATACACAAAACCAACACTAACTTCTGCAGTTTTCAACAGTATATTCACTGAACAAATAAATACTAAAGAAGTCGTACCTGGAGCTTCTGCACCGTAACATAACCGTGCAAAGAACAAAGCTGCCAAATGCTTCTCTGTTGCATATGTACAGATTGTCCTTTGGCTCTGAAGGACAACAGACTACAGGAGCAAAGAATAGTATTGATCACAAAAGTTCAAGTATTCTTTGTGCAGCTAGGTAAACTCAGTAGCCTGTATGCATCTGGATTTGAATTCCATGTCCTAGAAACATCCCACAGATGCAAAAATATCAGATACCTGCATTGCCTAACACTGCACAGTCATGAAGGAGACAGAAGATGCATATGTAAGCTAAATTTAGGAACAATAAGTAGTCAAACTTGTATCAAAATATTTATTTTGTAAATGAAATATGGAGTACGCAAAAACCAAGAAGGATTCCATCATGAGAGTGGAAAACAAGTGGCTTGCAGAACAACAGCTCAATGCATTTGCCATAATCCAATAGAGATAGCCTACGTTACCAGAAAATTTTTAAACAGTGATATTAAAACATTAACCAGATGTGAAATAAAGCTTCTAATACCACCAATAATTAGCCAGGCAGCAGCAATACAAAAAGCTCAGGTTACATATTTGCCTGCCTTTCCTTCAGTTTTTATTTTTGTTTGGTAGCTTCTATCTTCCTGTTGTTCTGTATGAAAGGCCTTCTCAGACTTTCGGCTTGAGAAAGGAATGGCTAGATTACAGAAGCATGTTATGACTGCCCATTTATTCCTACTCATTTCTTTGCTGTTTCACCTAAAATGATCCCTTATTCCCAATCTGTACATGCTTTCTAGCCTTTCACACAGCCTAAATTACACAGATTCCCTCAGCACACAGTCCCTTCATTATCACTGTGCCCAGGAAGATTGCTTCCTGTCCCCAACTATTCCAGCTGCTCCAAAAATCTTTGAAGTCTATTGTACATTTCTTTTAAGACATTATTATTAGCAAAAGAAAAAAAATCTTAGAACAGTTCAGAACCACCTGTAACATTTAATGTATTTTTTCATTTATGTCATTTTTTGCCACTCCCTTAACTCAGGCTGAACAACAAGCTAATCAAGAACATTAGTGTCACTTAAGTTTGCACATTTTTTCAGTACAGTAATACTTGGGTACAAAGCATTTAAATTCATTTCAGAATGTCCATCTCCTTTTCAAATGCTTCCTTACAAGGCAAGGCAATATTCAAATCTGTTTTCATACCGAATAGGAACCACCAGACAAGTAGGATATGCAATTTAAAGTATTACTGTTAAGCATTGGCACAGGGGGTATCCCATCACCTTCTCCTTCCAAAGGACCAAGTCTAGAGCTTCAATGGGACTATTCTTTTTTTTAAATAAGTCAGTAACATTGTCCTGAATTATGAGCATAATCATTTCTGTTTCCTGCTCACATTGATTTGAATTTCACAGATTACTAAGTAGCAGACATCTTTGTCAATAAAATTATTTCTCCTTTCATTTGTAATTTTTCTTAGTATATATATCCATCATTTTCAGTTAAATATATTTTTTCCTTTCACTGAACAGGTAATGTAGTACTAAGCCTGGGAGGGCTAAAGTAGTACTATACAACTGCTGAAACACAAGTCTGATAGAAGAGTATCAATGAAATGTAAACATAAATCCATCCCACACAGTAATCTCAGATCATCAGTACAACTGTGCTTCTCTATTAAATTTGGTTTTAATGGAAAAGTGCTACGGTAAATATGCTAATGCACACTCAATTGGAACAAAATCAGATATATAATTATTTCCATTAGGAGGGAGTCCAAAGGCTACAGAGAACTGGAGACTGAGAAGTTTCTGTCCAGAGACTGCAAAGACTCAGAGGTAGGGAAAGCAAACTTTTATACTTGTAAGGGCTGAAATTCAGTTTACCATGTGATTATTAGAGAACAAAAAAATGTTTAAACCTAGAAGACTGAATCTGATGTAGAAAAAGAGAAAACCACTTGAAGTGAGGGAAGCAGACATTAGGTAAGCCCCAAATATAAAGACCAAAGGTAGGATTTAGAGAACCGTAACATACCAGTCTGGAAAGGTATTAGAACTAAAGATTATTACTTTAATTAATAGACTGGGCCACTGACATATAGAGAAAGGTTTCAACATGTAAATTATGCTGCAGTTTTGGCACAAACTAAAGATTTAGACTGATCTGAAAACAGTTACCCCCTGACTTCTTCTGTACGATTTCCAGTTTCTAGTGGTCTGTAAGTAGCCTACTGTCAAAAATAATTGAATTTGACACTGCTGAGGCAGCTAGCATTCCTGTGACCACACCTGAACAGTCGCTGATGTTAAGTCAGACAAATGAGCTGTCAGTATATTATATTCACACTTCTAGCGAAGAAACTATTTTAAGGGTTTCTTGATTGGAGATATTTAGTGGAATGTATAAGTCTAAAAAGAACAAAGTTATCCATTTGATATCTCAAAATTCATAGCTCAACTCTTTCACTGAAATCCTGTTAGCCAGGTGTCCAATTAAATGTATTCAACATAAACACAAAAAACGATTAGAAAAACATTGAAACAAGCCGCACTAACATTTGTTGAGAATGCAGTGCAATCTTACGAGAGTCAGTTTCATTATTTCATTTTGGTTAGCTGTGCAATAACTTTTAATACTTTGTTAGTGTATTATTAGCAGAGGGTACCAAAGGGACACATTTACAGATAGAAAGATACGGTAACAAACAGACAACTATACTGGCCAGCAGGAGCTGCTAAGCTTTTGTTTGTATCCTCATTCTGAAACAGCCATTTCTTGCAATACCAACCAGTGCAACCGTATCAGAACACTGTAACTGAAAGAGCTTTGCATTTGCAACATTCCTCTAAACACACTTAGACAATATTGGGATAATGTATTATATTAATGATTGTTTTTAAACAAAGTTTTCGAATGATCATTCTTTCACAAGTTTTTAAATAAAAGTTTATTACAGAAATTCTTTTGAACAAAAAAGGCAACAGTATCTGTTGTAGTTAAAAAAAAAAAAAAAAGTAACATTGTTTTCATGCCCTATAAGGTGAACTGAAGAAATGCTACAGGTATTTCTTCTGCTGTCATTCTGTGAGGCTTTCTAGTATGGATTAACTCACATCTGCATCACAAGAATTAAGTACGAACACAGTCCTTTCCATGCTTCTCTCCAGAAAGTGCTGCATATTAACAGAAAATATTGCAGACAAACCACAGTTCTGTTCATTCTGCAGTACTGGAACCAGTGTCTAGGAAAGAAAAAAGAAACTGTGAGTAATACATACCCCCGTTATTGTTGAGTATAAAGAGAACCATTACCACTCTCTAATACCTTCCCCAAGCTCAAAAGCATTCCCCAAGCATTTTAGAACATGTTCTGTACCTACTTAATTCCCTCCACTGCTACCAATGTGATGCATGAACTGCTTGTGCTGTTTCACTTCAGTTAGCAACATTGAAGAGAGACAGCACAAAACTGCAAGGTTGTGCACACATATCATTTTCTATTAAGGCATTAAAAATACAAGCTTTGCTCTAACTTATAGCAATACACAAACACTTTATTGCGGTCAGCCATAAGTACATCTGGCTAAATCACACGATCTACTAAAGAGAAAGCGTTTTGCACATACAGTAGCATAAGCTCCCATGAAGTGTGAGCTATAGTTTATTATGCGTTTTGAAACAGATGCAAGAATGAGCATGATCTTCATAAAACAACGGAGAGCAATTCTCCATTCTGAACTTTTGTCAGAAGCACGAATTAACACCAGTGCAATTTCTGGTATTCCTACCAATCCTGCTTTCTTGTTCTTAGAGTCATGGAAAAAATACGTAACTTGGTTATGGACAAAGACAAGTCACTGTTTACTGTGCTCCTTTAGCAAGTCAACTTCTTGCAGGGAGAAAAAGGACATAATGTTAATAGCAACTTTAAGTCACCCAGTTCTTCAAATCTTATCTGCACACTTTATCATGAGTGAAAACAATTAATACTTGGAAAGTAAGGTTTCCTCTACTAGCTATAATAAGTGCACAAAAAAATAAACAGAGTAAGATTATATGCTTGGCTAGTATCAGAAGTTGAGCAAACAATAAATTCTGTCAACTCTTTAGAACTACAGCTTGAAGTGACTACTGTAATCATGCCAGGATCTGGAAGCCATGAAGAATCCGTTTCAGAGGTCTAGGGTATATTTAAATAAAGCATTTTCCATTGTCAGTTCTTCCTTTTAGCATCAATACCCAGGGATGAAACAAGTGGCACCGTTTCACACATCTTTAGCGATATTCTGCCATATTGATCCTTTTAAAAGTTATAAATCAGCTTGCCACAAAAGTCACTAAATTACTTTTTCCAGTAAAGAACTTCAAGGAACATTGACAAAAGTAATCCAGTCAAGTAGATATGGAACATAAACTCCCATAAGCAGTGTACATACAGCGGGCCTGTTGAGCAATATGTAAATCTTACAATACAATTTGCAAATGCTAGCATAAGCTTTTCATGCGCTTGGGTCCCCTACTATCAAATGCAGCAAACAATTGCTTAGACGGTTTTCTCAAACAACTGCTTGCTCAGACTGATGAAGCACTCCTCGAATTCAATAAAACATGGTGCTGTTTTAACAAACAGATTAATACTAGAAAAATCACCACACAGAAATTCAATTAAGATTACTTCTGACTTTCTAATTGCTCTAGTAGTACGCACTTCCCAACAACAGGTATACAGCAGTCTCTAATACATTCCTATTTCAGTGCTTATGAGTTAGGGAAGCATTTAGCTTGCTTTTTTTTCATTTCTCATCATACATAAAAGGGAGTGCAGAGCCCTACTTTTGTCTGAATAATACAATCAGTCTAGGCTTTAATCAGACATTTGGTCAAAGCTTTTTATAAATGATCAAGTCTTGTGTCTCAGCTTATTTATATCATATTCCATACTTACTTTTTCCATCACATGCTACAATTTTCACTTTATCCACTTTCACAAGTTCAGTGACCTCCCTAAATTCAACATCATTCAGTACAAATGTCCATACGTTGTCACAGAACCTGTATGTATTCAGAGACCCCTTTAAAAAGACAAAAGACATTTTCTATAGGATGCATCCCAAAAGTAACAGAAAATACGATGTTTACTATCTACTGAACTACGTACCTTCTAGAACTAGGTTTACCATAAAGCCAACTGTGAAGCTGAATGCATACAAACTTGGCAAGCAAGCAGTTCTGAGAAAAAACGTAGTTTAAATGCCCTCCAGTGGCTAAAATTTTCAAGACCGTGTAGTGAGGTTATAGTCTATCCAAGGGGAAACTTCACAGGTACACTAAGAAGTTTTATAACTTTTCTAATGTGTATAACGGATTAGTATCGGAGAAGATTTCTTAGAACACAGGCCATAAGAAAAATCAGTCACAGCAGTGATCATAACAAGATGTGAATTCTGCAATTGTTTTAAATAGTGATAGTTTAAATAAAACATGACAAAACTGACCTATGTGACATAAAGGGGTATCCCTCATGTTTGATGTATTACTGAGGATGCTGATATGTAAATATTTCAGCCTTCATCTTCACATATTTTAAACTGATATTCTTGAACTTAATGGTTTTCTATACCATGTTACATATGCAAAGCAAGTTAAGTGTATTAGAGAAAAGAAGTTATGCTCTTTTTAACATATCTATACAGTTTAGAAATCTAAAATCTTAAGAGCTCACTTCATTAATGCATTCTGCATGGACTGTAGAGGAAATATTAGGACATACATTAACAGGACAACTGTTTTGGTTTTGTTTGTTTGGGTTTTTTTCCCCTCAAAGTTACAATCAAGTTGACATTTAACAGTTTGGTGGCAATCTGACATTAATTAGGATGGCTGGCTGGGAAAAAAAACCCAGATTTATTTTTCTATGATATGTACAGAAAATAGCTACAAAATGACCCAGTGACTTGCATAAGTGTAGATCTGCAACTCTCTAGTCTCACTTCATGTTATAGATGTGGCTGAAAATCTGGCCTCATCTCCCTTCTGCTAGGTACAACTAAGAGAAGCTAAAGGCTCCTTCCCCTTCTGCAAGGCACTGAGGGTGGCAATACCACCCATCAAAGCATTTCCCTCTTCCCCCTCCCCTGTTTTCATCCACCCACCAAATCTGTTTCTGATTTTTGCATTCCTTCAAAAGATCCCTAGCAGAATACAAAGATAACAAGCCTTACAACTGCATACAGAATGCACATGTAAACAGTCATTATCTCGAGTCAAAATGGACCTTCGTAAGGTTGTGCTTAGAGCACACAGCTTTTAACAACATTCTGCATCACCACTTAGTTACTGTACCTCATGAACAACTTTTATATATTGTTATCTTACCCTGAAATTGACTCTGTTCCTGACCCGTTGTGCCAGTGCCGAATTTATAGCTTTGTCAAACTGAAGTAGCACCTGAAGGGCCAGCTGAGGCGTGATTTGCTGTGACTAAAGTAGTTTAAAAAACCCAAAAAGTTAAAATGCAGTAAAAATTAAAAACATCAAAACAAAGTTCACGTGAAGCAAATCTCTAGAACAATTTACAGAAGTATTATGTTCCTGTGTTTATGTCCTTTTTGCTCTTTAACTCTGAGAGAAGAAATGATGTGCTAACATGACTTTTTGTGCTACATGAAGATTTCTTCTGATAAATATTTATTGGAAAGAACCAGAAGAGCAGGAAATCACTTACAGTGTTCCAGATTAATCTGGTTGTTTACTGGGCCACGCAACAGGGGATTATGCCACTGAGATAAAACATTTCCCTTCGTCTAAAACGTTAAGAAAAAGACTTCCCATGTGAATGGAGTACCAAGAGCTTTTTGATTTCAATCAGTGAGTTTTCCAAACGTTGGCCATAAGTACCCTGAATACAGCAACCACAAGCCCGTTTTAATAACTAACCTCTCTTTCTATTAAGCTAATTGCCCACACCCTAAACCCCACACACACCTGTATGAGCTCATCCAGACTCTCCTGAAGACTGTTGCCCAACGTGGTGTTCCTATACAGCTGGTACGCCATGGCTGGACGCCTCCCTAATCATCCACCCCTCTCGACGCCTGCTGTGTCCCCGCTCTCATTTTAAAGTAAAAAAAAAAAAACAAAAACAGAGAAATTAAAGAAAGAAAAATCTAAAAAAACACAACAGAGCCCTTAACGTGCAATGCACAACAAGGGCAAACAGAATATAAGAAACCACTCCGCAAACACCGACCGATAATTAAGAGCGCTCAAGAGCACAAAGCGCTAACGGCCGGCAGAGAGGCGGGAGGCCGCGAGGGAGAGGCGCCACTGCCGGGCCGGCACCCGGGGGCCTGTGCACCCGCGGGCACGGACGGGCGCGCCGGGACAGGGCCGCCTTTGTTCGCCGCCCGCCACCCGCCCCAAGCCGTTACGGCAACTGCAGGCAAGCGCCAGCAACCGAGCGGCCTTGCGCCCCGCCGGGCCCGGCCAAGCCCCATCGCCCCCGCCCGCCAACGCGGGGGAAGATACCGGCCGCCGCACCCCAGCTCGGGCAGCCCCTGCTCCGGCAGCGCCGCCGAGCCGAGCCGGGCCGGGCCCAGCCCCGGGGCTCCCGCTGAGGGGCGGCCCCCTCCCGGGCCCCAGCCTCACCCGCTCCCGGCGGCCGGAAGAGGAAGGGCCCTTCCGGCCGCCCCAAGGCCCGGAACCGGAAGGGGCCCGTCCCGCCTCCGCGGAAGGGGAACGGAGCGGCGCGGGTGGGCCCGGGGGGGAGCCGCCGGCCAGCCGGGAGGCCGTGTGTTATGGCCAAAGTAATTGCTAAATTGCAGTGTGACTAGTGGACTGGCAGCTACGATGCTTTGTGAACCGAAGTTAAAGCTCGTGTTGGTGGTGCACAGAACCACAAGAGACTCTCATATTATCAGTATATTCCTAGGCAGTAAAATAAAACATTCAGACCTTTTCCAAAGGTAGTTATTGCATACAGCATTTATTTTTTTTCCTAGTTAAAAAGTTTCCCATAACTATTAACAGCTAGCACATTCAGCAATGCTTTTATCACATTACTCCATCACACCGTGGAACGCAAACAGAAACCAGAAGCTCATTTAAAAAGAAAAGATCGTAACGTTCTTAAGAGGTAGGTGAAGAGTCTTGTACTTACATAGCTTTATATTAAAGGGGCAAAGGAAAATAGTCACATCTGTGAAGAATAGTCAATTTAAGCCAGTTACATCATCTAGGATTCCCAGCCTATGTTTTTGCATGACTGCTGCAGCTTCATTTTGTTAAACACTGCGCCTTTCCCATATCACACATACTAACCTTTAGTGATACTAATAGGCAATGTCTTAACCCTTCTATCTACCATCAAACTGGTAGAGCACCCCACTACTCTGGCTTTTCTTAATAAACAGCCTGAGTAAGAAACACTGCAGAGCTACTGGGAAATTAAACATTTGTCTTCCATGAATATTTTTTGTAATTACCAACCTGGAATTCCATGTTATAAATATTAACTAGCAGCTGAGCAAGCTAGAGTAAGGAGCATGATAAGATAAGGAACTGACTTTTTGAAAACACTCCAGCAGCTTCACCTCAGATCACTTTCAATACTGGAGGCGGGGGGGAGGGGGGGGGGGAAATCAGTATGTTTCAATCAGAGTAATCTGGGAAGTCCTGATTGCAAAACTGAAAAAGAGGTCTAGTTGAGCAAAGAATGCCTTTAATTTCACTGATCTCAGTCATGCTTGAAGGGAATATTGAAAAACTGTTAAATGACTGCACCCTCTTCACTTCTCAAATGTCCTTTTTTTCTGTTAGCGCAATACAGGGAACAAGATGTGATAAGGGAAACAATGTAGTTCAACTGAAAATTTTGAAGCTAACAAAGCTGCAAAATCTGGCTTCCAGAATATGAATATTTAAATATTCCTTACATTTCAGAGTGCTACTCTGACTAAACCCAGGTATCCTTAAAAACTATAATTAAAGCACATACTTCAAGCCTCTCCAACAACCAGTGAAACAAATCCTCTGGAGAATGACCTGCATTCACAAGGATTGAATAAGAATCTTCACTGAAAGCTTTGTAAGACTTCTGTGGTTACAAAAAGCACGCAAGCTATTATGCCTCTCCCCTCTGTTCCTCATATGAGACTTTTCTGAGGGAGACCGGAATGACTCAAGAATTAAAGTCACCTCCAAAGACAACCGCTTTTGATAAGAGATGCATTTAAGCCATCTTTCTACACAATAAATATTGTATAAATCCATAGGATACAGAGACAAAAATTTGACACTAGAAGAAATACACTTTTCACCAAGAAACTTATTTCTTTGTGACAGATTTAGTCTAGAAAGTGCCCATGTACAACGTAGTTCCATTATCTTCTGTCAACTACAGACATTTCAGTAGATGACATGAGTGAAGCTGACATATGACAGGACACCAATGACACCCTCTCCTCCCTATGACACACTTTGAGGTCATTTCACAAAAGATTCCATTACCACCAGCATGTAATCTAATCTGGAAGTCTGACACAAATTAACTGTTCAAAGGTTTTAAACTGTCATTAGAGCATTTAAGTGTACAATGCAACAAACTTGCTGAAACATGCTAACACACACAGGCTATATACTAATTGTGTGCAATTCCAAATATAACTACTGTTTCTCAGTACAAAGTTCATCACAGTAAGAAGTACTCTTCTTCACTTGTTCACTGAAAATAAAGGGAAAAAATATGCTAAACTGTGTTATGAACAAGGTTACATATTATTCTAACTAGTTCTAAGCTTTTTGGAACTAAAAATTCTCCATTTTAACATCCCAGAACCTTAAAGACATCAACCTGCTTCAGCACTAAATCCTTATACTTCCCTCTCCCATTGCTTTCCAGCAGAACACGGCTTTGCCATACTACACAGAACATCAAGAACAGTCAAACAATCTAGAGTCCACTCACATCAGTTTTTAATGACACTTTCTCCAAAATATCCTTGCCACTTCTGAACACTTACCCTGTTGTAGAAATCAATTTACAAAATGTCACATCCACACACAGAGGCCACTGGCCCAAACATCTCTATTTCAGTTGCACACAGCAATAACAATAGATAACTAAGGACTTATTACCACACATATAAATTAATGAGACCACCAAATCAAAGGTCAATTAGTGACTCATTAAATTATCTTTTCTTGACAGGGCTCAAACTGTATTATAGCAACGTGAGTTTTACTTTTAGAAGGAAGTGCCATTGAAAGGTGAATTTCCTACAATACTGTATCTTATCACAAAGTCATTCAGGTTTTGAAATAACTTTTATTAGAGTATGACATCCCAACTTTTCATGTTTTTAAATATTAAAATATATTAAGTTATTTTATAAATTTAGAAAAATATAAGTTTGACAAAAAGTTACCCATTTGTGTTCAAGATAACTTTGGGACCTCTTCGCTTTTTGTAAACATCCACCTCACCATTATGATTAGCTGCAAAAGTTCAGAGGGAAATAATTCTTTAGTACACCTGTTTCTCAAGTTTCTCAATCTTTAGGGACAGAACTATTGTGCTGTATATTCATTCACAAAAACTTATACTAGAGAAATAAACCATTAGGTAAGCACATACACATCTCCAAAAGAAGTAGTACTACTGCAGCATGAAACTGTAGGATCACTCAGCCACCAGGAAAGACAACAATAACAATCCCATCATTTGATAATATGGCCTATACAGAGGACTGGCAACTCTATACCGTATTATACGCATAGGAAGCAACAGGACATCTAGAACTACAATCCTTCCACTAAGAATACGAGTTTACTGAGAACACCACTTTTTTTAATCAGTAAAAATTTGAAATGAGATGATCGGAATGCTTAGTATCTAGCTTAGGACCCCCACAGAGTCAGTAAAAATCAGGAAGGTTTACAGGTTTGCACATTCATACACTCCACACTATGAAAGTACCAGAAGTAAACAGGCTGGAAGTGTCCAATTTACTGACTGGAACTTTACATTAATCTGGGTCAACATCGAAAATGAAGCAGGAGATAAGACAGCCCCCAAGAAACTGTTCACACTTGTGTTCTGCTTTCAGAGCAAGATCCAAACCTGATGAAATGGATGCGAGCATCGTCTGCTGAAAGAGAATATCCTGCATATTCATCTCTTTGTGTTAGAGAAGCTACTACAACAAAGGTACCTAGATCTTGAAATCAAAGTCTCTGAATTGCAGACATAAACTCCCAGAGACATGGGCAATTTGCCCATATATGACATGAATATGCTCTTGGAGTCTATATATGTATCATTAGAGACAGTAGATTAATTGTTAAATGGTAGTAAGTCTTGACCATGGAACTCTCTCTTGACTGCTATTTATCAGTGTCAGGTAGTAGTCTGGTTGAACAGATCGGTATATTTTTTTTAATTAAGAGAACTGTATAACACTAACTTTTAATACAATGCCAAATATATCAGTTCTCAATTAAGACAAAATTGTGAGCACAATAAAAACCAAAAGTGAATCTTTAATATATTTGCTACAATATCATATTGCTCAACTCCTGAATGAATTTATTTGCGTACACCTGTCCTTACAGGGAAATAGCAGTGATTATCAAAAGATGTTACAAACTTTTACAAAGTATCGACCAGTGAATTATTGTTCCCCTGATAAACCTATAAACACTAGTTATGTGTCCAAGAACACCTCTTACAGACACAAGTTTACTACCATTGTGGGGAGAAAAAGACCCCAACCTTTAAATAATTTTTTTCTTGTTGTTAAGTGAAATTAGTGCTGGTACCATGTGCCAAACTAAGAGCTTTAGAAATGGATGTTTCATCTACAAGGATGACACAGATAACATAATATTCCCCATACCTCTGCAAACGATAGATAGTACGACCAGAATATCTATGTAACTCCCGAGCTCTACTGAGCATGACAACTGGTACTGATCCGGGAAGAACTGCAATGAACTTATTTCCTATTGGTAGCTGAGATAGCCTTGATTTACTGAAGCAGAATCTAAATTTGCAACTTAAATAAAGAAAGGTCTGACATCTTACTAGTCATTGAAACAGTTGTGGTTTAGGCTTAAATCCTTTGGCCAACAGACTGAAGTTCACAGAACTGCAGTTCTGAATTCTTAATGGACTAAAAGACACCAAAGCTCAAGCTCACTCTAGCAAGATACAAGAGTACTGCTTGTATTAGGTATGTGAAAAAAAAAAAAAAAAAGGATCTCCACACTTGTGAAAGACTACATTATGTGATTGTTAATATCCAAAAAAATTAAGGCTTCTGTGACAACGAAGAAATGCACTTGACCATTTACAGCAAAACAGGTTTATACAATAACAATATGTAACATATGGCCTTGTCTACCTGCAAATGAACTCCTTCAGCAGGTACACACAATATATTGCTCAGTCATAAAAATATATATTATCTCTTTCCTTTAACATTTAGGTATATAAATATTTTACTGAAGAACATGCATCATTTAGATAAACAATTGCAAGAACATCCTCTGAAAACATAGGCTTCTTTGACATTTAGCAGTATAAAATGATTACATAAACATAGCTATTAAAGTCAAGACAAACCAATACAGCAGTAAGCAGTCCATTGTGTGCTAGTCCAAAGAAATTAAGCACCTTTTGCAACAGGTTATATAATATATACACACACAGAGAATGCATTGTAAATGGAGCAAAACCAGCATCATTCCATCTGCATATTCTTCAGTCTTGTTTGGACTCCAAACTTACTGTTCACTTTTCTGCTCTTGTTTTCCATTCAGCTCTTGGTCAACTCTGCTTAGCAAAGAAAGCAGTAAAATTAAAACTGTGTGAAGAAGTAGTTTAGTTTGATAGCTCATATATTAAGCAAGAACTATTAATCTTAACAAGAAAACACAAAGCTTTTACATGGAAGAAGTTTTAGTAAATAAATATTAAATTAAGATTTTTATTGAAGGTAGTCACAACAATGCTTTAAAAAAAAAAAGAAAAAAGTGTTTTTCTACCTCCCCCTAGAAATTAATTAGGATTATTATGAAACCATTTAAATAACTGCAGCATTTGAAAGGAAGCATTTGAAAAGTACAAGTGCTTTTGCACAGAAGAAAAAAAGCAGGTTCTGTGCTCTTATTAATGAATGCAAGCAGGAATACAAGTTTACAGGTAACATGACAATACTGTCAAGCACTACTACTTTGATGAAGTCATACACTGCAGAATAAGCACAGAATTACCTTTAACGTTATAGTAGTTAAGCCAAGAAGGTAACAGTACTAGTTGAATCAACAAAACTGAAGTGGCTCCTTAACTGTAATACTTTTCCTATCAAGTTCTAAGACTCTTGTAATTACACAGGAAAGATTCACCACCCTGCTGCTACAACTGTTTGGGGCTTTTTTTTCTTCCCCCCTTTTAATATCTGCCTTGGGACTAGCAAACAAAATGTTGCTTTGCAGAAACCAGTGGATGGTTGATAGTCCTGCACAAGATGTACTTTGCCTCTTTACAGTAAGAACAAGCTAGTCTTAACTGTACCTTCCAGAAAATGTTTTGCATGGAGGTAAATTACTTTTAAAATCAACAGCAGTTCCAAATTGAGAGAGGCTGAGGCCAAGTTTGTCTTCTAACAACCTAATCATCTAACCTACCTGTCCAGTCTCTGAAACTATAATCAGCCAGTTTTTCAAAGTGATAAAAACAACGGCAGCTCTTCTAGGCCATGGACCCATAAGAAAAGGGAGGCAAGTTTTTGGAGATTTTTTTGCAGCTGTAAGAGCTGAACCTAGTACATAAAAGATCCCATAGGTCTGAAGCAGTGTTGTCTAGAAGCAACAGTCCTAGCTGAATACCTGTTCACATGCACAGTATGCAGCTGCAACTCATCCCTGTTCTCAACTACATGTTTTGATATGACTTACAGGACTAATCACAGAAAGTGTAAGAAAATATGGTAAGCTAATGCAAAAAAGCTATGCAGAAAGATACAGCTGACAGTATAAATCCATAGAAGTATATCATATTCTAGCTTCCAAAGTGACTCATACACATAGCCAAAGAACTCCTACTGCCATCCTCAACAAATTTAGTTAACTAAATTTCAACACATCTCCTTTCCCCCTATTATAATAAATAATGCCTACAACTGTTTTCAACCTGATTAGTCACAGTATCAAATAGTGTCTGTGGTCTCTCGTCTCTACAGAAGTTTCACTTAGGAACATACTACTTTTTTACAAAGATGATGGTAGTATAAGTGATGATATCAACAGGGACATGAAAGTGCTGCTTATACTGGAGATTTTAAAAGGTTTTACATCAGTGCTTGAATGTCTCAGGTTTGCATCCTGAATACAATGGGCCTTGCAATAGAATTGGGCCAAATTATGCACACAGAGGTGTGTGTGTGTGTGTGAAGCAGAACTGTTGTTCAATATGTACTGAAAGGGCTTCTTAAATTTGACAGGCTTAGTCCTTCAGGTTACACACTGCAAGATTATCACTTAATTGGAATAATTCCTAGAGAATGTTCAAAGCTTGTCAGTAGCTTTACCTGCTAGCTTTCAGAAAGAATTTAAATTCCTTTTATTTTAATCTCTCAGTGTTCCTGTCTATGTCCATTACCCAATTTTGACAATAAACCTCCCTCAATAGTTATGCATGCACAGGAAGAGGAATTAAAAAAAAGCAAAGTTAGTAGCAAAACCTTTCAGTATGTTTGTTAGTGATAGAGTGAAAAAATAAAATGTCCATTCCAAAAGTTTCATCAGCTGCTGGAATAGCTTGAATAGTTAGCAGGAGACTGAAAATTAAAAAAATGAAAATCCAATGTTTATTAGCAAGGAACATAGGCACTGCAAATACAAACAGCACTAAAAATATTAATTTACATTGCATCTGTGCAAGTTAATAACTAAAAAGGTATTGAATACCAAAAATACAAAATACAAGATTCAATATTAGAACTTCTTCCAGAGTTGCATCTCTGCTGATGCACAGCTACAGCTCAGCCCCTAAACCCAGCTCTTCCTTCAGATATCACTTGTTAGAGACAGTGAAACTTGATTTAATCGATTCATACAGAAGCACTACTTTTGCCTCTTGAAGATTCAGTTGAGAATCCATGTATCTCCCTTACAAGTGAGCATCTCATCTAATAGAATAGAGACTATTTACAAATATCTGTTTGAACATCGAGGGTGAGTTCTTTTAGATGATACTGTACAGATGAACTGTACTTGCAGGCAGTATAGTTATTTTCATGCATAAAAACTTAGTCACTAGTGCATGTTTATATTTACAAATGCTTATTCCTTTGTGCAAGCCAATCAACTGGGAGTTAGTTGCAGTGCAAATCGTCTTATCTAGATGCAACCCTAATCAAAATATGAATATACCTTTTCTGTTTCTTTCTAAACTTTTCTTCTTCATACCTTGGTGAGGAAAAGTTTGATTCAGTAAATATAACATATGAAGGCCAAATTCAACAGAAGCTGCAAACTGGTATTAGTGTCAATACAGTTTGTAGAAACATACCAAGTTTTGAAACTCGCCTAACTAAGAAAAAAATATATTATACCTCCAACATTTATAAGCATTAAACAGGAAGCATTAAGATTTAGTTACTATGACATAACATATGAATTCGATACAACTTCTTATACAGTATTAACATCCATCACTAAAATTTAAAGTCTGTATTTGTAACAGTTTGAAGACAGATATAATCCTCCACAGAAGTCTGAGAATTAACTCCATAAGTCAACCAAGTTCAGCCTTTGCAGAACAGTTAAAAGTTCATCAATACAGAAAGGAGTCTTTCAAGACGTGGGATGACAGCCTGAATATTCATAACGCATCCTTCAAAAGCCCCAGTAAAAAAAAAAAAAAAAATTCTAAAGATAGCACAAGGCTGCTTCAGCATTGTCATGTCTGTTCTCCCCACCCCAAGAAAACTGCATTTTCTCTATTTCATGAAAAGTTAAATTATGCAACTGATATCGGCTGTTTACTGCAATAATCAGCCATTTGCAGGGGGAGGGAGGGATTTGTGGATTTGTCCCATATGGATGCACCCTTCTGTCCACTCAGTGAGACTATGCATCTTTCCTTATGGAGTTCCCAGTTGGTGAGCCCATTTTCTATGTTACACCCTCTAATAGGCAGATCAATTTATCATCAGAATTGTTAGTATTTTCATCTGGATTTTTTAAGACCCAAGTTTACAGTTTCTACTCTATTACTGCACCCACAAATGCTATTGACAAAAGTATCATTATCATATTTGAGAGCAGAGTTGGGCTGACCTTAAAATGAATATTTATATCTGGAGGGAAGGAAGAAAAACAAAGACATTGATTCTGCCTTCACCTCTTCACCAAAGTAGTTTTAGAACAGTTATGGGTAGGGATTTAGCATTCTTCCACCACAGCTCTTCTTTTAGATGAAATCCCAACCCAAGTGATGTTTCACCACTCAACTTGTTCCACATTTTAGCATGACCACTGAAGATAATAGAAAGAATTTCAGTATCAACATGCCCGGAATTTCTCACTCACAAGCTAGTTTAGTATACTAAGGGGTAGATCACCTGGAATGAGGCCTTGTCTCTAGAAGACAAATTCACACACTACAACTTGGTAATTACATAAGGCACTATCTGTAAAAATCCTTATACATTAACATTTGGACTATCCAAGCTACTGCATACCAAACTGTAGTTAGCAATGCTGTCAAACACGGATACTCCTCCTAGAGATAGCAATGATCTGAGTTAAATTCAATCTTATTAAATGCAAAGTATTACATTCAAACCAATCATTGAATACAATATATACCGGTTCTAAAACATGATCAGTGTAGAACATGTTTGAATAATAAAACGTACTGTTTTATGCATTCTGGGATGCCAACGTATTCCATGGGGATGAGTTCAGCTAGTTCTGCCAGGGTAAAGACATACCTAATTTTTTGGCTGAATTTTGAGCTGTGGAAGAACAAATGCAGGGTACAATTACAACTTAAAAAAATTTTCAGTAGGTCAATATTAAAACAGTTTTTGAAGTTTAAAGTAAACAGTTGTTAGGATTATTAAAAAAAAAAAAACAGAAAAAAATAAATAGCTTCCCGAGTATTACCTAATAAATGGTTTTGTGATGGCCAGAAGTGTTCTGATGAACCAAGAAGGGTGAACTATGATTAATGATTTCAGATTTTTCCTTAACCTGAAGATTTCAAACAGTGGACATAATTACTAGAACAAAAAGGCAGCATGACAAGGGGTTTCTTAATACATAAAAGTATGTTTTTGCAAGCACAACTGTCAAGTAAATCCAATACTCTGACATTCCATTATTAGAAATTACCAACTGCCAGAAGAAAAAAAACCCCACACAACTGTATAGTCAAAATTTAAGATGTAGTACCAGTTTGACTACAGTGACAAAGAAATAACATTCCAAAAGTTTCTTTGAATCTTTTTACACAACTAATGATGAAGTGGTTCACGAAGGATCCACTTATTACCTTATCATATTAATACATGAAGTTTTAAGGATACTCTACACAGTAACAGTATTCAATATTCTAACACAACTATTTTCACTAAAAAAACAAAAAAGGCTTGCCTATAGCATTATTCCACATCGTCTAGCTTCGGAAGAGGTTTTCTGTATTGAAACCAAGCAATTTGCTTAATTAATTCTTAACTAGTGGGTAGCAGACACCACATTTAACAACAGTTTTCCCTAAATATGTATATCACTGAGCATGTGAATATTGTAAGAAAACACTGCAGAGCTTCTTACCTTCTATCAATTTGCTGGTAACACTTCCTAAGCCAGCCTAAACTTGGCATTTTTCTCCGTGTTGTTGCACCATTCAGGTAAACTATCATATAGTTCTCTGCTACTAACAGTTCTAAAGTGCCAATTACATACCTGCAGAGACAAGCAAAAAAAAAAATTTTCAAGTGAAGATCTGTGGATATTAAAGTAATTCCTAATAGTGCTCAAATATATTTAAAAATAGAGTTGGCAACAGTGTTGAGCAACATGTAATGATTTTTTTCTTCCCCTGGAAGCAGATGTAGTTACTTTTCTATTTGTTATCTTTCCCTCATCTGAAATATAAAAAGCTTCAGTAAAAAAAAAAAGAGAAGTAATTGCCCTCACATTAAAATGCACAATGTGAAATTAAGACAGTATTCAGAGGCAGATGATGACTTACTTAAATAGATTGTCCATTAGGTATCTGTAGTTAGGCTGGCTGCTTTCAGGCATAAAGCAAACAGCAAACACAACAATGGCATTTAAGCCATCACCATAATAACCTAAAACGAAACAAAAAAGCAGCAGTAGTGACAAAGGTGACTATACGTTGACTACATTTACACAAAGTCAAGCACATTCAGTAAGCTTTTACGTTGTTTACCTTGAAGGGTTTTACAAATAGCTATTCTATATGGATGGACTCATACAGTTATAGAAAACCTTAAGATTTCTTTTTCATGTTTGCCTACTTCTAAAGAAATAGCTGAAGTTGATGTAAATCAAATGCTGTACCTGCAATCAACATCCCAGTATAGAATCTCAGTATATTTAATAACTTTTCTTCCAACCTAAACTCCATAGACTGTTGGAAAGGGTCATTAAATTGATTTATGCCTTCATAGATCTAGTTAATGCTTTCAACACTCTTAAAACCAAAAAAATTATACTGGTAGCACTGACACTGTAGAACAGGTAAGTACATCTTATGACATATGTGTATCTTAGCAGCTTCATCTAAACACGTACATTTTGGAACTTTAGTTTAATAGGGGAAAAAATATTGAGTCAACCATATGCAACAATACTGCAACAAATGAATCATGAGACTTTATGCCCAAAGCTCTTCCTGTGCCACCCCAACTCAGCTTAAAGTAGTGTCTCAACAGTTCTCCTCAGCACATTACTAATCCTTACCGCCATGACTGATAACTTTTTTATAGGGTTCAATTGCCTTCATGTCCACCCTATGGTCCTGTTCTCCAATCCTAAACATTCGCCAGCGTCGACCATCGTCTTTCTCCTCTGCCGCAGTGTATTCAGTAAGTGATCCTTTCCTAATTACATCAGTAGTTTTTGGTTTTGGAAGATCATCTGCCAAAGTTAGAACATATTCAAGATCCATTATGAATACAATGTATAGCGACAAGCAATTACAACACAGGTTAACCACTTTGCTATTTCATCTATTTTAATATTCTTTTACCAGTCAGACATACCAGCTGACTTAGTTCCTTCAGTCATTACAAAACAGGATCTCATGGGTGTCATATATATTTTATTAAAATACTCTATGTTGGCAGTTATCCATTGACTGTAATATTCTATATTAAAGTACATGACAAATTTCCATTTGTGTAGGAAGCCTATTTAATTGTAGGCTTTCAGAACACAGACCATGACGAATGTCACTAAAATAGACAAAGTGGTTAACTCCAACGATAATTACACAAGTTGCTTGATCACAGATTTACATAAAAGCATGATTTAAGACATTGACAGTACCTTGCAAGCAGACATGCAGGCAGATCTATTAGAAATTAAATCTATTCATGTGTGTGCAATCAATACATATGAAATTTATGCTGACAGCAATCTGTAAAACAATTTGCTCCAATTAAATTATGATTCTTGACTTTGTTGCATAGACCTTACCCAAAGTGAGAAAAACCTACTGCAAGTTAGTTGTCTGTTCCCAAGACAAAGCTGTTAATTGAAACTATCCTTCCAGGAAATGAAGGCAGCAGCATTAAAGGAAGAAAAGACAGAAACCCTTTTCAGCCACTTCTAAAAACAAGGCACAAACATCCGGAACATTTCCTTCACATCACTGCAAAACTAATCCTAAATACCAATTCTTCACTAAAATGATGAAAATCCTTTTACACAGATAAACCCACAGACTCTGTTACAAAAACTTTACCTGCAATATGTCTTTAGTTACTTTAAAAACCCTCTTATTCTACAGAGTGTTTCTTTCTCCATTTATAAGCTATCATGGAATGAAGAACAGATAGTGTTTCATACATAACAGTGAAAAGAGAGCTTCCTGTTTACTCGGGAATTAAAATTATTTTATTTCCAGAATAAATAAATAATAAAGACATCCTTAAATCATGAAGTTTACAGAAGTTAAAAACTCCAACTGTTTGACCGACACAACAGTTCTTGGCTTAGATAAAAGGCCCTTAAAACATAACTAAATTTCAAGTTTAAAACTTACGGTTTAACTCCTACACAGAACTTTTTTACCTCAAATAAAATTTGTTAGAATCTCCAGGTTTTGCCTATAAGAAAAAGATGAAGTGTCTACTCATTTCTTAAAATTAAGATCATTACTAGTGTGACTATAGCTAAGTTAACTTCCTATCAAGTCATTTCAGAACTCTTTGACACATAATAGAGGCTCTTCTACCACTTTCAGTCAATCTGGAAAGCATGCACACTCTAAGGCTACTGACCTTTTGCCATTCTCACCGCAGCAAGATATGAGATCAGGTGTTACTCAGTATTTTAAAAAATATTCAGTTCTCCTTAAATACAAAGGCTTGCAATTCATCAATTTCTGACTAGCTAATCTATAGTCTAGATCCCTTAATATGGTTCCCCTNGTTCTTAAAAATACTGCAATGGAAAGGATTTTCCATAACTTCAAGTCTTAGAAGTGTTTAATGAAATTCGCCTAAGTTTATTTGGAGTTACGGCTATTATGTTGCCTGCTTACTAATCAGATGAGGTCTGATTTGCTCTTTAAAAATTCATTGCACCTATTTCCAATGTCTAATCTATTCACTCCCTTTATATTTTTCCTCTTGTAATATTGAGTCATAGTTATTTCCCACCTGAAAAACAGTTGACCTGCACATAAGAAAATAGAAATATTTTAGGGCATCAGACAAAAGTAACAATACACTTACCTTCCCATTCAAACTCATTGCTATTTTCTGAAGGAGTATCTAAATTGTCCAAATCAATCTCTCCACTCTCATCCAAGTCATCAGACAAAACAGATTCCCCACTGTGATCCAAAGTTAAGCTAATATCTGGAGCCGTTAGTTTCTTCCTCACTTTGGTTCCATTAACCTCTGTATTTAAAAAAGCAAATTATTTATTTTCAAAGCTAAAGCGAGTTTAGATAAGCAGAGTAACAAAACAGAAGAGCACAGTGCTCCCTCAGAATGCATTGTAAGTTAAGGACCATAATTTAAACAATGTATCTGGAATAAGAATTAAACACAGGGTGAAAAGAACAGCACTCGGAGGTCAAAATTCTCAAGTCCTTAAAACTGTAAGTTTACCCAATTGCATACACACTATGATCACAGTGGTAGAGCACCATACTCCCCACAGAAGTGCTGCCACCACCTAAGCAACTATGAACCATGCTAGCTATATCAAAGTGTACCACAAGTTGTTCTAGATATTATATTAAATAAGTCTTGCAAAGAATCCAATACATTCATGTCCCTAGCCCTTGTTAGGTATTGGTAACATCATAACCATGTTTGATGGAAAAAAAAATAATATACAAGCTGAAAAAAAAAAAAAGAAAAAGAAGGCTGACAGACAACAGTGAGGATCGAAAACTAAAGAAACTATTAGGTGAATACACAGCACACTTTGAGACACTAGGCAAATACTTGTGTGGTTTAGACAGCAGTTGAAAGCAGGGAATAAAATAAAGTGACTGATCCAGCACTGGATATGCCACAATGAAAGCAGACAAACAAGATCCAAAAAAATTAAAACTGTAAAAAAAAAAAAAAATTTACTATTTCCCCTCTGACCATTCAGACAGGCAACGTTCTTAAAAGGCCACAAAGGCCTGAGATTTGGAGTGAAGTTAAAGTGGGCCCTAACTGATGCACAGAAGCCAAATAATGAACCAAGATTTTAGGACAGGTCAGGAAGTGAGTGCAACAATTAATTTTTGTCCAGTATTTTCCTCCTTGTGAACAGAGTTATCCAGATGAGCCTCACATTTTATTCCAAAACCCTTTTCTTTCTAGACAAGATGTTTATAATACCCTTCACATACAGAAATGTCATTTAGAATTCTGTTTCCTCAAGCCTGACTCAAAAAAACAAAAAACAACCCACTTAAACACAAAAAACCACCCTAGAACAAAATGGAGTTTTAAAACAGCCATCTAAGTAGGAAGCAGTCAGCTTGACTGGAGTGCAATGCTCCTACCAGCTTCGCCTTCTGTTCCAGCTGCAGCCAATATATCTGACTCAACAGGATCATCCTCTGGCAGGGGCCTGGTGCACAAAATAGAAACTACTGTTACAAAACTTTTTTTTTCTTTTTTAAACAGCCAGCTAAATACCAAATATTTAGACTTAGGCACTGCTAAAAAAAAACAAAAAACACAACACTGTGGGATAGTACTGAACTAAATTTACTTATAGCCTAAGTTCAAGCTTTCAGTAAACAAAGCACCAAAGTAGCAGAAAATTCCCTTACAGCATTCAAGTGACCATCTGTTGATGCCAAAATACTGGTTGTCACTACTGCGTGTCACCCTTAAGAAAACTTTTCATATTCTTGCTTAAGAAAATTTGACATTAAATATTTTACAGAAGTAGTTTAGTCATGTTATTATAGAATGCCTCAGAAGTCAGCTGTTTTAGTTTCTTTGTAGGCCCAAGCACCACTAGCAGTCTTAACTCTTACAAATTTTGCTCAGAAATGTTGCTTCATGAAATATTTGGGCCTTCAGACACTGGTAATAATATACAAACAATGCAGTTGCTAAATATTACCACAGAAAACAAACAAAGCCAAACTTAGAGACTTTCACTTTAGTAACACATGAACACAAAGTGATCCCTTTCCAGACCATAAAGAAACATACCACAAAACCTTCTCAAAACCACTCTATCAATGAAAATCACTTCAAGATTATTATTGAATGGTAGTTCACCAGGAAGATAAAGTAGCAGCTTATTCTGGATGATATGCGTGTGATTTGAATTACTTAAAATGAATAAATACATAAATAAAAACCTTGGAAAATCTTCATCTTGCCATTCTTCCTTAAACTCAACACCTTCCATTCTCCAGTCAACTTGAATTGCTAATAGCAATTCCTGATCAGCCAGAACCTCTTGTCTTCAGGACAGTGGGCTAAAGAGGAGCTGCAGGAACACAGCAGAAGATGCTAGTCCAATACTATTGTAATTCCCATATTTGCAACACATCCTTCACTTGTCACCAAGTTGAGGTACTATGCAGAAAAGTAATAAATAAAAATAAAAAACAGGGAAAAGTTTATAGGTTGTTCCCCCCCCCCCAACTGCTTATTGAATGTTTTTATCATTCGATAACTTAAGTTGGAAGGGTTCTCGTGTAGTCCAATGCCCTCTTAAGCAGGATCAACCTCTCAGTTAAAATCAAGGCCCTGAGCAACCCTATCTATCATTTAGGATTACAATCAGTTCACTCCAAACTGTAAGAAACCTGACAGCTCTCTAGATCCTATAGGAGATATTAAGTATATATTTTGAGGCAAAAAAAAAAAAGCCCAGATGGTCAGATCTAAAATACAACCCAGTTCTTAAAAAAAAAAAAACAAAAACAAAAACAACAAAACAAAACTTTAAAGAGGACCATTTCAGAAAGTGTAACTCACCCTGTGATGTGCAAGTCACGCTGTGTTTTTTCAGGCTTACCCATCACAAGCAACATGGAATCCCCAGTAATGGAACATAATAAACCATTCTGCTGACATACAAGTCCAAGCCAGTTGAAGCTCTTGGCTGTTTTGGCTCTGAAGATTGGCAGGAAGAGGTAAACTTATCAATGAAGATGTTAAGAAAATCAACACTAATCAAAACAGGAAACTGAATGATATTTTTGACTGCAAAGAAGCAATCAACACAGAACACCAGGATGTACAAAGTTTGAATGCAATCACACTGTTAATTAAGCCAGAGAGACAATTTATTTTATGTGGCTAAAAAGAAACAAGTTACACTTACTGTTCTGTGGGATAACCTTTCACGACAAATCTGTTTCTCTTCTCCTGACCTGATTAGAACCATAGAGTGATTTTAAAACATCGTGCAATGCTTAAAGCTAGACTATAGAAGCTGATTAATGAAAAAAAAAGACTGATTTTTTGTAAAGCTGCAGTACCACAGACAAATTAAACACTAATGACCAAAATTTAAATTTATTTCACTGACATTTCCCTGCTTCCCTCACCCAGGAAATTGAAGTAAAATTTCTAGAAGGTAGCAACCTGGTTCCTCTTAAGAGTCAGACTCCTTTGAATTGATCAGCCCCTGTACTGCTCAGTTGCTGGCAGTATGTGCCTCTGCACAAAAACTCCAAGAAGTTGCCCCCAGCAATTGTCCTGCCAGCTCTCCCCTCTTTCTGTTTGTCCTTTTTGACTACTATGCTGTTTGGGGTAGTTATGTGCTGCTTGAATCATATGCCTTTGCTCATGAAACACGTTCTCTCATTAAGATGTTGATATTCTCAGCATACATTTTCTCCTGGGTACTAACCTGTTGAGTGTTTGCAACAATGAATTTTAAGTCTTTGCTTGGAGATAAGATCATATTGTGATCAGTAGTAACAGTGAATGTGTGCCTAGTTCTTTATGCATTTGTTTCAGAACACTGAGATAAGCATGAGAAGTTTCACAAGGTACCCTACGCAGTTAATTGAATATAGTGGTAACAATCAGTATGGAAGGGCCCATCTGATGCAAATACACAGCTCAGTGTAAACAAAAAGACACTAAACCTAAAAGAAAATATAAACTTTACTCTTAAGGGAGAGATGAAGTGAAGACAACTGAACAAACAAAACAAAACACCACCACAAACCAACCCTATCACTGTGCTGCACGCTTTTGAAGAATACCAAACACCAAGTAGCATCTGTTAATTTCAGATGTACAGCATTTCAGTACAGAAGCAATTCTGACCTGCATGTATTTCATTGTGTTGAGATAAACTTGATCCACTAAGACAGGCACAAAGTTTAAGAGTTACTCATGCTATAATCAAAGTTTAAGACACTTTTACAAAATGCTTCTCACATTATTTACAGAATTCTCATCAGCAATTTATTAAGGTAGATTTGAAAGCAATCATTGACTGAATACTGCATAGTACAATTGCAAACAGCTTCCAAGGCAAGTTCAAGTTCCAAGTTCAACCTCAGATAAGCTTGAATTTAGGTTTTCAGCATCCTACTTAACATGCAGACTAAGTAGTTGTTTTGGATGTTTCGACTTAGTCTCACGTACAAATGCACTATCATTTGTCAACTAGAAGAATGAGAAATTAAGGAGGAAGGGTAATCTCAGGAGAGTTAGAAAAGTGCTGACTTTAAGCTTAACTACTGAATAATTTTACATCACTAATATAAATGCTTACAAAGCAGGGGAAAAAATCTACTATTTCTGCTCATACAAACTAAGCAGAGTTTAGAATAGTCTTCCTACACCTGCTGTAGTAGTGCCGGCATCTTGTTTTTAGTATGCCAGTCTCTTTTTAATTCAGCTGTAAATCAGAGATCTAAAAGCTGAACTTGAAAAATGTAATATAGTGTAATAATGCAAGTATTTATTAGTCACGTAGAAGAAAAGCAATTAATTTCTACCTGATCCTAGCACTCTTCATGGCCAACTCAAAAAGTCGTGGTTTCTGTGAACAGCAAGCCTGATCATCTTTACTATCTATTGCCCATTACTTTCCATTTTACTTAAAGAAATGGAATTGGGAGATTAGGAGCTATCTAAAGGTCAGAAACTTCAACACATCAAAGAACATCCAGATGCAGGATTGCCATGGGGTTCTGCTCTCTACTGCAACCACTGGACTTCGGTGCTCAACAATGCCTTTTACACTTTTAAGTATCTCAGCAGGCAAGCTATGATATTACAAAAAAGAAAAAAAAGTATCACAAGTGAACAAATCACTCAAACCCACTATTCTTCCACTACAGCTAATAAGTGGATTTCTGTTTCCAGAACATCTACTTAAGTTTGCATCTGAAGAGTATTACTGCTTGCACCAGAAGTCAAACATCAGTGTTCTTATCCTTCTTCCTGGAAAAAGAGATAATTTACAGAGTCCTCTCATTAATACCAAGCTGGCTTAGTTGGTAGGTGCTGGAGTATCAAATACAACAGCATTAGGAAGCCAGTTATAAATTGCCATTTTAAAAAATTTAGTTTACAGCTAAACAGAGACTCTACTCTGTCACAGACACTTAAAAAAGACAACAGAATGCATGAGATCATTTTATTCATGAAGTTAAAGACCCCTTGCAAACATTACTTTTTAGGCTTTCAACCTTGAGTTTTCAGAAGAACACACAAATAAATGAGTTGTTACACATTTATATGGTCATACCTGCCTATCTAACACAAAGACCTATCTTCAGTCCTTGATCAGCACCTCAGCATTTGAAATAGAGTAAATACAAAGTTTATCTTGCAAGACAATTGCAAGGATGAGCATACCGCTGAACTACACCGATCGGCAAAGAACAGCACACTGTTTCAGCCTCAGAAAGTTGAAATCAACTTAAAAAAAAAGGTTTGTCTACTTTTTTCTACATTTCATCTTCACCATTTCAACAGAAACATTATCCACGTGTTAGTTAAGTGAATTCCAGGTTCCAGGCCTTAAAGAAGTGCCTCTAAGAGTATTTTTCAAGTTTGATTTTACAGCAAGCCAGAAGTAAGGAACATAGATAGATTCTGGTACACACATCCACATGGAGCAGCTCACTATAATTTCTAAATGTTTTTATAGCCCTTTTAGGATGCGGCCACGCTACCCGTGACACATTTCCTATATCTGGAGACAGACATCCAAACTTTTATCACTTGCAAGTTCGCATAATGATGTGATGCAAAAACTTCAATTAATAACAAGTTAATTCTTCATCTCCTTTTACTCCCTTTTCTCAGCATCAAAGCACGGAGAAATCAGTCAGCTAAAAGAGAAGATTTTTGAAAACACTTTTGCTTTCATCTCCGAGGATACTGCTTTAAACTCCACATTCAGAGCAATAGAAGAATCTGCATTCCTGAATCATGGAGATTCACTTAAAGGTAAATACTAACTTGTCAGACAACAGCCAAAGAGAATTTACACCCTGCCTAAATACAATCAATACTCCTTTGTAAGACCGCAATACACATACAAATTAACCAGAAATAATCAATTACTACTTAGTGTATTACACTAGTAGCTGGAAATGAGGAGGAACTACAATAAAAGGCACTACAAAGCAATTCTAACTTCTGCGACATGCTATGCATCTGCTAAACCTACATGGGAAAAAGTTACTCCACTCACACACCCCACTCATCATTCAGCCACATAAGAGAAAGGGGGGGAAAAGAGTGTCTGTAGCTGAAGACAAACCCACAACCTCATTCGCGATAACAAGGCTGGGGTTTGTGCTGCTCTGGTGCGACTATCCTACCGGGGCAGGGGAAGGGATTTTCAAGTTTAACATTTACGTGTTCCCAGCTCTTCCCTCTGCCGCTCCCAGCGCCGACCAGAAGCCGAGCAGAGCGAGGCCGGCGCCTGCGGAGGAAGCGGCGAGCCGGACGGAACAAGGCGGCAGGTCCAGACCGCTCCGCTCCGGTCCCCGCTCGGTGGCCCCCGCTCGCCGTCCCCTCGCGCCCGCTGGGCCAGTCGCTGGCGCGGCCTGGCAGCAGCTCTGAGGGGAGAGGCACAGGCGAGCACGGCCCGGGTGGGCCCCCAGCGCCCGAGGGCTCCTGAAGTGGCCCCGTCCACCACTCGCTCACCGGCGGCCAGCCGGGCCGCGGCCCCGCCCTGCGCCCGCACAGCCCGCGGCCACGGCTCCCGGCTCGCCACTATCACCCCCCTCCGAGGCCGTACCTGGCAGGAGACGGACGGGGCGGGGGACGAAGGAGGCAGGGAACGCGACGGGCCGGGCCGCGGCCTCCCCGGCGGAAACGGCCCGCTCCGCTGCGCGCCCCTGCTCACCCGGAAGCGCATACGCCGCCGGACTCACATGATAACCCCTCTCCGCGGGAGGAGTTGGCACGCTCACGCACATGCGTAACGTGACGTGACTGCCGGCCCGGCTCCCTCCCCCGCAGGCAGTTGGCGCGTGCGCACTCCCTCCTCACAGGTGCGCGGGGCGGGGCTCGCGCCGCTCTGAGGGAGGGCGGCGGCCGTCCCCTCGTCCCTGGGCCGAGGAGCGCGGGAGTCCCGCGGCCGAGCAGCCCTGCGCTGGAGGTAACGAACGGCGCCGCTGCTGTCCCGGGGCACCGCCGCCGCCCCTCCGGCCGGGGCGGCCGCTTGTGACGGGAACGTTGCCGACGGGTCGAGTCCTGGGCGGCGGTAAACGCGACGCAGAACGGAAAATATAAAGTCCAGTCACTGAGTTCTGCGGGGTAGACCAGTGTGCTGTGGGTCAGTGTACTCAGGGAAGTACGAGGTGAATGTCAGAAAAAAGAGCGGAACCTTCTCCGCGAGGAAAAAGAGAACAGATAGTATCAGTGTTACATACCAGCGAGGCAGCGGTGGCGGAGTTACTGAGCAAAACCCCCGAATCTCCACATCATTTGAAATTACAACGTCAGCTGTATGAATACCCAAAATGCAGTCCTTCATGACACAATGCAGTGATACTACATACGCACAACAGAAGCACAGCAAGTTAGGTAAATCTCGTTTTCATCCTTTTCGTGTACTTCAGACTGGTAACGGTAGTCAGCGCTACTAGGAGGAGGAGATCAAGATGGAAGGGGTTGGCTGAGGTTTAGAACTCGCCACTAACACGTTGTTGTAATAGACAGGCGGCTGCTGACTTAATCACAGCTAAGCACTCACAGCTGATCTATTGCCCAAAGGTGAACGATGCAACAATAGCAACAAAGTTTGTTTTATTGTAGGGTGCTGAAGGAACTTGGACTAAATGTAACAGATGTGGAGGAGTGTGGAAAAAAATAAAAAGTGATATAAAGCAGGACAAAATGAATGCAGGAAAACATGAGAAAGAAAAATACCACTTGAGAAGACCAGAAAACACAGGCACCAACCAGCACAGATTAAATCTACAAATAACAGGAAAAAAAAGCAATTAAGGTAAATCAATTACAGCGTTGAAAATATATTTATAAAGAATTAGCAAATGTCATGAGGCCTTTAGGCATTATTGTAACGTAAGTTTATCAGATAATGGTTACAAATGTAAAGCAAGAGCAAGCTTAAGTATAAAGAAAGGGTGTGTAACTACTGGTAGGAGAAATACAGTAAAACAGCGAGGGGAAGCAGAAAAAGGAAAAAATACCGTATTCTGCTGCCTTTGTTATGTCACCACTTTTTGTCTGTGGAAGTAAGAATGCCACAGAAGATGACCGAATACTCCATGCTTTGTATTCTTCTGGCTGCTCCCAGACGCACACCAAATTTACTGGTACTAGTGTGCCAACTTTGGAACTTCCTATGCCTGTAACGCCCCAGCTTTTAATAGTGAAGATCTGATTATGTGACTTTTGTGATCAGTTTGTAAGGTACTTGCCTAGGTATTGAAGACTGAATGGCTAGAGATCTCAGCCTGCTGATTTTGAGTACCTGTGAACGGTTGGAATTAGCTCAGAATGAGCTGGGTCTAACTGAGCTCTAAAGATCAAGGGTGTCTGTGATTCCTAGAGGGGCACATTGCATAACAGAGAAGTTCCCTTTTATGGGCTGCTCAGATAACATGGATCAAAACTTATCTATTAGTTTTATGCCTGAACACCCCTTATTTTATCAGCAAATTTAAGTTTGCAAAGTGTCAGAGTATGGATTTTGAATCAGTACTGTTCTATTCTGGTTTAGAAAAAGTAGAAAATGAGATTAAATTATCCTGTAGATAATAATTTTATTAGCCAGTAGATAACCTTCTTTGTTCTTGAACAAAGCAGTAATAAATAAAGGACCACCGTGACTTATTTATTAAGGCAAAAGGTTGAAAGTTTTCCAGCAAATTAATATTTTAAGAAAAATCGAGTCTCATTAAATACTTTTAATGCTTTTCTAAATGTGCTTCAGTTGTTGATAAACTCAAAACTATCTTCAAAATGCACAAATGTCATCTGCAGGACACTAATGCCAAACTCATGTCATGATGGTCAGCAAAGTTGTGCAATTCCCCATCTCTTACACGAGGTGGCACAATATAGCTGGAAATCTATCAAGCGTTCAAATGTAACCCAGAAAACAAGCAAACAAGAGGTCGGAGCCAACTACTAGGGAATGTTGAATAATTCTATTTTTAAACATCAGACAATTGCAAATATAAGCAGATTCTCACATGAAAGCTTTACCAAAGAGAACAGGCTTGAAGGAATGTCTGTCGCATTGCACTCTGTCACATGAATTTTGTCCTGTACATGGGAAAAATCAACTGTTACACAATTTCAGGTCTGAAATAATTCACTGTTAACCTTTAAATATAAAATAGCAATCAAAAGCAACAGAATACTAACACATTCTTTTCCCATTTTACTTATTATAAAAATATTTTCCAGTAATCTAAAAAACGATGAGATTAAAAATGCCCCCCCTTTCAAGTGGTTCAAGCAACAGCTCAGAAATGTTGGAATTTTAAAACATTCATTTGAAAGTCTGTCGCTGTGGGGTTGTATGTAGAGACTGCATTTGTATAGCATTCCTCCTTGCCATTTTCCCAATACAGAAAGTACGAATACTGTTTTTTTTTCCAACTTTATCTTGCTCTTTTTTGATGGTAAGAGCTTTGGGCTGTAGTTTACCTCTGCTTTTGTAGTCCTTGCATGTAATTTGGCTCCTGTCTTAGACACCTTCAGATAAGTGGACAGGAAGTAGGTAGTGCATAATATTTTGCCTCACTTCTGATATTCCTGTCAGGTACATCATCACCTCTTTCAAGCCATTCTATTGTAAGCAGTTGTCGCGCTACTGTAGCTAGCTGAGCTTCATAGCTGCATCCTCTTTGCATATCATGGGGTAAATTATTGTGCAGAAAGCGACCCTCACTACAGTCCTTCTATGTCCTTGTGTACTTTCTCCCAAACCTCCCTGAGCTACTTCACAATCAACCCATGATGCTGTAGTGGACTACTTCTTAGGCAGACTTGCACTTCACATCTCCTAGCCCTCCTCCCTGACATTTTGCCTTTTTCTATCTCTGAACAAATACCTTGCTGTTGAAAAGAAGTGAAGGTCTAAGTCAGATCTAAGTGAAGATCTTGTGTTTGGAAGTACAAAAATACAAAGAACATGCATCTTTCATAATGGTCAAACCAAACCTCAGACCGTTGCTGTTTCCAGGACATAGCTATGACCTACATAGAAAAGAGAATCTATTCATCACCTGTGTGTGTGATTTTCATTTTTTTTAATATATTTTTCCTATCAGCATCAGTTTGTTGGGTACAAACAGCCATACCAGTATGAGAGAAGGCAACAGCCGACTTGCTAGCCATGAGAGTCTTCATGTCTGCATTTGTGTGTGTGTGTTTGGAGGGGATATCATGATTATCTTGTTTATGGAAGTTGTTGATGTTCTTTATTAGTATTTAAATAGGAGTTCTGTATCTGCAAGTGAAAGCTACTAAATACATTGCTGTTAATATCATAATTGCTAACTACTATGCCCTCAAGAAAAATAGATATTAATCCTAAATTTAATCTTTGGTTGAAAACTGAGGGACCCATTAACTGTGGGAATAATGTGGAAAAAATAAAAGCAATAGGAGATCTCTTGTATCTGCCTTTTCCAGATAAATACCATGGAACAATTCCAGTGCACCAGTAGAATTGCAGACAAATGTGTGTCTGTATACCATTAACTCACATTTCTTAATTTGTACTAGAAACTCTGCCTATCTCAGGAAAAGGAGATAGTTACACATAGGTACAAATAACTGCTGTTTTCAGAGGGTATTTTTGCATAAGTATTTTTGACATTGTAAACATTCTTATCTTGCTGTGCCTCATAAAAAATGTCTGATCTTTGCCATTTGCTGTATCAGCTCAATGTCTACCATAATGCTATGTTAATAATACCATTTTTTTTATCATATTGTGGTCAGAATCCAATATCAAGTGTGGATGAATCACACCAGGAAGATATTTATGCGTAATCAAAAAATCTGCAACTTCCTTCGTATGGAAGTGTTGAGTTCTCAATTTGCACTTCTGTGTGTTCTGATGGTCAGGCTGTTATTCATACTTGCATGCAGTATGAAATCAGCGATACTTGGTTCAGCTCACTTCTTACAGTTTCTGAAAAAAACATGAAGTACCCTGTTACATGGACAGAAGATATCTTTGCTGGTTGAGCTTGAGGGGAAAACTGGGTACAATTATATATTCTTTTAATTATTCATGACTTGGGTCTGAAGTGAATGTGTATACGTTTTTCACTTATTCACTTTATAAAATTCAAAACTAAGCCCAGAAGCAGTTTTATTCTTGGCAGCGTGACAAGTTTCCTTTCCTCAACGAACCAGTCAAAGGAATTGTTCCTCAGAGAGTTTGTCATCCTCACATATCCCAGAGAGTCGGGAGGGGAACTGGCATTCATTACACTCCCCATCACACATATGCATGTGCACTCCCTCCCTCCCTCCCTTTCTCCCTCTCCGACTGTGACAACAAGCCCATCTCAGAGGACTGTGTTTATATCTAGCATGTGGTTTCATTTGTGTAGCTGATTTGTAGTTCATTAATCTAGAAAGCATTGCTCAGTTCTGGTAAGGACAATGTACCCATCCATATTCTGCTTATTCTGCCCCCTATCCCCGATACAACACACAGTTTAGAGAGGGGGAATTTGCTCTGTTTTGCAGAACAACTAGAGCAAAAGCAGCTCAGGAGCCAAAGCTGATGTAAACATACATTAGGAAATTGTTTTGATCTGGCCCATCAGGCTGCTGGCAATGCACTGTGCTTCCTTGGGAGACATGCAAATTTATGGGACACAACTTGACATGATTAAGGCAATGCATACAGAAGAGGTAATTGCCCTTTGGCAAGAGGATGGTGTCAAGAACCAATGATTCTTTACATTCTTGGCAGTGCAGGTAGGATCATGAAATAAGGGGCTTCTTGCAGATGCATTATAATGTAGGTGTTGGGTTAGGTATTTTTTAAACTATGTTTTCCCAGCTTTTATGGTTGTATTACTATTAGTTGTCTGTCTTGCATGGGAACCTAAGGACAACAGTCAGTTTTTAGTCTTCAAAACCTAAGTCTGTATCTGCTGATATTGTGATAGCTGATGATAGCTTGTTGAGTCTGGAGAGGAAAAAAATAAAAAGAGGAGTTAAAATAATGCCACAGGGAGGCATCAACTTCTGCTGTTCACTCACAGCAGTGGGGTTCTTCACTTTGAAATTTAATTATCAGAGACACTGACACTCCTTGTTGACAGACATGTGCTCAAAACTCATCCACATGCCTGAGTGGAGTCAGATTCATCTTGTGCCAGGGTTAATGAGAAATTACTGATCACTACCTGGGAATTTGGGGGTAAGAACAGCTGAACTTAAGGTGAAAGACTCCATATCCTATTACTACTCCCCTGAGTCAGCCTAGCAAATAGCTAACCATAATATCTTAATTAACCATGTGTTAGAATCAACCTTATTCTCCCTTGCAAGCTGTACACATTGCTAATTACATTAGGTAAGCACACAAGAGCACAAGGGAAGTAGGCATTGGTGCTGTGGTGGGGCAGTTAGGTTTCCTACTTGCCCTGTATAGCAAAGCAAGTCTGGTGGCACTGGGGTGATGCTGAAATGGCACCCTTTAATTTAATGCAAACCTAAGGGTAAGGGAAACCATACTCTTAGTGTGCTGGAGAACGTTACCTCTCCCACTTCCTCGACAAAACAGGCACAACAGACAAGGGAGGCTTTCTTGGCATTTCTTTCCCCTGTTAAGTTTGGCAAAGGAAGAAACTAGTAGGTAGAGCACAAAGTGTGTTGCTCTGGAACCGCCATCTTTCACACACCTACTATACAGAGAGCCTCTGACACACATTCAGCTGCTTTGAATGCTCACGAGCCCGAGTGTCAGTGTAGCCTTGCTGTGCTGTGTGCACAGTGAGAGGGAAGAGGAAGCGTGGTTGGAGTGTGTTGTATTCTGGCTGCGCACAGCTGGCATATGATTCATTAGGGACTTGTACCATCTGGTACAGATGAGAGTCTATCATGTTACAGTGTCCTTATCAGAAATAGGGACTTGGAAGAACATCACAAAGCTACGATTAGTTTGCTGGTGCAAATTTAACTTTTGAACTACAAACCTCATACGGAGAGGCTGACGTCTTCCAACAATCACATTCTCCAGTTTGTCCAATGCAGAGTTGAAAAATACTTGATTTTCTAGTTCTGCTAGTTGGACAAAAATTTTTAAAGTGTGTAATTTCTTGTGGTTTTTTAGATCTAGCAAAATATAGTCCCAAAGTCCTTTTTAGAGCTAAAATGTCTCAAATTTGTTTTTTTCCATCCCTCTCCATCAGTACACAATTTCTTTGACATTTCCTCCACTGGTACCTGTCATGTTCTTTAAATTCATTTTTGGTTCTCTGTTGCTTTATGTATTAAATGCAATTTTTTGAAATAATTCCCATCTAAGCTTTCTCTGTCAGTCCCTTGTCCTTCGTCTCTAAGCTTTTATTCAGTTAGAATGCTTAGATTTTATCCTAGCCATTAATTTTAATTTTCAAACAGTATTTTTTGAAGATTAGCTAAATTAAATCATTTTTGCAATTAGTGTCAAATTAATCCATAATGGAAGGTAGATAACGGCAGAGATGGAGTCTCTTAGATTTTGACGGATACCCTCATTGGGTTTAATGTTTTGTATAATATCTCCTTAAGTGAGCAAAGAGCTCGCCTTGATGACTTCCTTCCCTCACACCTAGGCTGCTGGCCACATAGAAATAATACCTTGGATTATGGGGAAAACTAACTCTCTTTTTACATTTCAGAATTCTGAGAGGGAGTGTTGTTAACCCTGATTATATTAAAAAACGTTTTGCCATTTTCAGGCCTTATCTCTGGCACTTGATAGCTGAACCTCCATGGATTGTAACATACAAAGTCTACCACAAAAAAAAAAAAAAAACAAAACTTGATTTCACAGAGATAAGTGAAAAAGAAGTCAAATGATCAGTTTAACCAGTGGAAATCAAGTGACAGTAATCTCCAGTAGGCAGACTAGTGGACAGAAGGAGGCTGGAAATGGGATAACAAGACCAGTTACCTCAGGATCACCTCCTGGATCAGTGAGACTTGAGTCTGAACATACCTTGATGTCTTAGCGCCTTGTTATTTAGGCTGATTAAAATAAAAGGAAGCAAACACACTGGTACTTATATTAGGCTCATTTGAGTGTTTGGCTATAGGCACATCTGTGCCCAAAGTGCTTTAATCTGAGGTACCTGATTCTGAGCAGACCTTCAACTCTGACCTGTGATTGAACTCAGCTTGACTGTCTCTGATGATTAAATACTTACTCTTGCCTGCATTGGGCTCTTGGACACTTTTGTTTTCTATGACAATTTTTTTTTTTTTTAAATAACCAGGGACATGGCTGTAATGGTTCATTTTTTCTGGCATCATATGGCATCACTTAAGTGATTGGTTTAAGCCAAAACTTCTTTTTGGGCCTGATCCGGCCTACCTGACTTCAGTGACAGTTTTGTTTAAAGCAGTAGTGTGTTAAGAATTACTGTGATTCGGGAATAGATGAAGAGTTTCTGAAAATTATGTCTGAAGTTTGTGAAGACAAGTAAACAGTTCTGTTATTGTTTACTGCTTATTGTTTACTGGTTTTGGATGAGCTTTCCTTGTGTACTCTCTAGATGTACTTTGGGCTTGGTCTAGTCTAGCAAAATTCTCATAGAATACTGGTAGAGCTGGATAACAAC